>LPNX010211802.1:88221-321020 GCA_001517045.1 Pseudotsuga menziesii | reverse complement strand
TGATCCTAGATGGATACTACTTGTCACTCCAGTACAGAATGTTTCAGTGCATAGAGTACGGAAGACAGAGGGAGTATGATGCTCTGCTTCAGAGGGAGTGGTTGCAGAAGATCCTGAGGTTTGACATGGTATGACAGGATGGGCAGATTACTGATGATTCTAGGATTTACTGAGAGTGAAGCAGATTCCAACCTTTGATCCAAGGTTGAAGGTGGAAGACCAATGTTGCTCCTGTTATGTGTCGATGCACTACTATTCTAGGTATGGAGGTGTGGCAGAGTACAGACGGGATCTTCCTTGGACAAGGGAAGTATGTAGTAGAGATCCTAAAGAGGTTCGGGATGATGGACTGCAAGGCGATGGCCACACCTATGGCATCGAACCTAAAGCTATTGAGTGATGCTTCATCAGATTCGGTTGAGGATACGATGTATCGTCAGATGATTGGGTCATTGATGTACCTGACGAACACGAGACCATACATTTTCTTTGTTGTGAACACCTTGAGCCAGTACTTGACAGATCCGAGGAGTGTTCACTTGACAGCTGCAAAGCATATTCTGAGGTACCTGAAGGGTACAATTGATTATGGGCTCAAGTACGATGCGAATCAGAAGATTAACCTGGAAGGTTATGTTGATTCAGATTGGGCAGGCAGTGCCATCAACAGGAAGAGTACTTCGGGATGTTGCTTCAGTATGGGATCAGGTGTGATCTCTTGGTTTAGCAGGAAGCAATCCTGTGTGGCACTGAGTACAGCTGAAGCAGAGTATGTCGAAGCTTGTTCAGCTAGTTGTGAGGCAGTATGGCTACGGAAGCTACTGTCTGATATATTTGATCTCCAGTTAGATGTTACTTGTATACATTGTGACAACTAGAGTTGCGTGAATTTGTCAGAGAATCCAGTGTTTCATGACAAGTCGAAGCATATCGAGATCAAGTATCACTATATCAAGGATATGGTGCAGAGAGGAGCAGTGAAGCTCCTGTATGTTGGGATGGAGGAACAGATAGCTGATGTATTGATGAAGCCATTGGCTAGGCTAAAGTTCGAGAACTTCAGAGAGAGACTTGGTGTTCTCCAGATCGAGGCTTCCTCCCAGAGAAAGTGATGAGACCCATAGCCATTCTGACATGGTGAGAGGATTGGTTCCTTCCATGGTCAGATGTAAGGGCTGAGCCATTCTGTCATGGTGAGAGGATTGCTTCCTTCCATGTCAGATATAAGTGATGAGATCCATAGCCATTCTGACGAGTAGGTTAGATATAAGGGCTGAGCCATTCTGTCATGGTGGTAGGGTTGCTCCCTTCCATGTCAGATATGAGTGCTGGCCATTCTGTCGAGCAGGACATATGTAAGAGCAATTGCCATTATAGGAATGGAGGCACCTGGTTAGTTACCAGGAACACTCAGTGTAAGAACTGAGTAGCCATTCTGATGTGATAGAGGGATGTGTTCCCACTTGGTCAGATGTAAGGGCTGAACCATTCTGCTCATGGCTAAAGGATTAAGTTCCTTCCATGTCAGATGTGAGTGTTGGCCATTCCGACGAGCAAGCCGGATGTAATGGCAACTACCATTCTCTAGGAGAATGGAGGCGCCTGGTCAGTTACTAGGTAGCTCAGTCGAGGAGGACTGGGGGGCATTCTGATATTATTGTTGGGATGTGTTCCCCTCATGATCAGATATGAGTGCATGCCCTTCCACCATTGTGAGCAGGATGTGTTCTCGCCTGGATGGATGTAAGTGCTGAGCCTTGTCACAGATGATAGTAGGTGTGTCCTATCATGCTAGTGACTATAAGTGCTGTGCCATTTCACAGATGATAGTAGGTGTGTCCTATCATGCTGGTGAATGTGAGTGCTGGGCCTTTCTGATGGGATTGTAGTTTACTACATGATCAGATGTGAGTGTTGGGCATGCCTTTCTGACGAGCAGGTCAGATGTAAGTGTTGGGCGAAGACCTACATGAGGGTAGGCCTACAACCAGCATGAAAAAGGGCTGACTCTGTAGAACTTCCTATGATGAGAAGAATCATGAGATAGCACCAGTGTTGATCCAGATTGAGTGATGATCCAGATCCAGTAATGATGATCCAGCAGTAATGATCCAGATCCAGTCCAGTGATGATGATCCAGATCGAGAGATGATCCAGATCTAGTGATGATGTTCGATGATGATCCAGATCGAGAGATGATCCAAATCCGATGATGACTTGAAGACGAAGATGACTTGAATACAAGATGATCCAGTTGATACAGAGAAGAAGACCAATGCTAAAAATTGTGTCAAAAGAATACCTTCCTAGTTAAGAGGGAGTGTTGATGTATATGTAATTTCGGAATGTATTCTTCTATGTATCTTATATATTGTAACCCGATGTTTATTCCGAGATGTCTCTATTATGTATTTGAGTCATGTGGTCATGCCCCAATGTTCCAATCGAGAGGATTAATAATGTAATCAAGTCATATCAAGTCATTAGGTAAGTCCCCATAGTTTCGGGGCACTTGAGTTATTATACACTAATTAAGGTGTAGGCTCGAGTAGTAATTATTAGGTTGAGCCTACGTGTGAAAAGGCAAATCAAGTGAACAGATGAATATAAATAGAGAGTGAGAGTCTCTCTATTTATCACTTGTGAAATACATCACTTGCTCTCCCAAGTGTGGCGCACTACTGGAGAAGGAAATTTTGGGACTAGACAAAAGACAGAAGACTACTACTGTTTTGGGAGATCTCTTACTGTTTTGGTGTTGATTCTATCTTAGAGGAAGTTGTGGGGTTTTCTCCTTTATGGTTTCCCCGAGGAAAATTCTTTGTGTCTCTTGTCTCTTGTGATGTGCTTGTGTTTTATTGTTGTGGTTGTTATTCTCTCAGTGTAAAGATCCTAAGATCTTAATGCTAGCTTAATGTGATGAAAAACTAACATCTATCCTGTCTCATATCAACTATCTTGCTCTCAGTGGAAACTTTTAAATTTAAAGCATTTCTGGTATGATCTTTAACAGTGACCAGTGAGACCTCCTTACTTGATATATTCCTGACTTCCGAGTATCATTTTGAGGATTCCTTTGAAGATATATCCATGTCTTTCCTATACTAGTCATGCAAGTCAGTTCTAGATTTGAATTTTTCACTTGATGCTTTTGATACCTCTAAAAACTCATATTCTTGTATTTTAAAGGCTGGGACTTTGAAATTTCCTTTTCCTTTCTTATTATCAGCTTCAGTTACCTCTACCAATTGTCCTTCATACCCAGTTTTTTGTCTTTTATATGTTTTTGAATTTTCTTCTTCCTCTGTCTCCATGGCCTCTGAATGAGTTCTTTTACCTGGCATTTCTACTTTTCTTGGAGTGGGAGTTATTGCTTTTGTTGATTCTGTTGCCAAGGGTTTTCTGTAAAACCTCTGCATCTATCATGTGTACTTGATATTCCATCCAATTAGTTCTTTCAGCTAATCCTTCCACTACCTGATGCTCAAATGCCTTTATTTTTTTCAATTGCCTTCTTTATGAAATAATATGGTGTGGATCATAATTGACTAGAAAGGATTTCTTTAAATTCATCTCTTGTAGCAGACTTTCAACTACAAGGAGTGCAGCTTTATTTTTTATAATGAATGGCCCAACTACCCATGGAAACTTAATCTCTGAGGATTTCTTAAAACTGATCAAATGTTCATTCTCCATAGTTATCTTATGTCTTATAAATTCCAAGGAAAAAACTCTAGGGGTTAGGAATGATGGCAATATATATGGTTCATGAGTGAATCCATACACCCTTATTATAGTATGCTCTTCTAACAGAAACCGGTCCCCTATTTTCCTATCAGGAGCAAACCGCAAAGTCTCCTTCATCTCTAGTAACACTCTGAGAAATTTATTCTGAAATAATACTTTACATGCTTATGCCATTAAAAGGTTCATATATTTGAAAAACTCATTACTAATTTCTGCAGTAAGTACTATCTTCGAGAGATGCAAGTTTTCCTCATTGAAAAATAGAAACATTCTAATCAGGTATGGTTGAAACTTGAAGTGTCTAGTAGTTTAGAAATTCACTAGCTGAGAATGGATGGTTTCACCTAGGAATTCATCAAATTTAAGGCAAGGGGATTAATGGGACTAGGATTCTAACTAAATCATGCTTATTTTGAATAACAGACTCATTAATAGCTCAGGGACAAATATGTTTGTGTCTAGACCTAAAAATTGACATAGCATTGAAATAACCATTTTTTACTCTTCATTAAACAAGTTGATATCCAGAAAAGGGTTGGTTAGAAAGGGATACACCAGTTCTAAATCATCTAGAGAAAAATGGATGCTTCTCTTCAATGGTTGCATGCCTAAATAACTTAATTGTGTCTTCTTCTACAAATTCATCTCGGCTCTTGGTGAATGAAGGAAGGACTGCAAGAGAACCTCAGACAACAAGGACAGGACTGCAAGAGAACCTCAGACAACAAGGACATTTACAAGGCAGAGAATTTTGGTTTTAGCAGTGTCCATTATTACTGTTGGGCACCCTATATGCAAGTTAATTAAAGCCAACATACAGAGTGTTCAATATAAATTGTCAACCCAGGTAAGTATTTTATTTCAAAGATAATGTGCATTGTATATGCTTAAACACTAAGTAGCTGATACTGTAAATGAATTATCCTACTTTCCTATTCAGCCCAACTCATCCCAAGATCAACTTAATCTAATTTACCCTCTTAAGAATGCAGAATCACAAATACCTTCTTACAATACTTAATCTAGAAACGAGAAGTTCACAAAATAAACATCTAGATTTACTTTTGCAGAAATTTGAATCCTAAATTACCAAGCCATCTGAAGATCCATTATAACTATCTCAATCCAACATGATCAATAATTCAAAAATGCAGAAATTGAGCTTCAACAATTATAACTACAAATGGACTTAATTAACAAGACTCAAGAAAGACATCAATTGAAAGAAACTAAGGATGAGACCGGTTGTTACAGCTAGCACACAATCTGCATAAAGGAAATTAGTATACATAGTCGACTGTCACACCACTCTGCCACAACTCACAGGGAATGCAATTACTGATCAATTGAAGGCACACACAATAAATCATTACTGTTGCAGCTGTTAGAAAAGAATAAATCTACTGTAACATCCACACCACACAACAGAGGAAATAAATACCTAATTAACTTGAAAATATCTGTAGGAAGGCGAGCCCAGCCTTCGAACAGAGACGCGGAAAATTAACACACGTTAAACACCGAGATCAGAAGAATCCTGCTCCTTGTATTAAATAATAAAACTGAAGCTACAGTCTCTGTCACAACTTATACAATAAAATCAATTAATTTCCAACCCTTGGATTGGAATAGTTCCCCATATTTATACATTCACAATCATAACTTCTACCCACTGATATCGGGCAGCCATAAAGATCTCTAATCTTCAGGCTGCCCCAATTATGATACGTTGTTACAGCTGTGGGCAAGATAGAAGCAGAAAATATAGGAAGTTTGTTACTTGAGCCAGCAATGCCATAACATGATCAATCTAGAAGATGCTACATCGGTTGTAGCTACCCTTGAGCAGCAGCGCACTGTTGCATCCGAATCTGTTGTAGCCAAGCCTATTGCAACCACCCTTGTACAGCTTGCGTGGAATAGTAACCTTTGACTGCGTCCTTTGTGCAGAGATGGAATAGGTGGTGATCATCTCCGTAATGAATGTTCATCTCTCTCTTGACTCGTTCATCCTGCTACACATGTATCCTTTACATCTCGAATTATCTTTATAAAATCACCATATGTTAGCATAATTCAAGATATAGAGCCCTGATTACACCAATCATAAGAATTAATAAGATAAGACAATAATAAACCATACCTATATGAATTGAGGGATCAAGTGAAGGAAAACATCTGTTTGGTGTATATAATGGAGTAAGATAAGGCAAAAAGGGATAGGTAAATGTGGTCAAAAAGGGGTCATTTATGGGCCCAACATCTCCCCCTAATTGTCCTATTGCATGTCCCTATCCAAAAACCCCCATTAGTCTGAATCTGAATCTGGCATTGTACTTCGTTCATGAAGAGAGGAAAAGTTATATGGGAGTTCAGGTGTTCCCTGTTTTTCCAAAAATCCATTATAGACAACCTAATACCTCCAACACTTGTTCTCTTCAGGCTTTGTCAATGAAAAGTCTTCCCTGTATGGTTTTGCTGGCCACCAGATGAGAGGGAATTTGACTTTGAGTCCCAGCCAATTAACTACACATTCCTTCATGCATCCCACATATCCCTCAACCCTGGAAAGTGCATGTTTAAAATTCCTGTAACAATAGGGATCTCTATTTCTCAAGGTTGAAGAGGCAACCTTCCATCTATGCTGGCTACCTTCCAAAGCCAACTGCTAATGATTGGAAATCTGGCTGACACAGGTAGAGATAACCTTTTCTTGAAGTTCCATCATCTGCTGAGTTTGAATGGGACATACGAGTCTACGCTGCTTATGAGCAAGGAGAAAACGAGGGGTTTGAGGTTCACTTCGAACCCAAAGGTTAGAGTGAGACTCATTATGAGAAAAAGTTTGGAAGGATCTTTCCCACTGAACATGACTGCTAACAAAGGAGGAAAAATCCCTCAACTGAACATTACCTAAGAAAGGGGCACGATTTGAATGGCGGTCCAAGGGACAAGCCAACTCATGTAAATAAAGCTCACAAAACAAGTTCTGCTCATCAAAATCACTTTCCAGAAATGTTTCCAGGAATTTAGCTGAGGTTTCTATTTCATAAGGTCTCCCTTCTTTTACAACCTTCAGTTTAAACCAAATGAACTGTTCAAATAAAAACACAGGGTAAGAGGAAGAAGGTGCTCTGGTACCTATCAATTCCTAGGAGAGAGTGTACAGCTGATCTTTTTCCACTTGCATGGATTTGAACTTTTTTACCTCCTTCAGCTCTTTCTATATCTCTTCCAAGTGAAATTTCTGGAACATTAGTTCTTCTGCCCATCTTTCCTTCAATTCCCTGATGGTCCTCCTATGTTAAGCAAGGGGAACCATTCTTTCTTGGTACCTCTCCACCTGACTCTTCCACTTTCTCACTTATATTCTTAGGAGTGAGAGCTCTTGGGTCAGCCTCTGGATCCCTTCATCTTTAGCATGATCTTCATTATCATAATCCAGATTGACAAAATTTTGTGAAAGTTGAGTCCATACCTGGCCACCTGATGCTTTAGCTTGAACATTCTGCAATGCCTGTATGGGTATTCCTGTAATAACTTCTGGGGATGCTGGTTCTTGTGTAACAACATACCCTCTTGGAATTTCCCCTATAGCAACTTCATCCATAGGTGCCTCTGAAACAACTTCTGGGGGTTTTGGTTCTTGTGTAACAGCATCCCCTCTTTGAATTTCTCCCACAACAACTTCCACCATAGGTGCCTCTGAAACAACTTCTAGGGGTGCTGGTTCTTATGTAACAACATCCTCTCCTTGGAGTTCTCCTACATCAACCTTAGTAGCCAATTATGAAGGTGTTGGTTCTTGTGTGGCAACCTCTTTCTAAATTTCAATCTCCCCATCTGCCTGATTGTCAGCTACAGCTTTGATAGGGAGATGCAAGGCTACTGGTTCCTGTGTATCAGAGCCATGCCCTTCTATTTCTTCATGCTGCTGGGGTTGTTCTTGAGTTACTTCCATGTCCTCTACAATATGGAGTTGTTCTTCGAGAATTTCAGTGTCCCTTGAGGACTATGATTGCATTTGTTCATCCTCTCCTAGATCAAAATCAGGGATTATGTCCACCTTGGGATTGATTTCTTCTTGCTACATGAGAATCTCAGCAGAAATTTCTGGGGATGTTGGTTCTTGTGTGGCAACATCTTGGTCAACTTCATCATTATCCTGCTGTTGAGGTTCTATCTCTATTAATTATGTGCCCCGAGACAGTTCAAGAGTCATAGCATAGACTTCTTCGTTAAAATCAGGAATGTTTTCAGTCTCTGGTTCATTTGCCCCAATTTGGGTGGCAACTTCAACAAGAATGTTCAGGGGTGTTGGTTCTTGTGTATCAACACCCTGTTTGTCTACTGCTTCCAATTGTTGAGGTTGTTCTTAGGGACCTTCACTGTCCTTCCAATCAGATTGTCCCAATAGCACTTCTGTTTCTTATGTTGGTTGTGACTGTTGTTAGTGCCAGAAATTGTTCTCAGACTACTAGAAGAACAAACCAACACAATCTCAAATAAAAATAAAATAAAATTGGTTTTAAGGGTTTTGGTTTTTAGTTTTGGTTGAAAACTTCATAAATCAAGGAGGAAATAAACAACAACAAGCTAATACAACACTGAATCATGCAAGCTGAATAAATTGGGGATCAAACACAATCCAATAAACCATAAACATTACACATGAAACACTAACTTCATCCACATGTTATAAGCATTTACATGAATAAACCTTTAAACATGAAATGAAATTGTACACTAAGAAATCAACCAAATCAGAAATGAAAAAAGCATGACAGGTAAAAGGGCTTATCAGTTTATATATAATCAATAACATTCATACACTTACATCAGAGTTATAAGTGCTAGCTTGAGAAACCAAAGCTCCAAAAGCCTCTCCTTGAGTGAACCCCCCCCCCCCCCCCCCCAAAACTGTATGTTTGTCTTCATTTTATTGTTACAAAAGTTAAGTAGTTCCATAACTACCTTCTAGGTTGAAATTTGAAACAGTCACATCAATTAGTTACATGATAACTCAAAAATCTTTAAAGACAATTAACCCAAAAATAGCAAATCGGATTTGGGGGAATTTGGCGAATTTCTGGAAATTTGGGTCTCAAAGACCCCTTCATATCTCTCGATCCGGGATACCTGTGTAAAAAATGAGAGAATTTTTTTTAATGAGTATGTTATGAACAAAAACCTCTCTTGGTTTTTCAAAATTCCCCTTCAATTAATCAGAATACGTGCTGCAAATTTGTGACTAAAACAAGAAATTATTAAATAAGTCAAACCCTAAAAATAGGCCACAAACATGAATTCGAATATCTCAAACGATAATAGTTGTTGCAAAACTGAGAGAGGTTTTTGTGAATGAGTCTGTTGTGGACAAAAACCTCTTTTTTTTCCTAAATTTGTTTCCATCTCCTCGTAATCTGCTCCCAATGACAATGACAAAAACAGGAAAAACAGAGCTGCTACAAGAATCTCCTTGAGAAAATATTTGACAAAGGACTCAAAAATGAGAGTTAGATTATAAATCAAAACTTAGAATAAACTTTTATTATAAGTTTTTGAAAGATTAAGGATGTACATATTAACTAATAAGCCCAAAAGACAAACCTTAAAACTAAAATAATGAAATAATTCAACCATTAAAAGCATTAAATCCAACCAAAATTATTGATTGTCAAAAATTCTTAAAATCAACATAAAATGTAAAATCATTTTAAACAAATGGTTGAAAATTAGGACAAAAAGAACAAATAAACTAAGAACAAGATCTAGTTATAACAGCTGGCTCTTGCTGCGGGATGAAGTCCTCCTTGTGAGGCTTCAAGAACTTGTAGACCTTGTGCCTTATTGATTGGGTGATGGAGCCATTTACCAAATCTCTGCAATTCTCTCAAACTTTGAACACGTACCTCTGAAATGACAAAATACTGCTACAACCCAACATACTGAAAAGAATCTATATTCTCGTATAGTGAGCTTATTCTGCTAGTTACTCCTACTTCTAATTGGAGGAAACAACCCAATCAAGTGTAATCATACTTCTAGTGAAGCCAAGAAACCATTTGACTGAGAATCATAATTCCATGCATGCTACTGTTTGAGAAAACCAACAAAATATGTGATAAATGTAATAAAGAGTCTGTATGCAGCTGATATTTATGACTGAAAATAGGAAGTATGCCAAAAGCTGGAGCATTAGAAACCTTTGAAAAATACAACTCCATCCAAGAAGCCATAGGATCATGAAATTTCTGCTTTAAAACTTCAATGTCTTCATTATATTCATCATAAAGTGAAGCATTCTCTTCCTCTCCATTGTTGTTCTTTTTAAACTTTGGCTCAAGAATGGAAACCAAGGGCTCTTCAAACTGCTTCTCAACCTTTAAATAAAACCCTTGATCAAAACTTGAACAAATAAAATTCTGAAAGTGACCATAAGTCAAGAATGGCAGTTTATTCCTTATATCAATAGTAAGAGGTTGAAGAGCAGCAACTTCTTCTTCATAACATGATAATCTCATAGCAGGAACTAGGAAATTTCTACTATAATCCACTGAAAGTATATTATCATTGAAAAATTCAGCAAAGTGATATGAAGAAGCAACACAAGCGTCATTTATATCCTTGTTCATATGAAAATTTGAAAATGATGAATAAAACTGTCTTAAATCTGAATGATACCTACATTCTTCTTCCTGTTCATAAGCTTGTATATCTTCAACATGAGCCTGATCTCGAAGCATTTTGCAAGCTCGAATGTTCTCCTCCACTCCTTTTGCATCCTCAAACAATTGTCTTAAAGATGATGATTTCCTTTCTAACAGGAAAAAGACAGGATCTTAATGTTGAGCCATAACATAATATACCATAGCAAGTTTTTCCGAAGGTCTGGTCTCCGGAGGCATACTAATATAAAAACTTTGAAACCTCCAATTAAATTTAGTAATTGGCTCATCATTCTCTCTTTTCAAACTATAAAATTCAGAAATAAATTGATCATAAGATTTATTCTTACCCCAATACTTCAAAAAGACATCATGTAACTCTTCCCAAGATCCAATTGAATCAGCTTTTAAATTTCAAAACCAAAACCCAACATCTCTAGCAAAGGATTTCGAAAATAACCTCATGACAACATCCTCATGCATGATTTCAAAATTATCAATGAAATTATGAAAAGATTATAAATGCTTCTCTGCTGTAATATGGTCTTTTCTAGTAAAATGGGGAAGATATTCAACAAAGTACGAAGGATAAGGATGTAAGAGCGATGGCAACCTAAGAGGTTTAAACTTCTTTTGTCTGAGTCTAGACTGAAAATCTATGAGTTGAAAATGAGGTTCAACAAGATGTTCGCAAGTTTCAGTAGTGATCGTAGAAGGTAATAGATTAGCTTTATTCTCTACAAGATGACCAGAATAATTAGCGTCAAGAGATATGGGTATATGTATATCATGCTGCACATGTATTTCAAATGAAGGAATAGGATCAACATCAATAAAACAAGAAGAATGCAGATTTTCTTCTTCCAAAGAGGGATATGTACTTGAAGGTTTATGATCATCAGAATAGACAAAACAAAAAATAATTGTGTTGACATGCAATGGGAAAGATAGGAAAGAACTGATGAATAAGAACAAAACCTCATGGAGGAAAGTAACAAGCCGATACCCAATCTTTCCATTTGGCTTCTTCATTTTTCTGTCCACAAAATCCTCCTTGCAGTGGAATCTTTAATCGTGGATTCGCTGGTGAAAATTTGTAGTCTAAAACATTTTCTCACTTTGTTCACCTCTCAAAATCAAATGAATAATGATATCCTAGGGAAGATATACTTCAGTTTCGTCCCCGGCAACGGCACCAAATATGTTAGTGCCAGAAATTGTTCTCATACTACTAGAAGAACAACCCAACACAATCTCAAATAAAAATAAAATAAAATTGGTTTTAATGGTTTTGGTTTTTAGTTTTGGTTGAAAACTTCATCAATCAAGGAGGAAATAAACAACAACAAGTTAATACATAACTGAATCATGCAAATTGGATAAATTGGGGATCAAACACATTCCAATAAACCATAAACATTACACATGAAACACTGACTTCATCCACAAGCTATAAGCATTTACATGAATAAACCTTTAAACATGAAATGAAATTGTACATTGAGCAATCAACCATATTACAAATGAAAAAAGCATGACAAGTAAAAGGGCTTATCAGTTTATATATAATCAATAACAGTCATACACTTACATAAGAGTTATAAGTGCTAGCTTGAGAAATCAAAGCTCCAAAAGCCTCTCCTTGAGTGAAAAATCCCCCCCCAAAACTGTATGTTTGTATACCTTTTATCATTACAAAAGTAAAGTAGTTCCATAACTACCTTCTAGGTCAAAATTTGAAACAGTTACATCAATTAGTTACATGATAACTCAAAAATATTTAAAGACAATCAACCCAAAAATAGCAAATCGGATTTGGGGAAATTTGGTGAATTTCTGAAAATTTGGGTCTCAAAGACCCCTTCATATCTCTCAATCCAGGACACCTGTGTAACAACTGAGAGAGGTTTTTTTAAATGAGTATGTTATGAACAAAAATATCTCTTTGTTTTTCAAAATTCCCCTTCAATTAATCGGAATACGTGCTGCACATTTGTGACTAAAACGGGAAATTATTAAATAATTCAAACCCTGGAAATAGGCCACAAAGATGAATTCAAATATCTCAAATGATAACAGTTGTTGCAAAACTGAGAGAGGTTTTTGTGAATGAGTCTGTTATGGAAAAAAACCTCTTTTTTTTTCCTAAATTCGTTTCCATATCCTCGTAATCTTCTCCCAATGACAATGACAAAAACAGGAAAAACAAAGCTGCTACAGGAATCTCCTCATGAAAATAATTGACAAATGACTCAAAAATGAGAGTTAGATTATAAATCAAAACTTGGAATAAACTTTTATTATAAGTTTTTGAAAGATTAAAGATGTATATATTAACTAATAATCCCAAAAGACAAACCTTAAAACTAAAATAATGAAATAATTCAACCATTAAAAGCATTAAATCCAACCGAAATTATTGATTGTCAAAAATTCTTAAAATCAACATAAAATGTAAAATCATTTTAAACAAATGGTTGAAATTTAGGACAAAAAGAACAGATAAACTAAGAACAAGATCTAGTTATAACAACTATAATTGCTCATTTTCTCCCTTTTCTGTACTAGGGATCATTTCTATTTCTTCAGCATCCCTCACTTCCACCTTAAGTGCTTCTTGTCCTTGTTCTTCCACAGCTGCTGGTACGGGTTGTTGTGTCACAAACACACGAACTATGACTTTGTAGCCTGACTGGTTAAATATTTCTCCACACATAGGGCAGACCACTCTCTCTTCCTCCTCAGCATCCTCAGCAGGAGGTGATCCTTCTAATCGGTTTGCAGCTTCAACCAGTGTGTGCAACTTCCTTTCTACCTGCTTCCTGCATGCTTCCTTCCAGTTTTCTAGTTCTTTCCGAAGTGTATGTACATCTTCTTTTAGTAGACCATTTTCGTGCAAAAGTACCTTAATTTGAGGTTCCTCTGCAGCCAGCTCCTGTGGGGTATCATTTGCTTTAGGTCTAAGAATAGGGAATTCAATATGTGCTTCTAGGGTTTCCCATCTTACCTGTGCTGCTTCAGCTATTGTAACCGACCTGGTTCTTTTTATTCTTATCGATAGTGATGCCTACACCTCCTCTTTTGACCTCCTTCTTTTCTTTTGTGGTGCAGGAATCTCCATATTTGCAGCTGATGTGGAAGGGATGTCTTCTATCTCAATGTCCTCTTTTTCTTCTTCAATCAGAGTTCCCCCCCATTCAAGGGAAGATTCAATGGTCAATACCTATGCATTCTCTTCGGTTATCGTGGCTCTAAAATCCTTGGCTTCAGCTGTCGCAGCATCCAATGCTACTCCAGCTTCAGCCTCTGCTGTCACAGCTTCCACATTATTTAATCTTTCCATAGTGTTTTCTCTTGCATTTTCCTCCAATTCCTCTGCTTGGTCATCTGACTGGTCATCTGATCTAGTCTCATCTTCCCCCCCCCAACTAAATTAGAGGGACTCTGGTCCTCCTGTTGATCCTCATCTCTCCCAATTGCACATTTGCATGCTCCTCTTGGATTTGAACATCCCCCAAGAGTACAGGTACTTCTACTTCTGCCTCTATTGGAACGCTAGGCAAAAGGGCGGGTTCCTGGTCTATTTGAGTTTGACCTGTGAATTGCTCCCAGGTTTGGTTCCTTTGAGCTAAGGCCCTTAAGATTATTAATTTGATTAGGCCATGGTGAGTAAGGGAGGAGTTTGTGTGCTTGGTTGTTCTGACAAACCCCGCCATATGGTGTAGGTCTTTGAATAGATAAAATGGAATATTCAGTAAGGCCCTATGGCATAGATGAGACAATAGAGGGAGTTCAGAATAATAAACAGTATGATACCTACCTTCATAGGTGATATGCTTTTTGAGGAAGACCACTACTTGATCCCATGGCGAAGGTAGTGATTGTAACATTATCCCTCGCCTTGACTGATGAATTTGTTCCCCCTCTATCAAAAAATCCTGTACTGGGGCAGCATTGGGGGTTCTTCGACCAAACCAGGCTCTTCCCACCTGAGGAAGGACGATGACTTCATCCACTATTGCTTCAGAGACTTCTATATGTAACCCCCTAACCTCTAAGTGGGTTTCTGTAAGATTTAAGGCAAATTGTAGGGTTGTCTCTCGATGGAACCCATTCAAGCGTTGGAAGAATTCAGTCCATCCCCAGCTTCAAAAATAACAAAGACTTCAGCATTTCTTCTCAGTTCTCACGTATTTGGAGGTTCATGCCGAACTGGGATACCCATGTTTGTTTAACTTCTGAATTCTTTATCAACCCAACAGATTGCAGGTCCCGACAATGGAGGTTAAAGCACAGAGTATGTGTGAACAGCTGAGAGTGGAGTTGGGTAAATTCGGAAAGTTAAGGGCATGGAAATGTTTGGAAAATTTATCCCAAATTAGGAAAGGTGGTGGTTATCGGATAAGATTAAATGGAAATTAAGTCATATGAGTGGATAGTTAATGGTATGCGGGTGTAATAATGGGCACAAAAAGGAAGGCATGATTAAGTTTGCAAATCTAGTTAACGCTTAATAGTGTAGATAATCAGACCCATACCTTCGTAAATATGCTATGAACCGTGACCCTTGAGGATAATAAAGTGTGTGAAGTGCAGCCATTTAAATTTGAACATCATTGCAGGCACGTTGTCATGATCTTTTCTCCCAACGAACCAAAATCATCTTGTCAATCCTGCCGGAAAACATAATGAATGCTGTGAAGTAAGTCGGAATTGTCGGCGAAAAAAATTCTGGCCATATATGGAGGAGTTGTGAACCAAAATTGTAAAGTGTTTTTCCAATATTAGGGGAGTCACAGCCGCGAGCCATAGAAAAATCAACTAGTTGGCGGAGTTGCAGCTGTGAATCATAGAAAAATCAGCCAGTTTTGGTGGAGTCGCAGCCGTCGGAAAAGGTAAAACTAGGCAAAACGGAGTCGCAGCTTCGCAGGACAGAAAAAGGCATTAGGTACGGTGTTGCAGCTACAAATAAACAGAAAAATGGGCAAGGTTTACGGTGTTGTGGCTACGTGGAACGAGAAAAAAGGCGTTTTTACGGTGTTGCAGCTGCGCAGAACGGGAAAAAAGGGCGTTTTTTTACAATGTTGCAGCTGCAGGTAGATGAAAAAATAGACAAAGATTTACGGTGTTGCAGCTGTAGGTAAACAAAAAATAGACAATTTTTATAGGAATCGCAGCTGTGACTGACTATTCACTTTTTATTTTAAGGATTTTTCTTCTGAAGCAGGAAGTTACAAAAGGATGCCCCTCGCGATAGGCCCGATCATGACCATTGCTTCTCAGGTACATCCCTGCACATATTCTTATAAAAAAATGGATCAAGCGCAAAGGAAAAATAAAAATAATAATAATAATATCAATTTATTTATGTAGGAATCATAGCAATTGTCTAAAGTAAAGGGGCAAAGAAAGATTCATGCCCTTGTTCTAACTGGTATTCCAGATCAGCTGCAATCTTTGAAGTGAATGCGTCCTTCGAAATGGGCTTATGGTACAGTCGTAGCCTGTGACCATTAGCAAATAATGGTGCACGATTCTGATCAATGGTAACCAGGTAGACTGTACCATTATCAAATATTCTATCTACCAGGTATGGGCCCAACCATCTTGTGCGTAACTTACCCTTGAAGTCCCTTTTGAACCTTGAATCATATAATAATGCCCAGTCTCCTTCGTAGAAGACTTTTTTTTTGATGAATCGATCGTGCCAATTGGATCTCTATTACTGAATTAATATTGTCCAATCCACAGCAGCTGAACCTTTCTCATCAAGTTCATTCAATTGATTCAATCTGCTCCTCTGGACTTTAGTCACATCTAAGTTTACCTCAGTAGTTGTCTGCAAGGTCTTGATTTAGAATTCAATGGGGAAGACAACAATTTTTCCATACACCAAGTCATAAGGAGAGAAACCTGTAGTATTGCGCCAAGTAGTACGATATGCCCACAATGCTTCCGGAAGTCTATCAGCCCAGTCTCTACGATGGCTCCTGGTTGTTTTGGTAAGGATGGCTTCAATAACTTTGTTAGTGCTTTCCACCTGGCCATTGGCTTGGGGATGGTACAGTGAAGCTATCCGGTGTTGAATATGGTACCGCTGTAGCAAAGCTTCAAATTGATGCGACACAAACTGAGGTTCTCCATCTGTAACCACTTCATTGGGTAGTCCAAAATGAGTAAATATTTCACCATACAGGAAATCGATTACAGCCTGTTCATTGGCTTTCACCAAAGCCATAGCTTCTACCCACTTTGGCATGTAGTCGGTACAAACCAAGATGTAGGATTTTTGCCTGGAATGAGGGTTGATAGGGCCAACAAAATCTAAGGCCCATCTGTCAAAAGGTTCAACCATCAACTATGGTTGAAGAGGCATTTGATCCAATCTGTTAGGTTGGCCCATCCTCTGGCAGCTGTCACAAGACTGGACATATTTTTTTTCATCACTGAAAAGTGTCAGCCAATAGTAGACCCTTCTCAGCACCTTATGACCTGTCCTCCTATATGCAAAATGTCCCCCACAAGGCTTGTCATGGCAAGCCTTCAAAATATGGAATATTTCATCTTCTCTTACACATCTTATGATCTCAAGATCAGGGCTTGTGTAGAAGAGATGACCACCTATCCAACAATACCTGGCACTTTGTTGAATGGTTTTCCTCTTTTCTCTTTTTGACAAATGTGTTGGAAGCTTCCCTGCAACCAAGTAGTTAGTGACATCTACATACCAAGGGGAATAAGCCGAAACTGCAAATAAGTGTTCATCTGGAAAACAGTCCTCAACAGGAAGATTATCATCACTGTTATTAAAACGAGATAAGAAATCAGCGACAACGTTTTATTTTCCAGGTCTGTCTATAATAGTGATATAAAATCCCTGTAATAATAACATCCATCTAGTTACCCAAGCATTTGTAACACATTTATTCATTAGATACTTGATGGCTGAGTGGTCGGTGTGCACAAAGGTGGGATATCCAGTGATGTAGTGTCTAAATTTGTTAATGGAGTAAACAATGGCTAAAAACTCCTTCTCGGTAACAGTATAATTAAGTTCATCAGGTGCTAATTTTTTTCTAATGTAATAGACTGCATAAGGTGCTTGACCATCCTACTGTCCTAAAACTGCTCCAATGGCAGTATTAGAGGCATCTGAAGAAATGTGAAAAGGCAGGGCCCAATTGGGCCCCTTAGGATGGGAGATGTAGACAGCTTCTCCTTAAGTTTAACAAACATTGTCTGGCATGCCTCATTCCAAATAAATTGCACATCCTTCATTAATAATGAAAACAAAGGAGAGACAAGTTTGGAAAAGTTTTCTATAAATCTTCTGTAATAACCAGCATGCCCTAAGAAACTACGCACCTATTTCTGAGTTCCAGGAGTGGGTATATTTTTAATTACCCTGATTTTAGAGGGATCTACCTGGATACCATCAGCAGAGATAAAATGCCCCAGCACTACCCCTTCACTCATCATCATATGGCACTTTTCATTGCTCAAAGATAGCTGGGTCTGCTCGCAGCATGTTAAAACCTTTTCCAAATTTTTCAATGCTTCTTCAAAGTCCTTGCCATAAGGAGTAAAATCATCCATGAAAATTTCCATACTATCATTAACCAATTCTGAAAAGATGCCAATCACAGCTCTCTGAAATGTGGCTAGTGCATTGCATAAGCCAAAGGGAAGCACTTTGTATGAAAAAGTTCCCCAGGGATAGGTGAAGGTAGTTTTATCCTGGTCTTCAGGAGCAATCTAGATTTGATTGTACCCGCTAAACCCATCCAAGAAGGAGAAAAACTTCTTCCCAGATAAGGTGTCAAGTACCTGATCGATGAAAGGCAGGGGAAAGTGATCTTTCTGTGTTGCCTTGTTCATCTCTCTATAGTCCACACAGACTCTCTATTTACCATTTTTCTTGGGTACTATCACGAGTGGAGACACCCACTCGCTGTCTGAGATGGGATATATAAATCCTACTTCCAAGAGTTTTTGAATTTCTTCCTTCACTATGTCCCTAAGATTGGGGTTCATTCTTCGTTGAGGCTGGCACACAGGCTGGGAGTCACTTTTGATATAAATGTGGTGGGTGCACAAATTAGAAGGGATGCCCTTCATGTCTGTGTACTCCCAGGAAAATTCCCCCTTATGTTTTTTTAAGCGATTGATTAGGCATTCCTATTCATCTGGAGCAAGACTAGGATTGATATTCAGGGTTTTTCCAGACTCTATCTCGACAGGAACACTTTTCGAATTTTTCAACACTAGAACTATGTGAGTATCACTGACTCATGTCTCCTCTATGAGATTTTCTTGTTCTTCTTCACCTAGAGTAGCATCCAGGATCTGATAAATTTGTTTATTGACAGAAATGGGTTCACTAATGAAATTATTAATAGCATCATCTTCAGTTTCATCTTTAAAATTCAAGGCCTTCCCTATCGTTAATAATGGCTAAACACCCTCCTCTTCCTCTAGCTCCATCCATAACAGAGTTTCAGCCTCTAGACTCGGTCGAGATGGAGGATAGAGAGTGAGGTTCTTTATCTTGGTTCCATCTGATATGGTCATAGACCCAGACCGACAGCTGATGCAAGCATCAGCTGTAGCTAACCATGGCCTTCCCAAGATCAGTGGGTGTCCTCCTAGCTGTGACTTGGGTTGTAAAACCAAGAAGTCAACAGGATATTCCCACGAATCAACTGAGATAACGAGGTCATCCAAGATTCCTTCGAGTTTAATAGTGGATCTATCTGCAAGTTCTAAAATGGTAGGAGTTGGACTAAGATTAGTGAGCCTGAGTTTCCTTACTGTTTCAATGGTCATGACGTTAATTGTTGCACCTAAATCTACCAGTACGTTGGGTATCTGTGTGCTCCCAATCTACACAGTGACAGTGGGATTCCTAGGATCGTCGTATTTGGCCAAGAGGGTTTTTCCAATTATTAATTCAGATAATTTCCCTATGACATGAACAGTGGGAGGATCCCTAGGTTTTCTTCTTGGTTTCCTTGTACACAGATCTTGAACAGTTCTGGCATAGATAGGCACATCGTGAATGGCCTGAAGGAGTGGAATTTTGACATAGAGGTTTTTTAACTCTCCTAAGAGGTTAAATTGAGGTTGTCCCACTGCTTTCGGTAGTATTAATCTTTCAGGCTATGGTGGTTCCCTAACGAATTGTGTAAGTTGTGTGTCGATAGATGTTTCTTCTTGTGTTTCAGCCGGTATCTTGGTAGGATTTTCAGCGTCCTCAATAATGGGGATCGTTGTATTGGATAAATATTGTTGGTTCATCCTTTCTTTAGGCACAGAGGATGGAACATCCTCAATGACCAAAGGCTCCACTACCCTCCGTGATCGTAAGCGGATGTTGTTACAGGGAAATGGAGTAATGGAGTAAGCGGGCATGTTGGCAGTCTAATATTGATGGACTGCTTTATTGTTTGGGTTGGGGTTAGGTTGAGAAGGCAGCTGCAGTCATATAGGCACATTGGGAATAGCATTATTCTGGAGTTGCAGCTTCATTTGCTAATACTGTTGATAAGGCTGAGGATATTGTTGAGGAGGGTATGGTTGATGAGGAAACGTTTGATGTGTAAATTGTTGAGGAGGTTGGTTATGGGGAAATTGGTTCCCTAGATGGAAGGTCCTCCATCCAGGAGACCAATAATTTTGTTGGTTTGGTGGCTGTGTCCAAGAGTTCCAGGAGTTAAAATTTTGCATCGGAGGTTGAGAAGGATACCATTGATGGTTGCAATAAGATGAAGGGAATTGTGTATTCATGTGCTGCATATTATTCCAATTATTCATGTTATTCAAAAATGGAAATGAGTCTGGAGTCATACCTTGATTTCGAGGCTACCAGGGCTTTTTCTATGCAATAAAGTAGGCTAGTTCCACATCTTGATTTGATGCCTGCAGAACTACCTTCACTTGAGGTAGTGAAGGGCATTCTTTTGTGTCATGGTTCAGCTCACAAAGTTGACACACTTCTACTTTGTCGAGTGGGCACTCCTTCAGAGGATGGTTCTTCCTACATTTAGGGCAGAATATACCAAGTGTGAGATCTTCTACTGCTTGTTTCTGCTTTGCCCTTAGGACATCTATTTCCAAGGAGATGGAGCTCATCATTTATGTCTTGAAATTTTTGATGAGATTGCTTATTTATGCCCGGGTGGCTCCTCCATTAGATGACTTCTGTGTTCTGTCGAAGACATCTTGTTCTAATTTATCCCGTTTGTCCCTTTTGTTGTTCCTAAAAGATCCCCTGGCCCTACCTTTTGCATAGTTCAACAATCTTTTCAAAGGACTCCTTTGAGATATCCCCCTTTCCTAACAGGTTCAACATGTCTAGGCAGTCATCCCTAATCCCATGAAGTAGGATTATTTTGAGCACATCTAACCCCATATTAGTCTATCCATCTCTTTGCACATTGTATAAAATCCCTTCAACAAAATCTTATAGGCTTTCATCGTCCCTTTGTACCATTTTAAATAGTTCTTCTCTCTTATCTTTGGTATTGCAATACTCCTGATATTTCTCTAGGAACACCTGTTTCATCCTGACCTAGGTGGTGACAGTTCCCCCACCCAGGCTCATGAACCAATGTAACGCATTGTCCTTCAGAGTAGCAATAAAAGTTTCAGCTTCTGCGCATTGGTGGTGTAGTCATAGATGCAACAGAGAATATCAAATTCAAAAATAAATTCATCCGGATCCTCTGTTGTTTTTCCATAAAAACGAGGCAACACTGATGGCGATATATTTTTCATGGAGGCTATCCCCTCTGGTTGTTGAATTGGGAACTGGAGTGTAGCAATCGTCCCTTCATGCGGGGAGTTACCCTCGTGATGTTGATTTTCACCCATTGCTTCTTCATGATCTTCTGGATCACGTCTGTTGTTCATGTCTTCTTCTGCTTTATCTTGTTCGTGCTTCCACTGATCATTAACTTTTTAATGGAACTGTGTCCACTCCTATTCTGTCACAACCTTCATATTAATGTGATATATCGAATCTCGGTCAGTTGATCCTGCAGTACTAACTCTGTCTTCCTCCGCAGGCATACCCGAGGGTGTTGCAGCTTCTCCTATGTTCTCCACTGTGGAAACTGATGCTGCCACTCCAAGGGTAACCGAGCTTCTTCTGACAGGTGATTCCTGATGGTGAGCCCCAGTAGAAGAATTGGTCCTATCAACCAGATCGTCAATGAATTTCCTTCTTCCCAATGTTGTATTTCATCAATGGCCTTGACCACCTGCAATGTTAGTACTCTGTGGGGTCCTGGGATTTATAGGAATGTCACGCTGTACCCTTCTCATATTCATGCAACCCAAAACATGAAAACTTAAAAACTGAAGAAAAATGAATAGATATAGCTATTGGATACAACCACTATGGTGTCTAATAATTATCTTTCCCCAGCAACAACACCAAAATGTGGGGCACCCTATATGCAAGTTAATTAAAGCCAGCATATGGAGTGTTCAATATAAATTGTCAACCTAGGGAACTATTTTATTTCAAAGATAATGTGCACTGTATATGTTTAAACACTAAGTAGTTGATACTATAAATGAATTATCCTACTTTCCTGTTCAGCCCAACTCATCCCAAGATCAACTTAATCTAATTTACCTTCTTAAGAATGCAGAACCACAAATACCTTCTTACAATCCTTAATCTAGAAATGAGAAGTTCAGAAAATAAACATCTTGATTTATTTTTGCAGAAAGTTGAATCCTAAATTACCAGGCCATCTGAAGATCCATGATAACTATCTCAATCCAACTTGATCTATACTTTAGAAATGCAGAAATAGAGATTCAACAATTATAACTACAAATGGACTTAATTAACAAGACTCAAGAAAGACATCAATTAAAAGAAACTAAGGATGAGATCGGTTGTTACAGCTAGCACACAATCTACATAAAGGAAATTAGTATACACAGTTGACTGTCACACCACTCTGCCGCAGCTCATAGGGAATGCAATTAGTGATCAATTGAAGGCACACACAATAAATCATTACTGTTGCAGCTGTTAGAAAATAATAAATCTACTATAACATCCACACCACACAATAGAGGAAATAAATACCTAATTAACTCGGCAGTCTCTGTAGAAAGGCGGGCCCAGCCTTTGAACAAAGACCCCAGAAATTAACACACATTAAACGTCGAGATTAGAAGAATCCTGGTCCTTGTATTAAATAATAAAACTGAAGCTATAGTCTCTATCACAGCTTATACAATAAAATCAATTAATTTCCAACCCCCGGCTCGAAATAGTTCCCCATATTTATACATTCACAATCATAACTTCTACCCATTGATATCAGGCAGCCATGAAGATATTTGATCTTCAGGTTGCCCCAATTATGATACGTTGTTACAGCTGTGGGAAAGATAGAAGTAGAAAATATAGGAAGACTGTTACTAGAGCCAGCAATGCCATAACATGATCAATCTACAAGATGCTCCGTCGATTGCAACTACCCTTGAGAAGCGGCACACTGTTGCATCCGAATCTATTGCAGCCACCTTTGTAC
This sequence comes from Pseudotsuga menziesii, assembly GCA_001517045.1. Taxonomy (NCBI): domain Eukaryota; kingdom Viridiplantae; phylum Streptophyta; class Pinopsida; order Pinales; family Pinaceae; genus Pseudotsuga; species Pseudotsuga menziesii. The sequence continues at coordinate 298,048 of LPNX010211802.1, read as the reverse complement.
AACTTGCGTGGAATAGTAACCTTTGACTGCATCCTTTGTGCAAAGATGGAATAGGTGGCGATCATCCCCGTAATGAATTTTCATCTCTCTCTTGACTCGTTCATCCTGCTACACATGTATCCTTTACATCTCGAATTATCTTTATAAAATCACCATATGTTAGCATAATTCAAGATATAGAACCCTGATTACAACAATCATAAGTATTAATAAGATAAGACAACAATTAACCATGCATGTATGAATTGAGGGATCAAGTGAAGGAAAACATCTGTTTGGTGTATACAATGGAGTAAGATAAGGCAAAAAGGGATAGGTAAATGTGGTCAAAAAGGGGTCATTTATGGGCCCAACAATTACTCTCTAAGGGGAGGAGTAATTTGATGCACACCAATCAATAAATCTTGGAAATTTAGGGTTTGGTCTGGGTAGAAATAACAAAAATGGGACTGGAATATTCCAGGTAGGTCAGTTCCCAAGTATTTGAATGCTTCTAGCTTGGTTTTCAGCTGGTGAACTAGGCCAAAAAACAGAACAGTATCAAATATTCCACCATCTCTATCCTCAAAAATCTCATCCAGATTCTAAAATTCTAGGGCTTGTATCTCAACTTCACCTCCGCTATCCATTTTTCAAATATTACTAAGTGGGTGAAAATGTGGCCTACCTGGCAGATTGACGCTTGGAAAGGTAGTTGTCTGACTTGGCTTTGTCCATACAGAAAATATCTTCTTCTCCCAATGCACAAGATGACAAATAACCCTTAAACACGTGTTCCTTCCCTTTATAATATTCTTGAAATGGTGGTTTCGGAATCAAGGAAATTGGTTTCCTCCTACCACTTTCTTCTAGCAGAAATCTTCTATGCCATCCACGTGGAAGGTGGTATATTTTTCACTAGGGGAATGCTCTTTTAACCTCTTTGCATGTCACCATAGTGGATCTCATTTTTACCGTATATTTAATCCATTTCTCATTTGAATTGTTGATCTTAATCTCCCTTTAACTTTAACCTTTTTTTATTCCGTTGCATAACATCCTGTCAATATATCGTGCAATTTCCCCTAGCGGATCATCTATCCAACATAGATTTACTTGATCTTCATCTCACCTTGTTGATTACCTTTATCTTTTAACCATCACCTTTATTTCCTTTGTCACATGATTTTCAAATTAGTGCGCAGCTTCCTTTGGCGGATTACCTAATAGTCGTCGATCTCCTCTACCTATTATTCTCACCGTTGATCAAAGACGGTCTTTAATCATTCCACTAATATTAGATTCATCATCGAAGGCACAAGTTTTCCCAACAGATCCCATCTTTTTCATTGATCTTATCCATCCTTCATCTTCATTATTGATTAAGGCAACCCTTTAAACTTTTTCCCCATTCTAAATCCATCTTTTGTCGCACATCTTCTCACAGCAGATTTCATATCCGTAGTTGATCCCATATACCTTTTTTCTCCACCGTATATATTAATGGATTTTTAAGCCTTTCTGTCGGTCACTAATTTTACTTTTACCTTGCAACTTTAAATAGTGGATCCATTACTCATCGTAGATCTTTCCGCCCAAAGATCTTGATCATTGAAACTTTCACTGCATACCACAAATGCCTTTTCCTTTTATTTTTAGCCACTTTCAAGCTTTAGCACATGTTTTTATGAGAAAATGAAAACCTTGGTCTCCAATTTAACACCCATTTCATCACCCCCTTGGTCATATTTCCAAAATTTTCACATATAAGATACTTATTTCTCCTTAAGCCCCTTCCTCTCACATGTTAACCAAAATAGTGCTAACAGGGAGATTCAAATTCAGGGTCACAAAAGGTCTTGGATACAATTCCTCCATCGATACTTTTGGAGTTGGATTACTTATCATTTCTTCAATTGCTTCTGTAATATAATCATAATCATCCTTGGCTCTTTGCTTCTGGACTTTCTGCTTTGCCATAATTTCCAAGTGTAAAATTCAATGAAGCATAGGATCATCAAGCCTAGAGAATTCAAATGGATAATAAGATTGTAGAAGAGAGATCTCTGCTCAATAATTCATGGAGAATAAACACTCATGATACCAATAATTGGAATAATAATCATAATCCATTAATCAATGTTAATCCACATATTTAGTAAATAATATGTAATACAATGGTTATACATATCAGAGAATTTGAATGCCTAAGATAGGATTCGAATCTACCAACTCAAACTGACTCCGGAGCTAACTCAGTGTGGGAAAATCACCACTGGAGCTCACTAATGCAACTTCGAATCTCTAAAACAATTCACAACTAGTTAACAGAAGAGGATAGGTGAGGAAATTTGCCCTAACTCCCTTAAATAATGCAAACTAGTACTAGAGTGACTAAGAGTGATCTAACTGATGGGAATCGGAGCATAACTGAACATAACTGAGCACTGACTAAGGTCAAATGTTGGACACCGCTAGTGGCACTCATAATGGGTTCCTAAATTATAGGGATTGATCCTTGGGGAGCCTAAACTCATGCAATCAGGTGCAGTAAGTGGCATATTTCCCTTAGGTGTGTCCCCATGCACTAGTGGACTGATAAAGACCACCTAAGGTAGGAAAATGAACAAATAGACTATGTTGTCAAATGAAATGGTCAAAGGTAGGATTAATAATCCTAACACCCCCCTCAATCCTAACTTTGAACAATGTGGGCCCTGGTAACTGAGACCAGATGTCACCCCTACAATCTAGATGAACCAAAATAACTACTTAACAAACAAAGAAATGGGGAAAACCTCATGGGAAAAAACCCCCCTCAAAATAAGCAGGAAAAACTAGGAAAAAATTATGCAATCTCCATCTCTGTGGAGGAGTAATGCAGTGTGATGGTCCTTGTGTGCACTAATTTCCTAGTACTATGCATATGAACCACTCCAAACTAAATGATTATGTCTAGAGGAATTGTATTCTTTTAAAGAACATGAATCTACTCAACTGAATCGGGAACATGGACAATTGCATAATAGATTATGGGACCATGTAGAGAAATTGAGGTACATTGATGAGGGAGAAAAAGTGCTTTAGAATTCGAACCATGTGAGGTAAAACCAAGTAAATGAGATGTTGTAGCTTTGAACATTGAACCATGTGAGGTAAAATCAGCTCCAGGTTTGAGAAGAAAGTGTCTAAGAGAATCCAGGAGGTCTCCATCTTTAATGTGAGGAGATGAGCATGTGATCGTGTGAGGAGAAGACATGAGGCAAAGGAGAGTAAATGTCTAAGCTCTATAATATAATCTAGCTTTCAAAATATCCATAAAATCACAATATTTCATATCAACAAACTCATGAGAATAAACTGAGATTGAAACCCCATCAGCAAATTTGAAAGAGACTTGAGGGGCTTGATTTTTCACTCCAATACTAATGAGAATAGTCGCAAGCATGACTGAAAGGTATTGAAACTTGAAATTAAAGCCAAATAAGGTGATATCATATGCAATAATGAGGATCAAAGGTTCCAAGTGCGCCACTGAGATGGAAGATGCACTATTTTCTCCTTCTTCAATAAAACTCTAAGAATCGGTGCAAACAAATCAGGTAGGATTTTGATGGAATATCTAGATCAATGAGGGTGAATCAATCACTCCTAAAATCTATCATATCTTCGAAAAAATCACATTTATGCACACCAGCAATGTTGTCACTAGGAAGGGATAGGCAGAATCGGCCAGAATTCTGCTCGGGAATATGAAGATTCGGGTAGCACAACAAAAGAGTCTATGACGGAAAGAAGAGTTCCAATAGAAGCAGTCGGAGAAGAAGAGTTGTGACAGAAGCAGTCATGGGAGAAGAGTCTGGTATGGAAGATAAGATGAGAAGAGAATAGTCGTGACCAAAGAGAACCTTCACGACAGAAGGAACCACGATAGAAGCAGAGTACATCGATTGAAAAGGACAACTCTATTGATTGTGGATAAGAAGTTAGTTAGAATAACGAATTCTTTGGGAATAAAGCATATTTGTATTTTGGGATGATAGTGCCTACTGTCAGTGTAACTGAATGTACGAGAATAGGAATGACAGTCTATCAGCTAATTAAATAGAGTTGGTTGATTACGACATGTAAGAACCTATGAAAGAGAGAAGCCAAGGTGTGTGTGGGTTGGTATCTGTCGGCTCCTGTCTTTGTGGATTTCTAGAATTATAGAGTTGAAGAGTTGTAGAGAAGAGAGTCAAACCAGTTGTGTGCAGATCGACAATAGAGTGAAGGAGAAGAAAATTTTGGAGATCTAAGGCTAGAGAGCTATTATTTTTTCTAGATCTAATTAGCTTAATTATGATCTTTGTATGGAAGAATAACAAGAACAACTATATGCATAAGATATAACAGATACACAAGACACAAAGATTTTCATCGGGCAAATCATAAAGGAGAAAACCTTGCAAACTTCCTCATAATACTTTAGTCACAAATATTGTGTCATAAGATGATCAATCCTAGTAATAAGAAGTATTCAGCAGCTATCTATCTCTCCTCCCTTATCTCTCTCTCTTTCTCTCTCATGCGAACTTGAGTGAGTGTGTGGTATGTATTAATTAAGTGACTTACCTTTTACATGACTGGGATGACATGTTTCCTTAACAGGGCCGACTTCTCCTAGAGAGACTCCAAATACACATTACAGGATGTCACACTAGGGACTATTTCCCCGACTTACAACGGAGGTTGTACCTCAAGGTCTAGACACAATAAACACATCCCGCAAGGAGGAAAACACATATTCAATTGGGATACAACAACATACAATGATAATATACATTAGAATATCTTCTGAAGTTACAAATACGTCAACACTCCCTCTTAACTAGGAAGGTATTATCTCTCTTCCACGGTCATCAGTACATCTGGTCAAGTCTTCATTGTGGATTCATCATCATAGTTGTTTCCATCATCATCTTCTTATCGATCGTCAAATGGTACTATCTGTCATTGAAAGTTTCTACAGAGCCAACCCTTTTTCATGTTGGGTGTAGGCCTAGTCCTCATCTAGGTATTGATCACATCTTGAGCAATCCATCACATAGGTACTCTCCAAGACCTTCTTTACATTTCCACAACAATAACATGCGTCTTCTACCTTATCTCGCCGTATCCAGATCATCTCTTTTGTCCTGCACAAAATAAAACAGAGCACATAGAGCATCCACAGTCGACTTGCGTTATACCAATAAAGGAGAACTGCCTAGGTTCCCTCACGTGCTTCATGACCTAACCATATCAACATGGGAACACACACATATATAGATATATATGTAAGGACTAATTGTGACCAAACAACCTGCTACACCAGGACTTTTACATTCTAGATTAACCTCAAGGACTTATTACATCTAAACAACCTGCATCCAAGATATTTTTTGTTTAGACAACCTTCGGGGTGCATTATATCTGAGTAACCTGCATACTAGGTCAAGACTCCTTTTACATTCAAACAACCCACATGACTTATTACATTCAAGTAACCTGCGTACTACACCAGGGAATATTTACACTTGAATAACCTGTCTCAGGATTAATTACATCCAAGGATAACCTTCGAGCTTCTCCATGATTGATTACATCCGAGGACAACCTACAGGACTGATTAAGTCTAAGCATCCTTCTTCACCAGGATTTTTCCTACTCGAAAAACCTATCTCATTTCCCACGTGAGATATTATGCATCCTCTATTTCTAGCATAGAGTCATATCAAGGTTGATTACATCCAAGGATAACCCCCGAGCTTCGCTAGGACTTATTACAGGCAAGGACAACATACAGGACTTATTACGTCTAACCAACCTACGATCTTCACTAATATTTTATGCTCAGACAACCTGTCTCTCTAACTATGCTAGAACACATCACTCCCTCTTTTGAGGGGTCTCGATCTGGATCACACAAAGTATTTCTCTGAAGTACTCAAAATTCACTCTCGCTAGAGGCTTATTCAACACATCGACTATATGCTCGTTTGTTGCCACGTACTGGAGCTTCACTACTCTTATCTTCACCATATCCCTGATATAGTGGAACTTGATCTTGATGTGCTTAGACTTGTCATGGAACACAAGGTTTTTCGACAACTTCACGCAACTCTGATTTTCGGAGAAGATACAAGTCACATCCAACTAGATATCAAACAAGTCAGATAGTAGATTTTGCAGCCACACTTCCTCGCAACTAACCGAACAAGAGGAAACATACTCTGCCTCGGTTTTACTCAGCACCACGCATGATTCCTTCCTCCTGAACTAAGAGATCGTGCCAGATCCCAAACTGAAGCAACAACCTAAGGTGCTCTTCTTGTCAGTGATGCTACATGCTCAATCTAAATCAACATAGTCATGTAGGTTAATCTTCTGATTTACATCATATTTGAGCCCATAATACATTGTACCTTTTAGATACCTCAGTACATGCTTTGTAGCTATCAGATGAACATGTCTTGGATTTTTCAGGAACTTGCTCAGGGTGTTCACTGCAAAGCATATGCCTGGCCTCATATTTGTCAGCTGCATCAATGAGCCAATCATCTAATGATATATCATGGAATCAAACATCTCAGATTAAATGTCACTCAGAAGCTTCAAGTTAAATTCCATAGGTGTGGATATTGCCTTGTAGTCCAACATTCTGAATCTCTTCAGAATATTCACTACATACTTTCTTTAAACAACGAAGATCCCATATGCCCTCTGCCACACCTCCATGCCTAATAACTAGTGCATCATACCTAGGTATTTCATCTCGAACTCTATAATAAGTCTCATCTTGCATCTTTAATGAGTTCCTCTTCGCCTGTCAGAAACAAGTCATCGACATATAGCATGAGCATCACTGGTCTTTTGTCTTCAACCTTGAAGTAAAGGTTGGAATCCTCTTTACTCTTGGTAAATCCTAGGCTCATCAAGAATCTATCCATATTGTCGTACCATGTCCTTGGTTCTTGTTTCAATACATACAAAGCATTCTTCAATTTGCACACATGGGTCTTCCTATCATGTGTCTCAAATCCCAGTGGTTGTTCCATGTACACTTCCTCCTCGACTACAGCATTCAAGAAAGTTGTCTTGACATCCATCTGGTGCATTTTCCATTTCATAATTGATTCCAATGCAAGTATGGTCCTAATGGAAGTGTGCCTCGCCACGGGTGCAAATGTATCTTCGCGGTCTATGCCTTCTTTATGTAAGAAGCCTCATGCTACGAACCTTGCCTTGTATATCTTGATGCTACCATCTGCATCATGCTTGATCTTGTAGAGCCACTTCAAAGTCACAACAGACTTCTTTTCCAATCTCAGAACTATCTCCGAGACATCATTCTTCATGATCGACTGATACTCCTCGATTATAGCATCCTTCCATTCTTTCTTTTCTGCAACCTCTTAAAATGTGGAAGGTTCTATGTCAATGATGTCACATAGCACGACCACATAGCTATTGTAAGGCTTTTCCCTTTTTCTCTCTCTATGTATTCCTTCTGGAGTGCCATACCTTTTTGCTCCCAGTTTACCAATCATCTCTTCTTTTGGCTCCAAAAGCGATTATGGATCAGATATCTAAGATTATCAGAGATTTCCTCTGGAGAGGCGGAAAATAAAATCAGAGTAAAAGGAATTTGGTTAAATGGGATAATGTTAAAAGACCTGTTCTATGAGGTGGATTGAAAATCAGAGACCCAAGATTGGCTAATCTTGCTATGGGAGGCAAACTACTATGGCAACTCTGCTCTAATAGATAACATCCAGTTAGTCAAATATTTTGGAAAAAATGTCTTAAAGTAGGAACTCTAAGAAATTTACAAATGACAAATACCCCTAAAGGATCTATAACATGGTATTTATGCAGAAGATGATTATAATTCTTTCATCAGCAACTTTATCGCATACCAGGAAATGGAAACGCTCCATTAAACATTGATTCATCTCTTTCAGAGAACAAAATATGGCTTGTCAACAAAGGATTTTTAAGGTTGTCTAATATTACATCATGGGACAGAAATGGAAATTGGGCAGTGTGGGCATTCCTAGCTCTACCAGAACGTGGACAATCTGAGCTTATCGATCAACAAAAATTGATGATTGTTAAATTGAAAGGACTAGCACCAATTCACTCTATGTGCCAAGACGTTTGGGGATGGGGAACATTAGGGAACTATTCAGTAGCATACAATTTTCAGGCACTTCAGTCAAACCCGGCTTCAATTCACAGCGCTTCTTTTTGGAAAGCAGTTTGGAATTTTCCCAGTATTCCAAAAGTAAACTTTTTTACTTGGATACTAATGCATCAAAAATCTCTAACAGGTGAAAACCCGTCAAGAAGAGGATTCTTTGGACCATTTAAGTGTTGTCTTTGTTTACAAGCAGCAGAGATTTCAGACCATATTTTTGTTGGTTGTGTTTTTACTCAGAAATCCTGGGCACATATTTTGAGTGGGATGTCAGTTTCAGCTCCTTCAAACATTGAACTTGTAATTTTATTTGCAAACTAGATTTCAAGGTACCCAAGCATTCTTTCAACCAGTCGTGAATGGAGGAAATTTGGTAAGCCATTCCAAAATTTTTATGGTGGAAAATTTGGTTAGCAAGAAATGATTTGATTTTTAACAATAAAGTCAAGAAACCAGAAAATGTAGTAATAAAAGCTAAGGTTTTATATTGGAAGTTGTGGGAAATACTCAAATTGATGCCCTTAAATTCAAAGCTGAGCATATTTGGTTTGGATTGCTGCAGGTGGATAAAATTCAGTTGAGTTTTGGAAGGCCTGTTATTAAACCATTTTGGCAGGTGAGACTTCTCGAAAAAGATTTTTTAGAATGGTGGCAAAGAAAAAATAAAGTCTCAATCTTCTTCGATGGAGTGTCAAAAGGAAATTCAGGGAAAGTTGGGGCAGAGGGGTTGATTTACTACCCGAAAGGAAGGCTAGAAACCAGTTTCAGCTAGGGATTAGGACAACTTACAAATAATCAAGCAGAAATATTTTCTCTTCTAAAAGTGTGTCAACTTGCAAAGGAAGTTGGACATAAAATCCTTCAAATATTTGGAGGTTCATAAATTATAATTAAAGTTTTAAACTTTGCTACAAAGATCAATAATCTCATCCTGAACGTGACTATGCAAAGGTTGCATTTCATCTTGTTAGATTATGTCTCTGTAACCTCTTATCATATTCTTCATGAATTGAATAAGATGGCAGACTTCAAAGCAAATCAAGGTTGTCAACTACCTCTAGCCTATGATAAGTTTGAATGAAGGCCCTAGTTTGTTGCATCATATTCCATAATCTAGAAATGAGAAGTTTTGGAAGCAAGGAATTGTATATCACGGAATAGATGTAAATGGGTGAAGACCCAACCAAACTTTTTTCAATAAAAAAAAAAAAATGTTTTAGTTAAAAAAAATGGTGTCTACATGAATCTGTGTGAATGCGGGAAGGCCTGCATCGGTGAAACTGGGAGATCCATTCGAACCAGGGCTAAAGAACACTGCGCAGACATCCGGCTAGATAGAACACATAAATCTGCTTTGGTCGAACACTCCCATGGCACGAAACACCGAATCAGGATAGAAGACATGAAACTCCTTGCTCAAGTGGATAATTGGTCCTCAAGAAGAATTAGGGAGGCTATCGAGATCGTTAAAAACCCCAACTATTTAAACAGAGATGATGGCTTGACCATCAGCAGGTCGTGGCTTCCTAACCTCACTAAATTAAGCCAAACAATAAACACCAAACTAATTGATAACCTAAATTGACAAAACCTATTAAAACTAACCTAAAACCTATAAAACTAAACAAATTTTTAACTATTCATTAGTATTAACATATAAATTATAACATTTAATAGTAAATAAATAAAATAACATAGATTAATAAAGTAAAAAAAAAACTTAACTTATAAGAATAATATTAATAGTATTAGGTTAAAATAATTTAATAATTATTATTAATAAAACTTTAACAAAACAAAAATTAAATAATAAGAATTTCAATAAAACTAACATAGGTTAATCTAATAAATAAATTAATAATATAACATACATAAGAAACCAATAAAGAGTAACTTAAATAAAACATTTTGTAAATAAAATTTTGCAACTAAGATAATAAGATAATAATACGTTTTAAAGAATATTAAGAAATAAACAATAAATAATATATTCATATCAAAATATTATTAATAAATAATATATATATACATTAAATCAAAACCTACTTTCTAACCTTAAAACCCCAATGTCAGCTACTTATAATTGTTCTATATTTATATGAATTGGAGATTTAAGATTTTCTTCGGCATCGATAATGTCCTGAAAATGAGATGGTTGCAGAAGCCAAGGTCTTTCGACTTGGCGAAATAGCAAAGGACATTCGCAAAAAGGTCACGGAGTTGGAAGCACAAGTGACACCCAGTACACCTCCAGAGGTATTGGGAGAAAGAAGGAAATCAACAACAGAGGCAACAAAGAATATCAAAGAGGTGGAGGCATTGTGTGCCAAGGCAGTCGAGATATTTTCTCATACATGGAAAGCATTGATCGACGATGAAGAATTAGAGAAAGTCATAGAGCTGTTGCGAATACGGAGGCAGGAGGTGACCCAGATAAAGAATGAAATGAAGAAGTTACCCTTAGTAGAGAAAACAGCTAAGGCTGTCGAGATGACAAAAGTACAACAACAAGTCGCAACACTGTGAACACAACAATAGAAGCGCGTTGATAGGGTCGCAGAACTACAGGCAGAGGCAGAAAGAGTTACATGTATTATTCAACTTATACACCAGAAAGTGCGATAAGTAGTAGAGTCAACAGGACTTACAACGTCGGAACACATCAGTTCCACCCTTATGGAGAATTTGAAGAAGAATGAAGCAGAAGTACAGGAGGAGACCACACATATAGTGAAAATATTCCAGGATTTTCAAAGTAAGGTTGTCACAACAGAAGTTTCAGACTATTGTGGCTCAGAATGAGCCACAGGTGAGTGTTGGGGGGTTGTTGGCCCTAGAAAACAATAGGTAGAATTCAACCAGAATTCTGCTCGGGAATATGAAGATTCTGGTCGCACAAAAGAAGAGTCTGTGACGAAAAGAAGAGCTGCGATAGAAGCATCCAAGGAAGAAGAGTTGCGACAGATGTAGTCGTGGGAGAAGAGTCTACGATGGAAGAGAAGCTGAGAAGAGAACAACTGCGACCGAAGAGAATAGCCACAACAGAAGAAGAGTACAACGGTTGAAAAGGACAGCTCGATTGATCATGGGTAAGAAGTCAGTTAGAATAACGCATGCTTTGGGAATAAAGCATCTTGGTATTTTTGGGCTGACGATGCCTACTGTCAGTGTAACTGAATGTACGAGAATAGGAATGACAGCCTGTCGGCTAACCAAATGGATTTGGTTGATTACGATATGTAAGAGCCTATAAAAGAGAGAACCCAAGCTGTGTGCGGGTTGGTCTCTGCCGACTCCTGTCTTTGTAGAGTTTTAGAGTTTTAGAGTTGAAGGGTTGTAGAGAAAAGGGTCGATCTAGGTTATGTGTGGATCGAGAGTAGAGTGAAGGAGAGGAAAACTTCATAGATCTAAGACTAAAGAGCATGAGAGGATATAAGTCTGTATATATTGTAGAGAATATATGAAATAGAGTCTAGAAGCTGAGTACACAAACGAAAGGTGATATATATTTCTCATGCCAGATGAAGAGCACCTTTGTGGCTTTTTTCCAGATGGGTTTCCATGTTAACTATTGTCTGAATGCGTATTTGATTAATATGTCTATGTTGAATGAATGTATGTTATGAATAAGTAGGCCTGAATAGATTGATTAGCATTTGTTTCTGAATGAGATCTAAGATGCATATTTCGCATTGTTGATAGATAGAATATGTGCTAAATCTTTATATGACTATTGTAATCTATATCAATGGACATGTAGAGTAATATATTGAATGAACATAATAAGAATAGGAAACACACAACCCGGCTTCGGTCGCGCAAAGCAAGTAAGGTGCCAAGAAAGAAGAAATCCCCACCCAACTGCAGAAACATGGTTCTAGCAGTTACCCATAGAGATATCTCAAGTGAGATTACATCTGCATTGCAGGTGCTACCAATTGAGCCCTTCTATGTTGGGATGATATCATGGGCTTTGTTGATGAACAAACAAGGGTCTGAACCTAGGTCGAAGGAGGAAACACCAACAAGCAGCATGATGGCCATGGTTGACAATGGATGGCCATGGTCAAATACGTTTGACTATGTTTGACTATAGTTGACCATATCATACCTTTATTAGGTTCGACTAACCGTCATTGGTTATTAACCATGGTTGAGTTTTTCTAACGATAATTGGTTAACAATGGTTGAGTTTGGCTAACCATGGGTGACAACGTAGAGTATGGTTGACTTTGGATGGTCATGGTCGATCAAGGTTAACTACATGTGATAATGATTTCCCATGTTTGACCAAGGCTAGCTTTGGTTATAATGGTTGACTTTAGATGGCCATAAATTAATAAGGTTGACCATGCTTTACTATAGTTGATCATGTTAGACAATGGTTGACTTTAGCTAACCATCATTTGTCATGGTTGACCTTAGCTTACAATTAATGATCTTCTCTAACTCTACAAGACTTTGGTTGATCATGTTTGGCAATGCTGAACTATGGTTGACCATGTTTAACCATGTGCAAAAGTGATCAATCAGTATATATATTTTTTATATTCATAAAACGTTATATCGTATTATGATGTTCATTAAGTTAATGTCATTGTGAAACCTTCCTTAAAGGTTTTGTATCAAAACAATATCCATGCATGAGTTTATTTATTTTTGAAAATCATAAATGGTTGTCATTTTATGACATTCATGAAAAGTTATGTTGCATTGTTATGTGCCATAAAGGTTATGTCACATTTAGACATAAAGATTTAGACTTCAATAAAATAACGCATTGTGACATTAGGTTAATTGCAATTTTATATCACATGGCAATAAGATGTTGACTTATGTATTATGTCACAATGAGAGATAACTCTTTGATAACGTTATGACGCATTCGTAAACGATTGTCATATTGCAGATTATGTTGCATGGCAAATTTATTTTATTTTATTTGTGATGAAGATTAAAGTAACTCTTTGATAACATTATGACACATTCGTAAAAGATTGTCATATTGCAATTTATGTTGCATGGCAAATTTAGAACAAAGTTTTATATCACATTATGAATTCATGAAAGATTATGTTTCATTACGATGTTCATTATGAGTTGTTTCACTTTATACATTCATCAATAGTTATTATGTGTTATTATGTTTATGACGGTTAATGTACATTATTTTTTATTCAAGAAGAAAAGGATCGTTCCTTGATATTCAAAAAAATCAAAGGTAACAAATACAGAGCTGAAGATACCAATGTATCTATACAAATCAGTCATAAAACTATGTCAAATAGTAATGTAAAAGAGCATATATCATCTCAGACCTATCAAGCCCAAAACCATCCTAATAGACAGTAAAACTCTCAGCACAACTACAAAGAACACATATGGAGTCCTGACAGTTTATCCAAGGAAGCTCTTGAGGGGCAAATGGAGACCCCTCCGACTAAACAAAGGAGATGCTAAATGAGAAACTCATGTGATATCATGACCAAGGCTCAAGAAGATTAAACTCATCATATAATGGAAATGAGTAGAGCCAAAACAGTGGGACATACTCATCCATCAAAATAAATGGATAGTAGCGCTCCCAATCATCTCTCCATCAAAAAATTCCAAAAAAGAGAGATTACCCATATCGAGTGTAAGAGATTCCTTGGATAAAGCATCAACACTCGAGTTGTGCTCCCTATAGATATGCGAGAATTTTAATCTGAGAAAGGAGGATTTTAGGGCGACAATACATTCACACCAGTGAACCAGATCAATCACATTCAGGTCTGCCTCCATCTTTGCCCAGTTAATAACCACTTGTGAGTCCCCCCAGACCATGAGAGAGAGTAAACCTAGCGCTACAGCAAAATACAAGAGGGACCAGAGGGCCAAAAGTTGTGCATGTGTATTTGTGCTAAGACCAATACCTAGTTTGGCCTAGAAATGGTGTGATGGACTAATATGGAGTGTGAATCACGAGCCACCTGCACAAGATGTTGTTGCACAATCAAAAAAGCTCAAGGGGTAGGTAACCTCTGGAGCAGGCCCAATATTCCGAAGTCATGTGAGGTTTTCCTCAATAGGATACGAGAGTACAAAATCCAGGATCCACTTGCAAACCGTATCCACTAGGGGGGTTACATCATCAAAAATAGCACGGTTTCTGGTATTCCAGATGCACCACATATAAAAGAAGGGTAGATGCAGGAGAGAGTGGGACTGGGCAATCCAGTGATTGAGATTTATCAACACAGAGTGTTCATTCGAGATTAAATGCATCCCATGTCTAGAGTTGAAAATAGAGTTGAAAACAAATCTGACAGACTGCACAAAAGAACATGAGATAAATAAATGATTCACAAACTCCTACCCCATTTTCCATGAACAACAATAGTGAGGGCCCATCCATCCTCGTTTGGACAGGTTATCCCATGTACAAATTCTATCTCCCACACACAACCAGATAAAGCATTTGATTTTTAGTGGAATGTTCCAGAGCCATAACTGTTTGAATTACCACCCTGTAGAATACACTGAGATACTATTTGCAATAAAGTTGTAAGCAAGACGTGTCGTGGCCTCACGCTTTGCTTTGTTCTACATCCAAATGATGTGGTCCTTTGACGAATTGAGTCTGATGCCCCCATGGGTCCTCACCTTGATATATTGATTCCATTCATCTTTCCGTACCCCACCCAGATCAAGGTCCTCCACGGACAGCCAATAGGAAAGAAGAACCCATGTTACCATGATTACAAGCCTGACTGAGTCTGGTGATACCATAGTCCTGGAAATAGTCACGGAGACCATCAGAGAGAGTAAAGTCTGAGATCATACCAGTAATAGGATCGGATCACAATAAGATAGATGAGCTATTACCAACACGCCATCCAACACAGCTGCAAATCCAAGGGAGTACACGAACAACCCCATTCCAAATATAGGAGGTATTATGTACAGAGAAACTAGAATGACGGAGCCAGGTCTCCCAAGGAGCACCTTTTAAATATTTAGCTTGCAGAGCTTGATGCCAAAGTCCATTGCTCTTCATAACATACCACAAACTCTTTATTCTAAGAGATAAACTGAACCACCCCAAGTGTCTGATATTCCAGCCAAAGTGTTTAATATTCCAACCACCCATCTCTAAAGGCCTCGAGAGAGTTTTCCAATCAACCAAATGAATCTTATGATGATTTGCAGTCCCTCCCCATAGAAAGGTAAAAATGAACTGCCCGGGTCTGTTAAGAATGGATGTAGGAAGCCTAGCCAGTGAGAACCAATAGACAGGGATGTCGGATAAAACGGACCTTATTAGTACCAACCTTCCACCAAGGGAGAGGAATTTATGAGTCAAGTGACCCAACTTTCGTTCAAATATATGGGTGATCCAATGGCAGTCATTTGTCACATACCCCAGAGGTTTTAACCAAAAGCCCAAGTATTTAAACCCCATATCAATCAAATCCATATTGTAATGCAGTATATCAGTGATGGCCTTGAGTATGTCTTCAGAAATATTGTTTGAGAGAAAAGAAGTTTTCTCCAAACGGATCCTCATACCCGAAGCCACACAGAAAAGATCAAGATAATTTTATATTCCTTCATTCTTCCACAATTCCCATACCAAAAAGAATTGCATCATCAACAAAGAGTAGATGTAAGAAGGCAAGAGAGAAAGTTTAATACCAATAATCTTACCATCAGATTTTGCTTGACCAATCATGTGGCTGAACCCTTCAATAATCAAAAGAAAAAGGAGAGAGAAAGGAGAGGGGAAAGGGTGGAGTGAGCTAGCTGTGGAGCAAAACTCCCTCCATCGGACGGAGGAGGAGCAAAGTCAACGCTAACTTTGCTCCTCCTCCGTCCAATGAGGGAGGATTGCTCCACAGCTAGCTTACTCCGGGAAAGGGTTAGTGCACATTGTTACGTACGCTTATGATTATGTCCCGAAATGATATCGCCATCTTCATAATGTGGTTGACCCGAATCTTGTATGATAAAGACATTTAAAAAACAACAATTTAAGAGGTACTTCCAAATGATCTCACGTTAATACTATGTCATCTTTTAATACTATTTAAGTAATTAATTAAATTACTTAAAGATAATGTCACATTATGACAACGCAAGAGTAATATAAATTATGTTTCATGTTCTTAATAGAGTTTAGTTTCAATATTATGCCATAATGTGACAGTTGAAGAGTAATACTTTTATAGGTTATGTTTGATGTTAATATAGTTCAATTTTAATATTATGCCACCATGCAATACTTAGATAGTGATAATTTAATAGTTTAGGACTTTGATTTCAATATGATTTGATAATGTGATACTTTTATAGGTTACGTTTGATGTTAATATAGTTCAATTTTAATATTATGTTACTATGCAATACTAGGATAGTGACGATTTAAAAATTTAGGACTTTGATTTTAATATGATTTGATAATGTGAGAAATAAAAATTAATATTATGATTATTTTTAATGAAATATTTCATTGCAACATTTACAAAATTAACTATATGTTGTCCGCAATTAAATAGGACATCAAAACATTTAAGTGTAATAATCTAAAAGATTACATTTTAGATTCACATTATGGTTTTCTTACAAGTTATTGCAACATTCAAATAATAATAATTTAAGACTTAAATATATTATATTTATTTTAATGATAAAGTGTAATAATCTAAAAGATTATATTTTAGATTCACAATATGGTTTTCTTACAAGTTATTACAACATTTAAATAATAATAATTTAAGACTTAAATATATTATATTTATTTAAATGATAAATTGTATTGTGATTTAGAAAAAAAAAATTATTAGAAGCAATATTATATTTAACAATAATAATAATAATTTATTTATAAGGTCATTGCTAAGTGAGACACTAAATTAGTGTATGAGGCTCCCTTGTTTGTAGGACAATGGACCGCCTTTACGCAACAATTTAACTGTTAAAGTCCATAAAGATGTACATATCCTACCCTCTCTGTATTTGAACATGTGACCTCTTAAGAAAAAACACTTACACTTAATTGTTAGACCCACTCAAGTTATGTTTAGGAAATAATAATACAAAATATTAAAAAAAAATTTAATTATATTTTTAAAATAAATATTTAGGCTTAAATATTGAAATCTCAATTCTTATGAATTTACAACATATGAATAAAAGAAACACATTAAAATTTTACAACTTATGAATAAAAGAAAAACACTAAAGTTTTACAATTTATGAACTAGCACACCCACATAGTTTGTGGCTGGATCGCGTCGATAGGGATCAAATGGTTGAGAGATAGTTATGGAATGGAAGACACTCTGGAAATATTATTTTATTCCTCATATTCTTATAGTAAAACTAGTTCAATTGTGATTTAGTCATGCCTAGCTACATGTTATCACTGACATTTTTCTCGTTATCCATTTATCAACTATCAATTATTTTTTATATTATTTTTCTTTTTATCTTGCATTCTTCTAGTTATTTGCCATGAACTATTGGTTATCCATTCATCACCTATGAGTTCTCCATGCATTGCTACCAATTATTCATTCATCAACTAGCTACCTGTTATTATTTATATTCCTTTTTTTATAATTGTTTATTTTGAATTTTGAACAACTGCCATAGAATCAATCTCAACATTACAATTGTATCATCATCCTCCATAGATGAAAAAGCATAGGTCATAGTCCACCCCAAATCTCAAATAAAAATGTCTATCAACATAATAAAAGAAATGCATTAAAGTTTTGATTTTAGCATTAATGAGAAAGTTAATTCCTTTAATATAAATAAAAGCACTTGAATAAAATAAATATATCACACTAATAATCAATTCCTTGAAAATCACACACATAACATAGATTTCACTTGGGAGAGAGTCAAATCTAATTAATTGCAATATTTAAATCCCCACATTATACTCTCTATAATGAACTATGGAGAATAAGGTATGTGAATAAAAAATGTGTTATTGATTAAAATTGATTTGAAATGTTATATATGTGAATTGAGTGTATTAATTATGAGTTATTATTAATCGCATCGAAGGTGTTATAAAGGGGATGATCATCCTTCAACTTCCATCATCTATCAACGGCCTATAAGGACTTGCCCCTTGTCCACCGTTAAACGCTAATCCGCCCGCCGCTTTCACATTGTTAAACGCTAATCCACCCGTCGTCGGTATCTTCAGGCTGGAATCTCTGTGCAAAGGCTGGATACCCGAGCCTGAATCCCTTTGTCATGTACCTCGTATTCCTTGATGAGATAACATGCCACTGCAAAATCATAAATAACGCCACTACAAATTCAGAGTGAATTGATGTAACTACACAAAATTGATGAGAAAACTACAAATCACCTCAAAGAAAGTGTGTTCATGGTGTGTTAAGCTCTACAAAATGATGGAATAGCCTACGTGAATTGATGTAACTACACAAAATTGATGAGAAAACTACAAATCACCTCAGATAAACTGTCTTCATGGTGTGCTAAGCACTACAAAATGGTGGAATACCCTACGTGAATTGATGTAACTACACAAAATTGATGAGAAAGCTAAAAATAACCTCATAGAAAGTGTATTCATGGTGTGTTAAACTTTGCAAAGTGATGGAATAGCCTACCCATTAGGAAAATAGACTCCATGGGTACAATTTTCATGATTTTTTTAGTTGGTTAACGTAAAACCATCACATTCTAAACTTCAAAATCGCACTGATATTGAATCACAGACGCCTAGCCTGGGGACTGCCAAATGTTATGGATTTCTTCTTTCATGTTTTTTATTATAAAAGCCCTAGATTAGAAATCAACTCGAACCTAACCCAGTAATTTCCAAATTGTAGCGACAACAAATATTTGCCAGAAGTTATTTTGTGCTTGTTTGAATACTTTCATTGTCAAAATATAAGAAAGAAAAGCAATAGTTGGAAGATTAAATGTTGGAAAGGACGCAATCCAAGATGCTAAGGGGGCACTGAAAGCCCTGGTCCTACTTTATTTCTTTCCTTCCTTATGACTCCTCTTGTACAGTTGCAAGATCTCCAGTGTTGGGGCCTGTGATTATATCACGACATTGACATTATATTCTATTTTTGTTGGACTACTAGTTTATAGTTATTGGCTAGATACTTAGTTTTTTTACCTGCCTCCCCTCCATAGATAACTTGAGGATTGTTGCTTTACTTTAAAGTATTGACTTGTATCCTTTTGGAAACTAGGGAGTTGCTCGACCAACGATTTAATTAAGTAGGATAAAATAGTGGTGGGATAGAATTCTTTGACACTATCACATGCCCCAATTTTGCAAAAATAATATTATCTTATTTTATTTTATTTAAAGACATTATGTTAAATTTTATGCTATGTAATTGATGACTAGCAGAGTCAAGGATGTTGAATGTATTTCTGAATATTTTAATTATAAATAAATAAAAGTGGAGACAACAGCTTAGGAGAGCTGTTAAAAGAGTGTTTAATGGTCAAGTTTGTCAAAACCCCAAAATTTCGAAAAATTTAAAACTTTTTATAAATAGTATAAAATCACATTTAAATGCAGTCATTAACTATTTAATTAGTTAAATTTACCAGAGTGTAACTGGGTGATCTTTTAAATGTGGCCTCACTTAAAAAAGATGATGAATTTCCTGTCAGTTACTGATTGTTTTTCTGATTTCAACTGCAAGGGGGATTTCTATGACAAACACAGCTTACTTAGCTTCTAAGCTAATGCAGCAGTTTTTTCTTGCTCTTACAGATATACAGGTAAAGTTCGGGTCGCTACTAACAGATCTTTTTAAAGTAATAGATAACAATTTGTTGTACCAAATCATTCAGTAAGAAAAACTTAGATATAAATGCATGTTAGCCAGTCTATCAAGCTTTTACAAGTAAAGCTCTTTCTATAACATTTCTTGAAGATCCTACTGGAAGAAATTGGTATTTACTTGTAAAAATGTTAGTTGTTTTTCCTTTAATATCAGTTTTAAGCATTTCTAAGAGATATTGTGTCATTGGATGAGTTTACTGTAAAGCAACCCCAAGAGTAATAGAAGAATTCTTATCTAGTACAGTAATAGATCTGGGTTATGATGCTCTTACTTAAATTACTTAACTGTTATTTCAGTAACCTGTCAAGTTATAATATGTTTCCAAGGTAAAGGATATGGGTAAATAATATTGATCTATAAACACTCTTACTTCCAGAAAAATTATAACCTTTGCTGTCTAGAACAGGTCTCTTCTTAACATTTTAAGACTCACATTGATTGGGAAACTATATCCATTTCTAAGATATCAAAAGAATACCTTCTAAAGTACCTCGAAACTTATTCCTAGATTTCACCAGGTTAAACTTATTGTGAGTTTTCAAATTTACTATCATTTAGATTTGTGTTAACAATTACATAAATTGCTAATCATACTCTATTTACCAATCTTTTAAATATGAAGGTTAACTAGAGCCTAGATATTATCATACAAAACTCAAGGCTATTAAGAGATTATTATTATGATAACAAAAGCCATGAACGAGGCTAGAGCAACTCTAATTCAAAAGTGTCGTTTAAATTACTTGATTACTACAAGTTAATAATTATAGAAAAAGAAAAACAACTAGTCTTTAACTATCTGTGCAAGGCTTATCATTAGACACTACGTTGGTAACACTTGTACCATCTATAGATGACATTTCTTTATAATTCTAAAAACTTAAAGAAAGATAGATCTAATGTCTTTATTTGCTATTATAGAATAATGACGAATAAGTGGGAGTTTATGAATAGCCATACTTAACAATATGTTCACCATTCCAGAGCTTTTATAAGTAAACATACTCTATGTCTAAGCTTCAAGACTTGATCTTTAATCCATAAAGAAAAGGGTAATATTGTAATATTTACAATGCTTAGGTAAAAATTGACAAAGCATAGTTTTAATGTTGATAAAATTTAAACTATTAATGCAATGCATATATTATTAATATGCAATGATTCTAACAAAGGTATTGTGAGTTTTTATATGCAGGCACAATACTTAGGGTAACGACCATAAAATATAAGGAGAAATCCATACGTGGAAAAGTTTGGACAACACATGATTGGAAAAATCTCGTTGATAACCTTGGTCTCGACCCAATTGCATGCAATTATCATTGCACTGACGTGGTCGCTCCTCGACCATGCATTGGTGGTTTAAAAGTGAGCTCAACCCTAGCAATTCATCATTCTTTCCCTCACCTTCGGGCTCGTTACTCTGCGAAACCCTCCTGGTTGATTTCTTGTTGAATCTTTCCTTCATCAGTTCGAATGCTGCATCCACCTATTGTTCTCCTTTACAGCTCAGTCTAGGAGTATGTAGTGCAATTGTTGACAGTCCTTTAGTCGTTTAAGGACTTAGGGTTAATCCTTTGGGCTTCACTGTCTATTCAGCCGCGGCGTGTGTGATACCTTTGACTTCATTCTAGCTGTGCTTCCATTTGGGAAGAAATCCTTGGGTTTACGCCGGGTCGTTCTTTACAGAGATAGGGAAGGGTTATGTTGCCCTAGCTCTTGGTTGTTTGACTGCTTCGTGATGGCCGTTCTCTTCAAAACTCACAGGTGAGTTACAGCTCTTCTCTTATTCCTTCTATTTCATAAATACCGCCTAAAGAAATAATGATAAGGGTTTAACTAATGCTGTTCTTTCTTTGACAGGTTCGACCTCCTTTAAGCAAATGAAAAACGCACAGCTTCGGCTACTCGCTTCACCAGTAAGCCTGGTCTCAACCATGGCTATACCTCCTTGCTGGTTGTAACTTCGATGGTTATTTTGGTTCCCTTCTATTTTATCCTGCTGTAGGTTAAAAGAATAGTTCTTTTTAGCAGAGTTGACCTCTGCGATGAACATTTGTAAAAGGGTTTTTGGTCGCGACTGTGTATGTATACACCCATTTTTACCTTACAGTTCAGATTTCTATTAAGTAAGTAAAAGAATACTATTTACAGTCCAAAAAGAAAGGTTAAGGCTGTTTGCCTGCCTGTTGAGTGAGGTTACGGCTTCACATTACTTTTCTTTTACAGTACTCTTAAACTAGACCAGGGTTTTTCACCTGGGTTTTATAATACTGCTTAATAAAAGCGATTTCTTGCATCTTATGTGTGTTTTAAACATATATTTTATATCTTTACTTTGTTCAAGGAAAAGATAAGATTTAAAAGGTTTACAAACACAGAACTGTAGAATTAGAATGCAGCCGTAAAAGGAATAGTTATTTTTAGTTCTTAAAATTTGTTTATTTGATATAAAATAAACTTACAGGGTTCAACCCACTTTTTTTTTTACAGTTGTGATGCGATGAGTTGCTCAATCTGTCATGATAACATTATAAACCCTTTTAGTTGACAGTGAGCAACATATTTTACAAAGATTTTAACCTTAAAGGTTAAGCTCATCATTTGAGAAATATACGATTCCAGTAACTGTATTGTAATAAAATGATTGGATTCTTTTTCTGTGTTACTATAGTAGTAATTTTCTAAGTCATAAATGCATATAAGGTTATACCCTTATATTAATATTGTTTATGTTATTCTATTTCTTTACTTTATTGTTGGTTGGGTTATAACCCTACTTTCTGCTTAGTGGAAAGTATAATTACAAGTATAAGTCTTTCGAATTAAATAAGTCTGCAGTTTTTATTTGACATTACTATTGTCAATAATATCCATTTACTTTACAATATACAGAGTATAATTAGTCTGTTCATAACTATATTTATTTATGTTCTGAACATATGTCATAAACTGACTAGGTTTATAATATTAATAATAGTATAATACTGGAATGTTACTTCGATACTGTTTATATACATTAATGGTAATTTAATAATGATTCTACTTCTTATTAAAACTTCTATAATTGATGTTAGTGTTATTTATTCCAATGTTTGATTTGGGTTCTTTTATCATTTGAAATCTTGAATGTTTCTGTACAATTCTTATTTAATATTAAATATGATTTCATATTCATAATTATATAATACCTGTATATTTGATATTATTCATTTACAATTCTTGAAATAGAATAATAATTATGACATATACTTAAACTTAGTTAAATAAAAGAGCATACAGTACATTAACATTGCATTCTTAATTTAATTTGCAGACTAATACAAATAGAAAATTATCTGAAACTTTAAACAGATAAAAAAAATACAGATACATAATTATATTCCACTATCAGATTCATTTTATTTAACTTCTAAGGTTTAAATCCTCTTTTAAAACTAGAAGATCATAATAATAACTTAAACTGCAAAAATACTTAGTTTATCTTTTCATTCTTACAGTTAGTATTTTCAGAAACAAAATACGATACTGAAACTAGTTTGTAATAATGTAAGAAAACAGTTCATGAATTTGTAAAAACACTTGTAAAAACTGTAAGTAAATTAGGAAACTCATTTTAGAAGAATACTTCTTCTAAACACTGAGATACTGTGCTAGAGTACTATCTGGTAATACCAGATGTGGAAAAACACAGTGATACTAACACATTTTACTACTAACATTCTAAGATACTAATTTTACTGATATTAATTAATTACTCAGATATAAAAATTAACATAACATTCATCCATGTATACTCAGATAACAAAAAGAAATGATTAACAGAACCTGTTTTAAGCTGTGGACAACAACAGCGATGGGAGGCCGTTCCTCCCTACCAATTCCTGGAGAGCGCTCAGACAGCGACTTCTCAGGACCCCCGAGCTTGCTCTGGTCTCCCTGACTGGAACTAGGTGCAGCAAATCAGATACTAGTCTTCAACTCAGTATTAACTCAGAACTATCAGTCAATTCTCTCAGCCCAAATAGCTAAAAATAGATCAAGTTCCTGCAGCAATACATTCAACACACTTCCTGACTGTTTTTCCCTATTTCCTCAATGAAATTCTTGAATCACATTCACCTGAATGAATTCTTTCTGGAAATAAAAACTGAGCAGCCTCAGCTCTCTTCATTGAGTACTTTTAAAGATTGCCTAGGTCTTAGTTGGGTTAACTGTCATTTAATGAGCCACCTGCTCACATTCCACTTTCTTGGGGAATCATGACCCCAAATATAGGGAAGTTGCCACCTGCAACTTAGGAAGTGTTTGAGGATGCTGCCACTTGTCTTTTTCCTTTCCACCTAGTTCCATCCACCAGTTTGACCAATAACCTCTTTTAACAACTCTCCCATGTTGTTGTCTCCATAATTTATTTATTATTAACAAAATATTCTGAATTACACTCCATAACTGTTGACTCTGCTGAGTCATCAATCCCTACTTAGGATTAAGTATAGCATAATGTCTCAAAAAGAAAATAAAACAAATTACATAATTTTACCAAATTGGGGTATGTGACATACACACCCCCTTAAAATGTAACATCGTCCTCGATGTTACTTATTCTTCTTCCTCAGGAACATCCTGGAAAAGATTCGGGTATGCTTCCCGCATCTTGCTTTCCAGTTCCCAAGTAGCTTCTTCAGGACTAAGGTGCTTCCATTGCACCTTCAGCTGTCCAATTGTGCGGTTCCGTAGTGTATTCTCCCTCCTCCCGAGGATACAATCCGATTCCACCAGAACTTCCCCTTCTGGTTCTACCTGTACAACGTTCCAATCAATTACATGAGTAGCATCATGCACATACTTTTTCAGAACAGAAATGTGAAAAACATTGTGTACTTTTAAATTAGGTGGTAACGCTAGTTGATATGCTACTTGACCAACTCTAGATAAAATTTCAAATGGACCACAGTAACGTGGCGCTAATTTTGCACAACTCCCCAATCTTAGGGAGCTCTTCTTTGGTCTTACCTTTATGAACACATGCTCACCTACCTGGAACTCTTTAGGAGTTCTTTTCAGATCTGCTTGACTCTTTTGCCGATCCTGGGCAACCTTTAAGTTCTCCTGCACTTGTTTTACAATCTGTTCCATTTCTTTTAATAATTCGAGCCCCAACACTAATATATCTACTGGATTATTCCAGGAGATAGGAGTGTTACATTTTCGCCCATACAGAATTTCAAAAGGGCTGAACTTAGCTAAAGATTGATAACTGTTATTGTATGCAAATTCTGCTAAATGCAAATAATCCTCCCACTTACCAGGCTAATCCTTAACATACATTCTTAACAGATCTTCCAACACTTGGTTAACTCTTTCAGTCTGTCCGCTCGTCTGAGGATGGAAAGAGGTGCTGAAATTCAAAGTGGTGTTTAATCCTTTAAACAAGGATTTCCAGAAATTCCCTGTAAATTTAGGATCCCTGTCTGAAATAATAACTTTCGGTACACCATGTAGCCGAAAAATATGTTTTTAAGAAAATGTCTACTATATTTGTAGCCTTAAAAGTGGTTTTAACAGGAATGAAATGTGCTACTTTACTTAATTTATCCACTACCACCATAATTGAATCATTCTGATTTTGATTTCTGGGTAATCTAGTAATGAAATCTAAGCTGATTATTTCCCACTTCCAGTTAGGAATAAGCAAGGGCTGCAATAACCCAGCGGGATGTTGATGTTCTGTCTTTACTTGTTGACAGTCCAAACATCTAGCTATATACTCAGCTGCTTCAGATTTCATGTTAGGCCAGAAATAATCTTTTCTCAACATGGTGACAATTTTCTGGTAGCCTGGATGCCCTGAATAAGGGGTTTTATGCACTTCATCCAGAATCAGCAATTTAATTTTTGACACATTTGGCACATACAGTCTGTCCTTAAATAGTAAAAATCCATCTTTATTTAAACTATAACCTTTAGTTAAACTTTCTATGGGTTCTTCCTTAGCTGTAGCTTGTAACTTTTGATAAATTTCATCCAATTTTATACTTTCAGTTAGCTGTTCATTTAAATCAGAATTATAAGTACTGATTGCTGTTGTGAAATTCAATTTTGCATTTCTGCTCAAAGCATCAGCTACTTTATTTTCTTTTCCTTTTATGTGTTGAATTTCGAAATCGTATTCACTTAGGAAGGCTAGCCATCTGGCTTGCCTTGCATTTAAGTTAGGCTGATCTAAAAGGTATTTTAAACCCTTGTTATCAGTCATTAAAGTAAACTTTCTGCCTATTAAGTGGTGTCGCCACATTTTCAAGGCATGAATCACAGCAGCCAGCTCTAAATCGTAAGTGGCATAATTCTTTTCATGGATCTTTAGCTTCCTGGACTCATAGGCAATGACATGCCCATCCTGAGTCAGTACTCCGCCTAGACCGTCATTGCAAGCATCTGTGCAAACCACGAAATCCTTATTGGGATCCGCTATTCTTAAAATTGGTGCAGTTGTTAATAAAGTTTTTAGTTTCTTAAAGCTTTCTTCGCATTTTACGTTCCAATCGAATTTCTTGCCTTTCTTCTGCAAAGAAGTGATCGGGTTGGCTATCTTAGAAAAACCTTCTATGAATCTCCGGTAATAACCAGTGATTCCCATGAACGACCTAACATTTGTTACGTATTTTGGTACTGGCCATTCTTCAATTGCCCTGATCTTTTCAGGATCCACAGAGATCCCTTCCTTAGTCACTACGTGACCTAAATACTGGATTTCGTCTCTGAAGAAATCACACTTACTGAACTTTGCGTAGAGTTGTTGCTCTCGCAGTTCTTGTAAAACTATCCGCAAATGGTCTTTATGTTCCTCTTCATTTTTAGAGTAGATCAAGATGTCATCGATGAATACGATAACAAACTTGTCTAAAAATTTATGCATTATGTTGTTCATTAGACACATAAAGACAGCTGGGGCATTCGTAAGCCCAAATGGCATTACGACAAATTCGTAATGTCCATATCTAGTTCTGAAAGCTGTCTTAAATATGTCTTCTTCTTTAATTCTCACCTGATGATAGCCTGATCTCAGGTCTATTTTAGAGAACACCGTAGCTCTGCGCAGCTGATCAAACAGATCGTCTATGCGGGGCAACGGATACCTGTTTTTAATTGTCATTTTATTAAGCTGACGGTAATCTATGCAGAGTCGCATAGTTCCATCTTTCTTTTTAACAAATATTACTGGTGCTCCCCAAGGGGACACACTAGGACGAATATATTTCTTATCGATTAGTTCCTTTAACTGTGTTTTTAATTCGTTAAGTTCCAGAATATTCATACGGTACGGAGCTTTCGAGCTAGGTACAACACCTGGTACCAGCTCTATTGTGAAATCCAGTTCCCTCCTAGGAGATAATCCTGGAATTTCCTCCGGAAAAACATCAATAAATTCATTTATCACAGGAATATTCTCTATTTTTATTTTATCTTTTTCAACGTTATTTGCCTCATCTGTAATATTTACAGCATAGGCCTTACATCCTTTCCTGACTGCTCTTTTGAGCTGCAAGGCAGAGATCTGTCTAACCACAGTCTTCCAAGGAATTCCTTTAACTATTATAGGCTGTTCATTATTATTTACACATGTAAACGTCTTATCAAAACAGTTTAACACTACCCTATGTTGTTCTAACCAGTCCATACCTATAAGTATGTCATATGAACCAAGTGGTAGCACATTTAATTTAACAGCAGTTTTAAAACCATTCATGTCTAAAATACAATCCTTAACATAACAATTTACCTTCCTTTTTGTCCCTGTGGCTAGTTGAACCAGCCAAGAATTATCAAACTTTTCAACATTCAGATAACACTTTTCTACTATCTGTGGTGAAGTATAACTTAAGCTAGCACCTGGATCTATCAAAATAGTTACAAGAGTTTTGTTAACCATACCTTCTACTTCCACCATGGAAGTTTGGTACTCAGCTTGTCGATTTTCCAATGCTGCATTGATCCGGGGCGTAGTCCTTGCAAAGTCTCCAACTGTCATTTCATCTTGTATTGTGTGAATATTGCTGTTTGGTTTCTTACGGTTTGGGCAAACTGAAGCATAATGTGAGCCATTGCACTCCCAACATTTAACAGGTTCCTTCCTTTCGAAATTTTTTGTAAAATTTCCATGATTGTTAGAAACCTCCTTACTGCCCTTGAAGTTATTGGAGTTATTCTAAGCACCATTTTTGCCTCCTTGAAAGTTCTTTCCATTAGAATGGTTTCTGTTCTTGCTGTTCTTAAAAATTTTCTGGGGTATATACTCCTTTTTCTTAAATTCATCCTGATTACCATTCTTTTTAGCCTTCCAATTGGCTATTCCTTCCTTCTTTTTGTTCTGTTCAAAACAGAAATTTGCTTTTCGCATAGCTTCTTCCAAAGTTTTGGGATTGTCATATTCGATTCTGTCTTTTATATGGTATGGCAGGCAGCTGAGAAACCACTGTACCTTCGGTTTCTCATCCACTAAATACGGCACATACCTCAACAGACTTAAAAACTTGTTGTTTAAGTCTTTCATAGTCATGGACCCAAGCTTTAACTCATAAAATTCCTTGGCCCTTTCTTCATAGTACTGTTCAGATAGGAACTTCTTCTTGAAGTACCTTTTGAAAGTACTCCAATTGACCTCTTTTTCTTTAATCCCTTTAACCCTCTTCAAATCTTGCCACCATATATCTGCCTTCCCTGAAAGGTTATATATGGCCATTCTCGCCTTCAGCTGGTTTGAGTAATTATAAATCTGAAAGTATTTTCTCATCCCGGATAACCAGGATTCTGCCTCTTCTCCTTTTTCCGTTTCTCCATTGAAAGTTGGGGGTTTTATTTTCTTGAACTCCCCAAAGATCTCTTCATAAGGTCTGTACTTTTTTCTTTTTCTTATACACCTCTGCTTCGCTACTATCACTGGTAGAATAATAGCTTTGTTGTTCCTTAAGTCCCTCAGATGAGGAACTGCTATCAGATTTAGCTAGTTTCATCCTTTTGGACCCCTTTTGATGACTTGCTTCTTCAGATTCAGACCTTCTATTTTTCCCTTCAGTCTGAAATTTCTCTATCAGCATTTTATTTAACTCCTCTTGAGTTTTCAGAATTCGTTCATTATCCTTCTTAACTGATTCTAATTAAGGATTGCACAAGCAGGGAAGGCCATTTGATAACCAGGGCTTACCCGTAGCCAGAGCGCCGGTCCTTTTGTGAAGTGTTTTCTGCCAAGGGTTATGCAAACTGTCACCTACAAAATGAAAACCAAAGTTTAATTAAAAACTTGTTTTAGAACTGAATACTGTAAACAAAATCTAATATTAATTTTTTAAATGTTTACATCACCTGGAAGAGAAGATTATGGAGCCACGAAGGAACATCACCACCGCAACCAGCGTAATGAGAACCCAAACTCTCATACTCGCAGGGGATAGAGACAATGGAGGGCCACGATACAAGCCACACTAACAGCAGTAGCTATAACAAGGCTGGAAACGGCCACGAAAGAATTAACAACAAAATATTTCACTAACTTCAACAACTCTGTCGAAACTCTCAAACCCTACGACAAGGGCAGTGCATAAACCAACAACAAGTAAATATTAACCTATCTCTGCAATGACAGACCACGGTAGGACAAGAAGGAGCCAAATGCTATGAATATCAACAAAAACCCTTACAGAGATAAGACTCTGTTGCAGCTGCAACCATTCTCCCCAAATTTCTTAAATTTTGGACCCCTCCTCATGATTTAGCATGGTTTTCTAATCGATTGGATCCTTCGAATTTTGGTCATGTTTGATTTTGGATGATTCTACAGATTAACTCTCACCCAGGTTATCAATTTTTTTTGATGATGATGAAAATTGTTGAGGTTCGCAGTTTGAGTCTACTTGCTGGTCGATCGGATTTTCTTTGTTTTGATCGTCGTCGTGGAGGTAAAACGGGTTTCTGTCCATTGTGAGTTTTAAAGCTGTCTAACCACTTAGTTTTTGTATTGATCGGGCGTCTTTTTGTTTGATCCAAAGCCGTTTCTCTTCCGCCGTTGCGGCTGGGGAAGTCATTTAGCTTCCAGAGTAGAAATCCGTCCGACGTCCGACTGGGCATCACGTGGCTTTAGCCTTCTTTTTTCCGCCGTTGCGGCTCTCAAAGTCCTTTAGTTGCCGAAGAGTGAAGCCATCCAACTTCCAATTGAGTTTCCCCCCATCGTCGCTTACCCAAAGGGGAAATTCGTTCGATTTACGATTCAAAGTTTTTCCTGCCCTCTCATCGCGTGCCGGTAGCATTGACTCTTCCGCCGTTGCAGCCGGGAAAGCCCTTGGGATTCCGATGTTGGTTTCCTTCCGATTTCCGCCATTGGTTTTGTTATTGCAAGCATGTAGGAGGACGAGGTAGTATAGTCGACACTTGTAAACTAATGGTGGTCCACCTGAACATTTCCTGTGGATTAGCCGTTCGGTCAGTTTAATTTGCTGCTGTAGATGAAACGTGTTTCCAACAAATGATGCTTGTCATTTGATTGCAGGTATTTTCCAGAGATTGGACAAGGGAGGCAGCCCAAACGGTGAATTCCGAAGCTTGGTCAAAACCACTCCGACGCGCAGGAAGAGCTGGGCAAGTTTTGGAAGAGGTCAAACCGTGGCCATGTGGATCACTAGCAGGACAAAAGAAGGAAAAGACAAAAATGAATGGAGACAAAGGCACAGGCCCGAAAGATCTATCAGTTACAAATCAGATCATGAATGCGTACAGAAAATAAAATGGGAAGATGAAACGTTTTGAGGGATTGGAAAAGTCATGCGTTGGGGGGAACCCAAGCGATCTAAGGTTTTGTTTAAATATTTGAAAGTTAGAAGTTACAGTGGACTTTTTCCCTGGAATAACTTGTAAATCATTTTGCTTGTAAGAGGAACTATTTTGTTTTACAATCAGAAACTGCAACTTTTGCCTGCTGGAGAAAGCGAAATGTGGAATGTATCAATGTGATTAAATGAACAATGTTGAAGGGGAACTATTTCGTTTTCAGCTGTGTTTCATTAACCACGAGAGTGTTTAACTTCCTAGACCTATGTTCTTGTTGAATGCTCTTCAGTATATTTTGTGATGCTCTCCACTGTGAGTAATAAATGTTGTTCATAAAGCAATTGGCTATCTGGTTGTTTAAATATCTGTAATTGTTCATGTGTCTTGAAAGAAGTATCAGCTATCTGTAACTCTTCATTATGCAGGTACAAAATGTATTACTCACTAAAGAATGATAATCCTGCTCCCTAGGGATAGTTTAGGTAGTTATTTTATTTTCTTATTGTATGTGATTTAGATGCTAGTGAGTCTAAGACGAGAGGTAAGAACCTGCGCATCACGTTGTGACTGCTCCTTGCATCTTATCACCCTGCATGTTAATTAGGCACTTGCATTTCATAATTTAAGTCAAAAATACATAAAACTCAGTGGGTCGGGCCGTAACCGGTGAAGCCTTTGTTTTTGTACTTGACCTACAGTAGCCGGACTGTGAACCGTTTGGATTCCCTATACCAAACAGTCAACGGGCTAGTTGGGAACGTTGATGGGGAGAATCCCTTTCTATTGTTGCCTGCGAATTTCGGGGCCTCAACAGTTTTGGCACTAGAAGGAGGGCCGCCAGTGCATGGCTGGCCGAGGAAACCCGTTTTCCCGAGATTATTCCACCGATAACAGTTCTGAAAGCAGTGGGTTTCATAATCCAATTCCGGAAGCAAGAGAACATCTATATTTTGTTGGCAACAAAATTGTTAATGATCTGAGAAGACACACCAGGGCATATGTAAAGAAGATTGGAGGATTTCCAATCATCCCTGAATTGCCCAGAAGAGAGTATAAAAAGAAAGATCGTCTTGTAGCAGAAGACTCAATGTTGTTTGGAGACTAGGAAGAACTTGTAGAGACGGCCTTACAAGAAGTTGTGCTACCTTTGGATCAAGAAGGCCCAGAAACCCCTCACAGTTCTCCTGCTCATAATCCAGTTGATTCACCTCCCCATTCTCCACCCAGGCTCATGGCTGGTGTAAACGCAAAGCAACCACCTAACCCACCAAATCCACCACCTGCATGGAGAGCCAGATCACCATTAAACCTGACACCTCCATTACACGACCTACCTCAGGCCTTTGTTAATATGTTTCCCAAGTTTGACCCAAATGAGAAAATACTAGAAGATGATCATCTACAAAGTTTCTACTTGGAAATTCCATGTAGTCTGCAGACTGTCCCCGCATACCCTTAAAGGAGCTGCAGCGTCATGGTACTTTGGATTACCTGCTAATTCTATCTCTGATTGGAATACCTTCGAAAGAATTTTCAGAAGTAAGTATGCAACTCAAAAAACTCATGCAACTCTCATGAAAGGGCTATGCGCGTTGAAGAAAGAAAGAAAAGAAAAGGTGCACAGTTTCACACAAAGGTTTGCAGCCTATCTCAAGAATTTTTCTGAAACGGATAAACCTTCAGACAAAGTTCTGATTGAATATTAGACTTCAGCTTTAGGCCCTGATTTGGCCATGTTTGCCAAAGGTAGGGCCAAGCCTACTTTGACGGAAACTTATCAAGAATCAGAAGTGGTGGAAGCTGAAAGAGAGAGCATTGAAGACTATCCAGAATAGTCAAGAGAGAAAGGTGCGGGAAGAAAAACCTTATTGTTTACTAAGCCTAAGGAAGAAAAGTCGCCAGATTTGGAAAATATGGCCAAAATGATGCAGAAGCTGTCCAACAAAATCATATATATGGAGAAAGAAAAGGAAGCACAAAAGTTTTATAAGCCATATTATAAGAAAAGAGAGGATAACCATCAGTCTCAACCTCCTCCTCACAATACTGCATCTATGAATTTAACAGAGGTAGGCTTGGACAATTTTTGCACTTTCCACCAACAACCACACTCTGAAAAGAATTGTCCTCAATGGATTAATTCGATGACGTTGGTCATGAATCAAATTTTAGATTCTAGATTAACAGAAGAGGGAGATGAAGAAAGAAAAGAGAGTTCTACTTCTACTTCTACTAAAGAATAGGAAGAGGAAACCATGGCTTTATGGAATTCGGTCTCGTTATTTGATGTTGAAGAGGAAAAGACTCAGGGGTACAAGGACGTTATGGAAACCAACGTAGCCACAAGGAGCCAAGGGGCGGTTAAGGAAGACAGTCTTATACTCCCAAAGATTAAGAGGCTGTAGAGAAATGTTAAGAAGAAATTTCAAAACAAATCTTTGGTTGATAAAATTCCAGAGTTCACTATTACCAGCCAAAATCCTAGGCAGAATGAAGCGCGGGCCAAGCCAAGTGAAGAATATGCTGATAAACCCCATCCCATTGAGCAGCCAATGGATTATGACATAGTGGAGGATTTAAAAAAGGTAAAAGCAAATGTGCCACTATTCGAAATGTGTAAAGTGCCGCAGCAAAAAGAGAGACTATTGAAAGCACTTGAAGCGTCGGATGAGAAGTTGCCCACCAACAATCAACCTCAGGAAGAAGAAGAAATTGGAGAAACCAGCGTTGGAGGCAAGTCTAAAAGCAAACATCCACCTTTCCTCCTCACGTTTGAAATTTTCAATCATGATGTACATAATTGCCTGGTAGACTCAGGGGAGTCGGTAAATGTTATGCCCATATCAGTCTGTAAAAAGATCAATGGGCAGCCTAGGCCATCCACGTGGAGGGTGGTTCAATTGGATAGAATGGATGTAAAGGTGATTGGTGAGATGGAAGATGTCCTAGTCCATCTGGCATCCAATGACAAAGTTTGCCAAGTTATTAACATCATGGTGGCTGATATACCAGACGCTTACGGTCTTGTCCTGAGCAGAGATTGGTCGGCCAAATTAAATGGATATTTCGCCTCAGATTGGTCCCATCTTTGGTTGCCATACAAAGGGAGTCCAAACCAGATTAAGATTCTAAGAGAGCCTCACATGAAGTACAATGTTACTCAGCTAGAGGAGAAGAATGTACCGGTGGATTCTGTACTGGGAAACTATTTTATCGAGTTGGAACCGGGGAATTATCAAGCGGAAGAAGCCAGCAACACATCAGAAACTCAGCCTGATCTCCTTCGATTCTCACAGGCTAATGAGATTGACTGTAATATAGTAAGCTTAGCAGTAGGAGTAGATTCACCTTCAGTAATTAGTGATTTTTGGATTTTGTTTTTTGATGGCTCTAAGACATTAGAAGGGTTAGGGGCTGGATGTGTCCTGATCTACCCACATAAGAATAAACATTTCCTTTCATGTAGACTAGAGTTTGAGTGTACTAATAATACAACTGAGTACGAAGCACTGGTGCAGGGACTAAAGAAGGCAATTGAATTAAAGGTAAGTAATCTAAAAGTTTTTGGGGATTCTGAAATTATTGTGAAACAAATTTGGAATCAGATACATTGTGTTTCTCCTCACTTAAAGGATTACCAGAATGAGGTATGGGATTTGCTGAAAGGTTTTAATGCATTCAATATTATTTCAATTCCAAGAATTAAAAACGCAGCAGCTGATCTGTTGGCCACATCAGCCGCTAGGTTGGCACCCACTAATAATCGATGCTCGATTGAATTACTTTTCAGGCCTTCAGTACCGGATATGATCACCAACTTGCGAGTGTCCGACGATGATCAGCAAATCATAGAATGTTTGACAAATGACGAGGTGTTTAAAGGAGCGATCATAGACGATGAAGAGCATCAGGCCGAGATGAAATATGACAATTTCATTCCTAAAGGTGTCAGAACGTTAGAAAAAATGTTCAATTTAAATGAAAAGTTCAGAAGACCAGCCAACGTGAAGACCAACAGCTCATCTCTACAATTCGAGCTGATAAATTTAGGGACTGAGACGAATCCCAAATTTGTGAATCTCAGCAAGTGTTGTTCACCAGCAGAAAGAGACAAATTCATCGGTCTATTTAAACAATATAAAGATGTTTTCGCATGGACGTACGAAGATTTGAAAACATACGACACCAACATCATCAAGCATGTCGTCCCCATTAAGGCCGGTGTCAAGCCCTATCAGCAACCATTAAGAAAAATGCATCCAAAATTGGAATCGCTGATTCAAAGTTAAGTGAAGAAATTATTGGATGCTAGAATCATTTTTAAAGTCAGACACTCTAAGTGGGTATCAAATCTGGTACCAGTAAGAAAAAAGTCTGGAGAGATCAGACTCTGCGTGGATTTCAGGAACCTAAACCGTGCATCAAACAAGGATAACTATCATGTTCCACCCATGGAACAACTGCTTCAAATGGTTTCAAGTTCTGAACTGTTTTCATTATTAGACGGTTTCTCTGGCTACAATCAAGTATTAGTCGCCGAAGAAGATAGATTGAAGACCACGTTCAGGACCAAATGGGGAACCTTTGCCTACAGAAGAATGCCTTTTGGACTTATAAATGCTGGAGCAACATTTCAGAGAGCTATGGACATAGCTTTCCACGGATTGATTGGCCGAAGTGTTATAGTATACCTTGACGATATTACAATATTCTCGAAGAAAAGAGAAGAGCACTCGTTTCACTTAAGGCAAATTTTCGAACGCTGTCGGAAATACGGCATCTCACTCAATCCTAAGAAGTGTGTGTTCGCTGTCACGAAGGGCAATTTGCTGGGTCACATAGTTTCAAAGAAAGGAATCTCTATAGATCCAGAAATAATTAAGGCTATTGAACAAATCCCCTTGCCCCATAATAAAAAGGGGATGCAATCATTTATGGGAACGATAAATTTCGTGCGAAGGTTTGTGCCTGATTTTGCTCAGATTGTCAAGTCGTTGCAGCAGATGGTAAAGCAAAATGCACTATTCAAATGGACTGAAATTGAGAAGAGCGCATTCAGCAAAATCAAAACTGTTGTTGCACACGCACCCTCCCTAAAAAGCCCAAATTTTGACAAATATTTTATCTTGTATACCTTCGCATCCGATGATTCACTAGCAGTTGTGCTCACCCAAAAGGAAGATGGGGGGGATGAATTCCCAATATCCTTTATGAGTACTGGTCTACAGGGGGCCGAATTGAATTACCCAGCTGTTGATAAACAAGCTTACGCTGTATTCAAAGCGGTAAAGCAATTCAGGCCTTATATTTTAAAAAATAGAACCAAGGTGATCGTCCCCTACCCAGCTATGAGGTCTCTTCTTATACAGAAGGAGTTAGGAGAAAGAAGGGGCAACTGGGTAACAGCTCTTCAAGAATATGACCTTGAATTCATACCAGCATCTATAGTTAAAGGACAAGGGTTGTGCAAACAGATGACTAAAAACGAAAAAATTGAAGAACACGCCTGGGAAGATGAGGCCGAATTACATGTAATGGAGGTATGTCCTTTGTTTACAACTCCCGAATCTTGGTATAGAGACCTTGTGCATTACTTGCAGGCAGGGCTATTTCCAGAACATTGGAGTTCCAAGCAAAGGAGGGCACTGCGTCTTAAATCAGCCTCCTATCAGCTTGTTGAAGGAGTATTATTCAGGAAAAATTATGACAGAGTACTCCTGAGATGCTTAGAAAAAGAATATGCGAACAAAGTAATGACATATTTGCATGACAACCCTGCTGGAGGACATTATTCAGGGGATACCACAGCCCACAAAATCCTCAGGGCAGGTTACTATTGGCCTACACTCTTTAGAGATGCACACGCACATGTCAGGAAGTGTGATATTTGCCAAAGGTGTAGTGAGAGACAGCCTAAAGCCGCAGCACCTCTAAAGCCTGTGATGATCACTAAGCCATTTGAGCAATGGGGGTTGGACATCATTGGAGAAATAAAACCGAACTCCTCTTTGCAGCACAAGTACATTCTGACCGCTACTGATTATTTTACTCGCTGGGTCGAAGCCATCCCACTGCGCAAGATAAATGAAGACGAGGTCATCATCTTCCTACAAGACCACATCATGACCAGGTTTGGAGTTCCAGTTTCATTAGTTTTTTATAATGCTAAGTACTTTTCATCAATTAAATTGACTGCTTTTGCTCATGATAAAGGAATAAAATTGCATTATTCTGCTAATTACTACCCGCAAGGAAATGGCCTGGCTGAATCCTCCAACAAAAATCTGATTAGAATTTTACAGAAGACTGTAGTAGAAAACCAGAGGAGTTGGCACTCAGCATTACCAAATGCCCTTTGGGCCGATAGAGTCACCCCCAAGTCTACGATTGGAGTGTCTCCATATATCCTTATCTATGGTAAAGAAGCCATCCTTCCTCCCAATATCATGCTACCATATTCCATACTAGCTCAAGAGTCTAGGGGGTCGGATGATGAAGTTTTGCAAATAAGAATATACAATCTCCTGAAAGCAGAAGAGGCTAGATCTAAAGCCAAAGAACGCTTTAAGCAACAGCAGGAGTTAGTTAAGAGATGGCTCGACAAGCATAAAGCTGGAACAAAAGACTTTGAAGTAGGAGACTTAGTCCTCAAATGGGATCACCCCCATGATGAGAAAGGAAAGCACACTAAATTCCAGTAGTTGTGGATAGGCCCTTATCAGATAGCGGCAAAGCTTGGCCCTTCTACTTATAAGTTGCAAGATCTGCAAGGATGGGAAGAAAACTTACCAGTAAATGGTTTGGTCCTCAAGCCGTATTTTTCCTAAGTTTATTTGATTTCTTCTGTCTTGTATATAAATAATCTGTTTGGTTGTCTTTTGAGTCATGTTTTACAGTTTGTTTTCTTGATTCTAATAAAGGGAATGAACCCACAGTTGCATGGAGAACATTAAAATGTTTGGGAATGATAAACATTTTTGGGTCTCAGACTGTGTGTTTTGTATGAAAGAATTTCTTTCAGTTTAGTTGTTTTCTCGAATAATTCTATGTGCATTGAAGTCCTGCTTAGCCCCTGTGAAATAAACCGGATTCAGAGAGTCTGGAATACTATGTTGAGGCTCCATCCACGTCACACTTAAAATGTTCTAAGGAGCGACAGTGGAGGACCCATGGAAAGGAGCAAGGTGAACAGTATATTAAATATAAATGATCCCATGCCAAGAAACGACTGTCGAAAGGCAAATAAGAATAAAACTCCTATAAAAGCATCATACGCCAAAGCAGATACTGAATCATCTGTACTAAATTGCCAAAAGATCCTCTCCGTCCGTGAGCTAGAAATTAAATACATCTCTCACACAAAAGGACACTATGGGATAGAGGATCCTGAATTACAATTCAGTAAGAAAGGCATGCAGGAGGACTCATATGAAAAGGGACAAAAGTCCAAAAGCACAAAAAATGCTAAAAAATGGCATGGGAATGAGGAACAAACGAATATCACTGTTTACCATGTGCTACAATCCTGTGGTGTCCAAGCTATCAGCTACTTGAAGACAAAGGTAATAATGAAACTCATCTTATGGCCTTAGCAGAGTTATCTGGACTTGAAAATCTTGGTTTCCACTCTCCCAAATCGAACTATTATCAATGATTGAAGGTACACACTTCTGGCATTTGAGAAATCCAGATAGCTGGAAGAATTCAATGGAATGCATTTGTTGTTAAACAGTCTGTCACTCAAAGAATGATCGCCCAGAGATCTAGGTTCACCAGGTAATCGCCAATTGTTGCAGCTGCAACCATTCTCCCCAAATTTCTTAAATTTTGGACCCCTCCTCATGATTTAGCATGGTTTTCTAATCGATTGGATCCTTCGAATTTTGGTCATATTTGATTTTGGATGATTCTACAGATTAACTCTCGCCCAGGTTATCAATTTTTTTTTATGATGATTAAAATTGTTGAGGGTCGCAGTTTGAGTCTGCTTGCTGGTCGATCGGATTTTCTTTGTTTTGATCGTCATCGCGGAGGTAAAACGGGTTTTTGTCCGTTGTGAGTTTTAAAGTTGTCTAACCACTTAGTTTTTGTATTGATCGAGCGTCTTTTTGTTTGATCCGAAGCCGTTTCTCTTCCACCATTGCGGCTGGGGAAGTCATTTAGCTTCCAGAGTAGAAATTTGTCCGACGTCCGACTGGGCATCGCGTGGCTTTAGCCTTCTTTTTTCTGTCGTTGCGGCGCTCAAAGTCCTTTATCTGCCGAAGTGTGAAGCCATCCGACTTCCGATTGAGTTTCCCCCCACCGTCGCTTACCCGTAGCCTTTGCTTTTCCGCCTTTGCGGCTAAGAAATCATTTTCACGTCCCATGTCAAAGCCTTCCGACTTCCGACCAAAGTTTTTCTGCCCGTGTCGGGTGTCTTCAGCCTTGCCCTTCCGTCGTTGCGGTTCTCAAAGTCATTGAGCTTCCGAAGGGGAAATTCGTCCGATTTCCGATTCAAAGTTTTTCCCACCCTCTCATCGTGTGCCGGTAGCATTGACTCTTCCGTCGTTGCAGCCGGGAAAGCCCTTGGGATTCCGATGTTGGTTTCCTCCCGATTTCCACCGTTGGTTTTGTTATCGCAAGCCTATAGGAGGACGAGGTAGTATAGTCGACACTAGTAAACTAACGGTGGTGCACCTGAACATTTCCTGTGGATTAGCCATTCAGTCAATTTAATTTGCTGCTGTAGATGAAACGGGTTTCCAACAAATGATGCTTGTCGTTTGATTGCAGGTATTTTCCAGAGATTAGACAAGGGAGGTATCCCAAATGGTGAGTTCCGGAGCTTGGTCGAAACCACTCCGACGCGCAGGCAGAGCTGGGTAGGTTTTGGAAGAGGTCGAACCGTGGCCATCCAGATCACTAGCAGGACAAAAGAAGGAAAAGACAAAAATGAATGGAGACAAAGGCACAGGCCCGAAAGATCTATCAGTTACAAATCAGATCATGAATGCGTACAGAAAATAAAATGGGAAGATGAAATGTTTTGAGGGATTGGAAAAGTCATATGTTGGGGGGAACCAAAGCAATCTAAGGTTTTGTTTAAATATTTGAAAGTTAGAAGTTACAGTGGACTTTTTCCCTGGAAGAACTTGTAAACCATTTTGCTTGTAAGAGGAACTATTTCGTTTTACAATCAGAAACTGTAACTTTTGCCTGCTGGAGAAAGCGAAATGTGGAATGTATCAATGTGATTAAATGAACAATGTTGAAGGGGAACTATTTCGTTTTCAGTTGTTTTTCATTAACCGCGAGAGTGTTTAACTTCCTGGACCTATGTTCTTGTTGAATGCTCTTCAGTATATTTTGTGATGCTCTCCACTGTGAGTAATAAATGTTGTTCATAAAGTAATTGGCTATCTGGTTGTTTAAATATCTGTAATTATTCATGTGTCTTGAAAGAAGTATCAGCTATCTGTAACTCTTCATTATGCAAGTACAAAATGTATTACTCACTAAAGAATGATAATTCTGCTCCCTAGGGATAGTTTAGGTAGTTAGTTTATTTTCTTATTGTATGTGATTTAGATGCTAGTGAGTCTAAGACGAGAGGTAAGAACCTGCGCATCACATTGTGACTGCTTCTTGCATCTTATCACCCTGCATGTTAATTAGGCACTTGCATTTCATAATTTAAGTCAAAAATACAAAAAACTCGGTGGGCCGAGCCATAACCGGTGAAGCCTTTGTTTTTGTAATTGACCTACGGTAGCCGGACCGTGAACCGGACGGATTCCCTATACCAAAACAGTCAACGAGCTAGTTGGGAACATTGATTGGGGAGAATCCCTTTCTGTTGTTGCCTGCGAATTTCGGGGCCTCAACAGACTTATAGTACAAAGAACGAGTTTTAGGACCGAATAGTGGAAGCTGAAACAACTCAAACCAAGACTCGGAGCACAACTAACAACCAGAAGGGTATCATGGCCGCCATGAGAATTGTTGTAGAGCAGCCCGAAGGCTCAAGAACTACGGAGGGAAATGACAAAGAGTAGGGTTACGAGGAAACTTATATCTCCAGTGCATGGTGAGGAAGGTTCCACGTGCCCTAGAAATTTATCAAAGTCACAGTGGGTCGAGTTCTATAGTCCACGTTGTGCTGATAAGACAAAATCATTGTTATTAATCCTCACGATATCTTTCGATACTATATTACACCAAGTCAAAACGTATATATATCATTGATAATCATTATTTAAATAATGTTGGAGCATTTATAACTTAGGTTATTGATAAACTCTTGATGATTTTAAAAATCATGAGTATATGATAATAATAAACCCAAGCTTACATGATATCAAGGAAATTGGTACTTGTAAAAAATGGAAATTATCAAATGATTTAGTAAACAACTAAAGAGATATCTCTAGTAGGGTATAAATCCTTAAAAAAAAAATAGTTTTCATAATATAATTATTGATCCTATTATTAGAATGAAGAGCTATGTTTTAGAGTTGGTCCATATAAAAACTCTAACGATAATGATTTAGCTCATAATTCAATAGGAAATATATTTTAAAAGTATTCTCTTCACTCTAGAATAGACTCCTAAGAAGTCTATAGTACTAGGGTAAACTTCAAAAGAAATTGTAATTAGTATTCTTCATAAACAAATAAAGCTCAAATGTCTTCAATTAAGGCTTTAATTGTAATAGTAAAAGACAGTGAAAATATCTAAATATACTTGTGGTATATTAGATATTTTTAAAATGAGATAGTAATATCATCACTTATTTAAGTCTTGGAGAGGTTGGACAAATAGAAGTCAATTTTTTTTTACGACAATTATATAGGGGTCAACTATAAATGCAATGTACTATAATCTGAAAACTATCTCCACTGAAATTATTGAAAGAAAAGCTACGAGTTCTGTGTAACTCATTTCTTAAAGGGTCTTAAGTCTGTTCTTCACTTAAACAAGTCTTAAAATTTTATGTTAACAATAGCAATAAACTTTTGTTACAATAAGAGTACTAATATGTTGAATCTTGGACTCTATTAAGGACTGGATTTAGCATAGAGTAATAATAGAAAGAAGATCAATCTAAGTAATAGTCATTCTTATAATAGGCCATCAATAGTGAAAAGACACTGATCATATCAACATGCTATTAAAATATAGATGTAATCATAACTCAAATAAGGACAAGGTATTTTACCTCATAAAACCTTGGAATTTAATCAAGCCAACTTTTACTCTAGCAGTATATTCTATACTAATCGAAGTATTTCTGATTAACGCCTTAATAAACTTTACTGGATCAAGAATTTACCTGTTCAGCCTGTAAAGAGCCAGAAATCTAGATGCGTTAGCAATCTCTAAGTAAGCCCTAGCTAGAAAATGACTCCTCACCTACTTAACATTGAAACCATCAGTAAAACTAATTAATCAAATGCAGATTACTTACTTCACATAACAAAATGAAAACAGCATTAATTTATATGTGTTAAAGTTAAATGGTTACCTTTATTTATCTGTTTTCATATCTTTTATTAGTTGCTAGCTGTTATCTAACTGCAACTG
Organism: Pseudotsuga menziesii; assembly: GCA_001517045.1. NCBI lineage: Eukaryota > Viridiplantae > Streptophyta > Pinopsida > Pinales > Pinaceae > Pseudotsuga > Pseudotsuga menziesii. Next base: position 255,621 of record LPNX010211802.1, on the reverse strand, counting down.
TAAACATTTTACCTTATCTCAAAATTTTAAATTTTTGTGAAAATATGGGGTTTTGAAGAAGCCACCTGGGAATTGGAAAGTAATATGCGAGATGCATATCCAATTCTATTCCAAGGGAATTCTGAGGATGAAGAATAAATAACATCGAGGACAATGTTATGTTCTAAGGGGGTGTGTATGTCACATGCCCCAATTTTGCAAAAATAATATTATCTTATTTGATTTTATTTAAAGACATTATGTTAAATTTTATGCTAAGTTGTAATTGATGACTCAGCAGAGTCAAGGATGTTGAATGTATTTCTGAATATTTTAATTATAAATAAATAAAAGTGGAGACAACAACTTAGGAGATCTGTTAAAAGAGTGTTTACAGGTCAAGTTGGTCGAGGAGACTGGGTGGAGAGCAAACAGACATGTAGCAGCATCCTCAAAAACTTCCAACTGTTGCAGGTGGCAACCTCCCTACATTTGGGGTCATGATCCGCCAAGAAAGTGGGATCAGAGCAGGTGGCTCAATTAATGACAAACTGACCCAAAAGACCTAGGAAATCTTATAAAAATGCCCATTGAAGAGAGCTGAAGCTACTCATTCTAGAGAAGTGATCATTCAGGTGAATGAACTCAGAGAATTCAATGGCAAGGGAAATTGTGGAAGGAGTTTGAGGGGTTAACTGCTAAGTGATCTAGTGCAGCTTTTCAGCTGAAGGATCTTACTGTTGAGTGGAGAGTGATTACTGAGTCATTGGACTAGTCTATTGTTTGCTTGCTCCACTAGTTCTCAGCCAAGGAGACCAGGAACAGGCTCAGGGGTCCTGAGGAGACGTTGTTTGAGCGCTCTCCAGGAGTTGGTAGGGAGGAACGGCCTCCTAACGTTGTTATTGTCCATCTTAATCAGGTTCTACAGTCTTTTTGTTTTACTGTGTTAGATGGTTAAATGTGAGTCTGATTGATTAATGAATGTTAAATGTTTAGTTGTGAACTGTTAGAGTTAGTAATCTTTTAGTTATTTGAAAGAATGAACCTAAAATAGATGAAAAATAATCCTAACCTACGTTTTTCCACATCTAGAAGGACCAGACCGTACTCCAGCACATGCAGTGTATTTAAAATAGATGAAGGATATGATAGGAATCTGAAATGAATAGATATATTATGCATTTCATAATATCAGAGTAATTTATTTCTGTATGTAGGTTGTTATCAGAAAAGAACAATAACATGTTTAGTTATGTTTATTGTTTAACCAGCAAGTTGATGTAAATATGATAGAAAAGAAATAGCCATAACTCTTTACAGGAAGCAGGTTTATCNTACTTTTCCTTGTAATTATATTATTAACTTGTAGCAGAGGCAGTAGAAATAACTCAGACAAACCACTTTATTTTAGACTGCTAAGTAAAGATTTAAATTAGAAATACTTAGTTTATTTACTGTTAATAATAATTGACTATATGTACAAATGTTCTAACCTCAAGTTGGGTGTTATTATCATAATTAAATTCTAAAGAACAAATTAAGTACAGAGTTTACGTACATCTTATCAAAGAACTTTAAGAAACCCTATCTGTATTTTATTAAATTAAAACAACTAAAATATGATAATAAATGTTTATTTATAAAAAGAACTATTTCTTTTAACTTATACAAACAAGTTATACTTGTAAAAGAAAGTACAGGGTCGAAACCCTAATAACAAACAAAATAAGTAAATGACAATCATTTAAGCGATAATCCAATTATTTGGATTATTTATTATTAAAACAACTAAACAGTTATAAATTATTACAGTCCTTTAAGGACAGTGAAAAGACAATTATAATAATATAACTGGAAATTTACACTATATACCGGTAACAATAATTAAATCAATTAAATTAAGTAACTAAAGCCTAAAGAACAAATTGAAGAATTTATTTTACACAAGGGTTACCTACAGGAAACCCTGGCTCGAATTTCTGAGCCTGTAAGTAAATAATTATATAATAAAATGGAATAACAGTCTTTAAGCCATTAACAATATTCTTTATGTAAAATAAATAATACACAGCAAAATTTCTATTACACACGCGAATAGGGTAAAAACCCTAGTTTACAAAGTCACCATAAGAGCTTAAAGATAAACTGTGTCCGAACTTAAAGGAAAACCTTTGTGCTTTAAAAGAAACTTGGTGTTGCTTGATAGATCGTAAAGGCTTTAAACATAAACATTGTACAAAAACAAGAAACAAACCTTTTACAAGTCACGGCTTGAGCCGGAGTTACCCTACTGTAAGTGAGGGTTTCAACAAAAACAAAAACTAGTAAACTGAAGAACAACAACCCAAGACTGGGTAACAACCAAGTCGTAACTTTTTCCAACTGGAGACTATCCCCTAAGGACTGCACAAGCAAGGAATGCCATTTGATAACCAGGGCTTACCCATAGCCAGAGCGTCGGTCCTTTTGTGAAGTGTTTTCTTCCAAGGGTTATGCGAACTGTCACCCGCAAAATGAAAACCAAAGTTTAATTAAAAACTTGTTTTAGAACTGAATACTGTAAACAAAATCTAGTATTAAATTTTTAAATGTTTACATCACCTGGAAGAGAAGATTATGGAGCCACGAAGGAACAGCAGCACCGCAACCAGCGTAATGAGAAGCCAAACTCTCATACTCGCAGGTGACAGAGACGATGGAGGGCCATGATACAAGCCACACTGACAGTAGTAGCTATAATAATCCTGGCAACAACCATGAAAGAATTAACAACAAAAGATTTCACTAACTTCAGCAACTCTGTCGAAACTCTCAAACCCTACGACGAGGGTAGTGCATAAACCAACAGCAAGTAAATATTAACCTATCTCTGCAATGACAGGCCACGGCAGGACAAGAAGGAGCCACATACATGTCGTAAGCCAAATGCTACGAATCTCAACAAAAACCCTTACAGAGATAAGACTCACAGTACAAAGAATGAGTTTTAAGACCGAATAATGGAAGCTGAGACAACTCAAACCAAGACTCGAAGCACAACTAGCAACCAAAAGGGTATCATGGGCGCCATGAGAATTGTTGCAGAGCATCCCGAAGGCTCGAGAACTACGGAGGGAAATGACGAAGAGTAGGGTTATGAGGAAACTTATATCTCCAGTGCATGGTGAGGAAGGTTCCACGTGCCCTAGAAATTTATCAAAGTCACAGTGGGTCGAGTTCTATAGTCCACGTTGTGCTGATAAGACAAAATCATTGTTATTAATCCTCACGATGATCTTTCGATACTATATTACACCAAGTCAAAACGTATATATATCATTGATAATCATTATTTAAATAATGTTGGAGTATTTAGAACTTAGGGTATTGATAAACTCTTGGTGATTTTAAAAATCATGAGTATATGATAATAATAAACCCAAGCTTACATGATATCAAGGAAATTGGTACTTGTAAAAAATGGAAATTATCAAATGATTTAGAAAACAACTAAAGAGATATCTCTAGTAGGGTATAAACCCTTAAAAAAAATAATAGTTTTCATAATAATTATTGATCCTATTATTAGAATGAAAAGCTATGTTTTAGAGTTGGTCCATATAAAAACTCTAACGATAATGATTTAGCTCATAATTCAATAGGAAATATATTTTAAAAGTATTCTCTTCACTCTAGAATAGACTCCTAAGAAGTCTATAGTACTAGGGTAAACTTCAAGAGAAATTGTAATTAGTATTCTTCATAAACAAATAAAGCTCAAATGTCTTCAATTAAGGCTTTAATTGTAATAGTAAAAACCAATGAAAATATCTAAATATACTTGTGGTATATTAGATATTTTTAAAATGAGATAGTAATAGCATCACTTATTTAAGTCTTGGACAGGTTGGACAAGTAGAAGTCATTTTTTTTACGACAATTATACAGGGGTCAACTATAAATGCAATGTACTATAATCTAAAAACTATCTCCACTAAAATTATTGAAAGAAAAGCTACGAGTTCTGTGTAACTCATTTCTTAAAGGGTCTTAAGTCTGTTCTTCACTTAAACAAGTCTTAAAAATTTATGTTAACAATAGCAATAAACTTTTGTTACAATAAGAGTACTAATATGTTGAATCTTGGACTCTATTAAGGACTGGATTTAGCATAGAGTAATAATAGAAAGGAGATCAATCTAAGTAGTAGTCATTCTTATAATAGGCCATCAATAGTGAAAAGACACTGATCATATCAACATGCTATTAAAATATAGATGTAGTCATAACCCAGATAAGGAGAAGGTATTTTACCTCATAGAACCTTGGAATTTAATCAAGCCAACTTTTACTCTAGCAGTATATTCTATACTAATCGAAGTATTTCTGATTAACGCCCTAATAAACTTTTACTGGATCAAGAATTTACCTGTTCAGCCTATAAAGAGCCAGAAATCCAGATACGTTAGCAATCGCTAAGTAAGCTGGGGCTAGAAAATGACTCCTCACCTACTTGACATTCAAACCATCAGTAAAACTAATTAATCAAATGCAGATTACTTCACATAACAAAATGAAAACAGCATTAATTTTTATGTGTTAAAGTTAAATGGTTACCTTTATTTATTTGTTTTCATATATTTTATTAGCCGCTAGCAGTTATCTAACTGCAACTGTAAACATTTTATGTTATCTCAAAATTTTAATTTTTTGTGAAAATATGGGATTTTGACAGACACGCTAACTCATATTTCACGAATGTATTGTTTCGTCGGTCTATTCTCATTACGATAAGTATAGATAGAATAAAGAAAAAACATCACTAAAACACCCAGTGGGTCATGCAGCCTCAGTTAACAAATTCGGGTATTCTAAAATGGGCACTACATTGAACCAATCCCAACCAATCATTCATTCATGCTATAGCCCATGACTCATGATTTGAAGGAAATAAAGAGGGAGGGGAGCAATGATGATGGATTTAAACCCACCCACATAAATATGTTTCTTTTATTCCTCATGCATGATAGACTGCTTTACCAATGGAGCAATAAAGATATTTCATACTTTCCCATTGTTCCCTGATGCTAAAGGACAAACCTAATATGAGTGCTTAGAATTAGTGGACAAACCTTATATGAGTGTAACCCCCTCCCCCAACGCGGAAAACTAGCATTGAATTTTTCTCTATGCCTACTGGCACCTATAATAATTAATGAATATCATCCATCTCATCGTTAAATAACTAACAATATTATATTATATTATACTAACAATATTTACAACTGGAAGATTAAACGTCAAAAAGGACGCAACTAGCATTGAAGTTTCCTATGTGCCTACTGCAACCTATATTAATTAATGAATATCATCCATCTCAGTGTTAAATAACTAACAATATTATGTTATGTTATACTAACAATATATACAATGAATGAATATCATCCATCTCAGCGTTAAATAACTAACAATATTATATTATAGTATATTATAGTATATTATATTATATTATAATAACAATATTTACATATCATTGATATTGTTTGTTTCTTAAAAGAACATCTTTGAGATTCTCTTCGTAGAAGAATTTCCATTTGTTTTTTTTCGACCATTCCAATTGAAATTCCATACTCTCCATAACATAATTGGTATTTTGTGTTGGCATGTGGATTTTGCAATGGACCTCGTATTAGCAATTATGTTTAATTTCTTAAAAATCATCACCATTGTCATTAAATTATCAATCTACTAAATGTTATATTGTGTTCTTGGTTTATAACATACTAGCAAGCCATATATATTAATAATCTACCTGATGTCATCCAAGAGAAACGTAGCCGAAGAAAGAGCAGGGGGCATGTGTTCGACTCCAGGGGTCCTCGAATAAGCTGCTGGCTATCGTCAATCCATCCGGTCATTCTCAGTGAAGCCACGTGTAATACATTTCACCCGCTTATTTTTTAACTCATGCTAATCATTTCAGGATTTTATAGATCTCCCTCAATTGGAAGTTGTATTATTGTATCGTGGAGAACACACCTTTGATTGATTTAGATAGATCGGGAACCAACCATCTGCACCATCGTTGTAATTAAATTTAATAAGTAAATGTGGGTGTTTCTCATCACCAAGAGGAGTTTGACTGCCTCAAGTAGATCTCCAGCTTCAATTAAAAAGGAATCCAATGGTGCTCGTTGGAATTGTAACCTGGGGTCAGGTTGTGTTTTCTCTGTCAATGGGAATGTTTCGAGCCCTTTTCTTGCATAAGCCTTCGCACCATGAAGCAGAGGTTCAGGATTTTGGTAACAAAATCTCACATTTTAGTTGACTTGCTTTTAAAATATTAGAGCAAGATCCGAAGAGATCTACCTATCTCTAACCCAAATGTAAACCAAAATTGCTTTCAAAGTTTTGACATATACAACACAGTCAAACAACCAAATCAATACATGGGGTGATAATATGCCCTAAAACCGGCCAACAAATTAAAAATCATTTGTAAAACCAACTCATGCAAACACGAACAGTGTCCAAAAGCAAGCAACCAAGGAGTTTCACGAGTAGATATTAATTTGTAATTATATGATTAATGACGCTACGATCCCTCCAACAATGCCTCCAGCCATATGACGTGCTTTCATGGTAGGAGAAAAAGACAACTATGGTGGAGAATAGCATCATGCATGATTCAAACGCACAAACATGGGATGTGTGCTGTTCAAGGGAGGTTAAACATGAAAATATGGTCGAAGAGAGCATCGTACTTTCATTTTAGAAATGCAATTTTTCTTTATCTTAATAGGGTCGAAATCATAATCACATGATGAAACTAAATCCAAGTCAATAGGTTAGGTATTTAATTTGGTATTTTGGTTGCATCTAGCATAATTTATCTCAAAGGTTATTGGATCCTTGATCTGGATTTATGCGTGAACGAAATGAAAGAACATATATAGAATCGTAATCACAGACATTTTGCAAAGATAACAGAGACACAGTAAACACATATTCTATTAAATGGCGGAAATAGAACAAACTGTAATACAATTGCTAGAATGGTGGTAGCTATCTCTAAGAAGAGATGTGGCTGCTACGCTCATCTGTGCCAAGTTGAATACAAAATGAGGCCAAAGGGGCCTATTTATAATAATAATGAGGGTGAGAACCCCAAAAGTCCAAAACGTAACCCTACAAGATGAACCGTCATAAAGTTTGTGGCCCCAAGGTGGTAAGTTGAACAGTCAACTTCCCAGGGTCATAACTTTTGCATACGATCTCCGATTTGGACGTTCGATAGCTCGTTGGAAAAGTCTATCTAAGCTTTACAAATTTTGGTCAACCAATTGCATATTGATGGCAACCATTTGGCCTTGCATCGTCAGAAAACGTCATTTAGGGCCTCAAAACGGCCCCGAAAGTTTAGGACCCAAAAAACTGTAGAAAAATAACTAGGAAACTGCCACAATGGACAATTGTTTTGAGCCAGTGGAATAGGTGGGTTGCCACCAATATCCATCTAGATCAATCCTCCCTCCTTAGGAAGCAATGGTCTCCATTGCGTCGAATCCCGTATCATATCTCGAACTGTGTGTTGAGTTGATCTCCTGGTGCGACATTTGCTGAAGTGAAGAGGCTTCCTTTCTTTGACATCCCAAGAAGGCTGTAATTGTTGTATGGATGATTTGTTTATGGATGAGCACCTTGAATGCGTGGCCTTGCATCATAGAGGTAATCGGATAGATGAGGAAACAATGGCTCTGTCTTCTTCTTATGTCTGATGAGCAGAGACACCCTGTGCAGAGGGTGTGGAGGTCTCTGTGATCTTATGTTCTCCTTCAAACGCAATTGTGAGGAGGAATAATTTTCTGATGTGGGAGCTTATCTTCCTACCTTGCGAGACTTTGTTAGGTGAAACGGTCTCTGGTATTCGATAGAGTTTTCCTCCCAAAGTACCAATGACACTGCGAGGCCATGACTCATATACATCATGACGCTTCCACATATATGGTTGTCCTAAAAGAACATCACAGACTTCAAGTGGGGCCACATCACACGGTACCTCATCTTTGAAAGGCTTGATGCCATATGGTAAGAGGCATTGTTGAGTAATGCGGATACCTCGTCCTTGGCTTAGCCAACCGATGTTGTAAGGTTGCAGGTGTGGTGTTGTCGGAAGCTCCAATCTCTTGACGACTTCTGCTGAGATCAGGTTCTTTCGGTTGCCGTTGTCAACAACAAAATGTAGAGGCATCCCCTTCACCCACATCTACGAGTGGAATAGGCGCTCCTCTGCCTCTGACTCTTCCGGATCCTCTAGTTGAATCTGTGCGGTAGCAACAGTGGCAGTGGGGTCTACATCAATGATCTACATCCCATTGTATGTGGCTGTGGCATTGGGTTCGAAATCAGAATCAGGATCTGATTCTGAAGATTTGATCTCGGCCACTAATGACTGTTTTGAGCGACATTCATCAATGTTGTGCCAAGGGATTTTATGAAATTCGCACCACTTACCAGTGTCCTTCTTTGTCTTTCCATCTCCCTTATTTGCTTGTGATGGGGACTGGTTTTCCTTTCCTTGTCCTGTGTTTTGTAGGCCAGGGTTTCCCTTGCCTTGTTTCTATGGTGGGTGTGCAGGTCCAGAGTCTCGCTTGTTCTTTTGTCAAAATTTCTCCTCGATTTTGATAGCATACCGATAGGCGGATCCAAGTGAAGAGATGTCAAGGAAGTCCATCTCAGTTCGGATGTACCGATGTAGACCACTGCGATATTTCAGAATCAGGTGTTGCTCGGAGTCCTTAATACTCAGCTTTGTACGCAAGGTATGAAATTTGTTGGTGTACTCTGACACCGTCTGGTCCATTTCTTGATGCAGAATGGTCCATTTTGTGTACTGGTCATCATAGTTTCCCACAGGGTAATACTGTACCCTGATGGCATCTATGAAAGAGGCCCAAGTGGGATTTGTTTCAAACATTCCAGACTCGTCTGATGAGTTTTGCTCACAATAAGTACCCCACCAATTTTGGACATGGGGGACTGCCTTAAGGAGCGCAAAGGTGATTTTTTCTCTGTCAAAAAAATTGTGGACAGAGAAATACACTTCTAGAACATTCAACCAATTATCCAGGGAATCTGCATCGATATTTCCTTCAAATAAAGGAATATCAAAGTTAACTTGTACCTTAAAGGGAGTTGCATCCCCGAATCGGTTGCTCATTGAAAATGCACTTGCCGTTACCGGCATTCGCAGAAGGATTTAGGAGAAACTATCCATCATCTCGTTCCTCTGTCGCTTAAGGGCTTCCTCAAGCAGCGACTTGATAGGATCTCCTGCTCCGTCGTCTCTCTTTTCTTCCGCCATGGGAGGTCGTTTGGGATGGCGAGAATGATCAAGTGAAACTAGTTCGAGACCAAACTCTCTATACTCGGACCTCGTCGGGGACATGCGTCGAGAAACAATCAAAGAGCAGATTTCTCTGATACCACTAATCCGGATTTATGCATGAACGAAATGAAAGAACATATACAGAATCGTAATCACGGACATTTTGCAAAGATAACAGAGATACAGTAAACACATATTCTATTAAATGGCGAAAATAGAACAAACTATAATACAATTGCTAGAGTGGTGGTAGCTATCTCTGAGAAGAGATGTGGCTACTACGCTTATCTGTGCCAAGATGAATACAAAATGAGGCCAAAGGGGCCTATTTATAATAATAATGAGGGCGAGAACCCCAAAAGTCCAAAACGTAACCCTAGAAGATGAACCGTCATAAAGTTTGCGACCCCAAGGTGGTAAGTTGAACAGTCAACTTCCCGGGGTCATAACTTTTGCATCCGATCTCCGATTTGGACGTTCAATAGCTCGTTGGAAAGTTCTATCTAAGCTTTACAACTTTTGGTCCATTAAATATATATTGATGGCAACCATTTCGCCCCGAATCGCCAAAAAACGTCGTTTAAGGCCTCAAAACGGCTCTGAAAGTTTAGGACCCAAAAAACAGTAGAAAAATAACTAGGAAACTGCCGCAATGAACAATTGTTTTGAGCCAGTGGAATAGGTGGGTTGCCACCGATCTCCATCTAGATCAATCCTTAAGACATCGTTTATCTCGATTCATATCTCTATGTTATTAGCATTATTTCGAGTAAAATAATTCTTAATTAATGTTCATTTTTTTTTCTTTGGTATTTCATTTCCCATTTTAGAGTATGCTAGTTAAATTATACATATAAATTATTTGAACTACAAATTTTCCACTAAGCATTATCATTTTTCCGAGTCTTAATTAATGTTCATTTTGTTTTTCTTCAATGTTTCATTTCCCCATTTTGGGTATGCTAGTTAAATTATAACATATGAATTATTTAAACTATAAAATTTTTCCACTAAGCATTATCATTTTTCTGATGCGTGGGTTTAAGATATCGAGTAATTGTTTCGAAAATTGTGTATACAGTATTTCAACGTAATTATTCAGACCCAATCTATTTGGAATTTGTGATATGGTTTTTAGTCAAAGACTAAAGTTAGTGTAAAAAAGCTTTTCATTATAAAGTTTTGTTGTAGTTTTATTAGAAAGATATATTCTATTATTATTATTTCTTTCCAAGAATATACTAATGGATGGTTAATCACCTTACATTAATTAGTATTTTGAAATAAAGTTGTATAATATTATTTAATTTTATTAATAGTTATAATATTTTGAAAAAACAAAATAAAAAATACTACTTACATTAATTAATTAGTATTTTGAAATAAAGTTGTATAATATTATTTTATTTTATTATTAATTATAATATTTTGAAAAAACAAAATAAATTTAATTTTTTTATAAATTAATGAAAAAATTGTATAGTCAAATATGGAAGATAAATTCCTGATACAATGAATTTTATTATAAAAAAATTGAAAATAAATTAAAATTGTTATTGTTAATTTGTGCCAACTCGCAAATCGCTTTATTTAATAAAAAAGTTGTATCCGATCTAGATATAATTCTAAGATCAAGAAAAGATCTGAAAATGAGCATATTGACTCCAAAATGCCAGATAGAATTGCCAATCCATATCCAATTAGATAATACCACGAACACAGATAATAGGAGAAGCATACCATCCCCCACACGCCAAGAACTAACCAGAAACGGTAACAAAACTAGAACATATTCACAGTGCTTGTTTTAATACTTAAGCCCTTGTGAAAGAGTGAAAACTAAATTTTACCATCCAGAACTCCCAAAACCCGTTTTGAAAGTAAATCCACTTCCCTATTTATTTCTCTAAAGATATGGTTAAATGATAACCAAGTGAAATCCTGCCTCAAGAGATTGATAATGTCAAGCCAATGTTTTAGGTCCAGGGACATCACTTGAGCTTTGCACAAGGCCCAATTTATGATGACTTGAGAGTCACCAAGAACTTGTAACCTCTTAATCCCCCACGTGTATGCACAAACAAGGAGGCCCCATATACCAATGACTTAAGTTCTGGGGTTTGTGGCCACCCCTGCCTTTAGCCAACCATGCATAATTCAGTCACTGTCGATTAGAATGACAAAACCCGCACCACACTCTCCGCTTGTAGCTGCTCCATCAAAGAAGCTGATCGAATGATCCTGCGACAATACTAGGAAGGATAAAACTCTTTGTCTTTTGAAATATTTCCCAGTGCTCCATTCTGAAAAGGAAGATAAGATCTTCACATAAATTAGCTCCGGTTTCTGGGTAAAATTTCTGAAGATGGAGGCATTCTGGGCCTTCCAAATCTCCCACAACACAAATAGAGCGAGGTGTCTATGAAGCTTATTCCCTTTATGCCACACTTGGAGATTATCAATGACGGATGCCTCATCCCAAATGAAATGCAAGTTAAAATGGTTCATAAGATGGAGCCAAGTTTCATGGAAAAAAGAGCAGTCACCCATCAAATGAGAGACCATGTCCAGATTATGGAAAAATAAGGGGCATCTCCCCGGTCCCTCAATACCTCTGCGTTGTAACTCCTCCCAAGTCAGAATCTTGTCTTTCAAGCATAGTGAAGCGAATAATTATTCGCTCATACAAAGATTACCAAAATATTTGGAATATTGAATAAGCCATAATAAATAATGTAATGTATTGGTGATAGGATAGATGATAAAAGATGCTTACAATGGTTGATAACCCGCCTATTAAATAGGACTTGGAATTCTGAATGAAAGGTCATGTCCTTTCATCTTAATTATGTTTATTATTAATTATTTAATTATTATATTTATTTTATGTTTGTTACATTGCCTTCCCCTTAAGGGAATCTTTGTCCTCAAAGATGTATTTGACATTAATGTCTGATTTATTTTAATCTGTCATCTCGGAATTCTTTCCCTTTTGTATTTGCGACAATTGAGGAGATGAGTCGATACGAATTATGGATTCCCAGGAGAATTGTCACATCGTATCTGTTGTGGTCCATCCCATATCTATTTTTATCGGAGCTCTGAAATCTTTTTATGTGACAATTCATCTCAATTGTTGCTTAGTATGTCGATATTTTCACATGTCCACGTAAGTCTTCTGTGAATATTCACTTTGACCCTGTCATTGGTCAAAATGACGATTATAATTAGGATGTATGTAAGGTGTAGGTGTTGTTTGTTCTTCTTTCTTTTGGACTGCGGCGAGGACTATCTTCACTTCCTCGATTTGATTTTTGGATGCATTTTCCTGGATTGTGCTTCTTGGTTCTCCAGTAGATTGTTTGTGATTCTGAATCTTTTCGATTCTTTCATCTTGTGAATTTTTTTCAATTTCTAACTCCTTAATCGGATTCTGTAGTTCCTGATTACGATTATTTAGACACTGGTTTTCTTCTTGCTTTTCCAGTATTTTCCCTTCGAGGTCTTCTCCGGAGTGTTCTCTCTTGCTACTGTTTTTCAATTTTTTTATTTTTGTAATCAGTGTTTTGTTATGATTTCTTAGTCTGAAAATTTCTTCAGAATTGTGGGATATTGTTTTATTACTCTTTGCGATCTCCATCTTGTGTTCTGTTTTAGAGTCACTATTTTGTTGTTGAATAACTTTTATCTGTTGTCCATATTGGTTGACCACTGATTCTTGATCTGTTAATCTCTGTCGTATGTGAGTCAGTTCTTCATCTTTGTCATTAACGATTGTGTTCAAGTGTATTATTTTTGCTTCGTAATCACTTATTTCTTTCTTTATATCTTGATTTTTTTGTTTCTGATCAAACTTACTTTCATCTTTTAATTTCTCAATTTGGGCAGACAAATTTTCTATATGATTTTTCTAGTCAGAAATTTTTTGCTCCTTGCGTTTTTTTTTCATCTTATGTAATTTAATCAACATTTCTTATTCGTATTTATGTCTCACAATTCTTCATTGTCTTTTAGATAACGCTTCAACTTGGCTTCTAATTTCTCTATTTGTAGTCGCAAATCAGATTCCATGATCTCTGATTTCTTTGACACTAGATGGTCGTCTAGACTAGAGATAGTAGTCGTTTTTCTTGGATTTGTTCTCTATGTATTAGGTTAAATAACCCTTTTTTTAATAATAAATTATTATATAATAAAATGTTTATTTTATTATTTATATAATAAAACAAATTGAAAATATTATATTGTCATATTATTTTTTTGTTTTGTTTTTTTTGAAATAATATAAAAATATAATATATTGTAATTATAATATATATATTATATTATAATGCTTTTTTTGTTGCGTTTTGTGCAGGTCGTGGGGAGTGACGGCGTGAGGATTACAGGAGTGGCGGATGGAGGAGGTGGCAAGGGTGGTAGGAGGTCGCGAAGGGTGTAGTGGATGGGGAGGTGGCGAAGGGTGGGAGGTGGTGTAGTGGATGGGGAGGTGGCGAAGGGTGGGAGGTGGCGGATGGGTGAGGAGTGTGCAGAAGGGAGTGATGGCGATGGTGGATGGCAGTGAGGCGATGGTGGAGGGCAACAGGGATTGATGCGCAGAGGTGGGTAGTGATGGAGGGCGGCGGTGGAGCAGCAGTGTGGAGGGAAAAGCACGGAGGCAAGCGGATGGGGGCCGTATGTGGAAATTGGATGGAGGCGGATGGAGGTGGACGTGGATGGGGAGGTGGTGAGGGGTTGGGTGTGGCGAATGGGTGAGGAGTGTGCAGAAGGGAGTGACGGCAACGGTGGATGGCAGTGAGGCGATGGTGGAGGGCGATGGGTATTGATGCGCAGAGGTGGGTAGTGGTGGAGGGCGGCGGTGGAGCAGCAGTGTGGAGGGAAAAGCGCGGAGGCAAGCGGACGGGGGCGTATGTGGAAATTGGATGGAGGTGGACGCGGAAGTTAAGGGTCGTAGAGGAGAGCAGCGTGCAGGTGGAGTTTGGGAAGAGAGCAGGCACGTGGTCTTGCAGTGAGGTGGAGGAGTGGCCAGCGTGGAGGTGGAAGGTAGCACGTGGAATAGCTGCGCAGGATGGTGGAGAACTCGGATGGCGGACAGAGCTGGGTATGGCAGTAGTATTCTTCAGATTTGCAGCTGATATTTTTTCAAAGAATATATATATATATATTGTCAATTTGAAATCTAAAAATGGTCAGAAGCCAAGACAGGTCAAAGACCAAGTGTACAGAGGAACAATTATCTAGAATGAGCACAAGCCTGAGAAAGGGTTGGCTTTAATACCACATGAAGCGAATAATTATCTGCTCATACAAAGATTACCTAAATGTTTGGAATATTGAATAAGCCATAATAAATAATGTAGTGTATTGGTGATAGGATAGATGATAAAAGATGCTTACAATGGTTGATAACCCGCCTGTTAAATAGAGCTTGGGAATTGTGAATGAAAGGTCATGTCCTTTCATCTTAATTATGTTTATTAATAATTATTTAATTACTATATTTATTTTATGTTTGTTACACATAGCCACACAAAAACTTAATTTTCAGTGGGATGTTCACTTTCCAGATCCACTTCATCCATGAATCCACTTTAACGAATGGCAACTCTGGAATAGTGGCTCGGTATGCTAGTTTACCGTTAACCTTGCCATCTCTTTTATTAAAATTCCACCTCAGCTTATCAGCCTCGACAGAGAGGGATGCATTCCCCTGATGGAGAGAGTTGATGAACCGATTCCATTCCTATGCTAGCTTGTCTGGCACATCCAGATCCGTGACCCATGGCCATTTCTTCAGACCAGTCCTCCAAAAGATATCCTTTAAGACAAAGATATTTTGGTTGTGGATTTCTTTTATTAACTCGAGGGAGAAAACTGAAGACTCCACAAGACCACAAATGGGATCGATGCCCAAGAACGTCTGAATTCCCCTTCCCACCTTCCAGCATAGCTCCTGCGTGATGACTGAGAAGCTTTTTGACAGGTTGTTCCATATGGTCAATACTTGGGATACTCTTTTACCATATCGCACTTGGAAATAATGGAGCACTAGATTAGTTACCTAGATTAACTCCAGTTTCTTTAATGTAGATCCTATTATTCCACTGTTTGTTGCAAACCGTTTACTTTTTGTTTGCTTTAATAAATACACTTCGTGATCATAGACTCAGTACGAGATTTTCCCAAATGTTCTATGTTCTCTGTTTTCTGGGTATACTTTGTTCTATCTAATTTAAGTTGGTATCAGAGCTGAGTAGTTTGGGGATTAGTCTAGGGTTTCAGTGCTTGGCCTTCTGGTCTGGAGTTACCGGAGAGTCTTTTGCGCCAAGGGGAGCCGTTGTTGATCTTGCAGTGGAAGAGAGGCGTCAGTGTGTAGTGAAATGCATGTGTTGTAAGATTTGTTGTGGGAAGCAGAAGCTTGAGGTCGTGAGCCGCTGAGATAGAGTCACGCTCGACGTGACGAGGAGAAAAGGTGAAGCTAGCAGTTGTTGAAGCCGTGGATTGATGTGGAAAACAGAGCCGTGAAGGAGCCATGGTGAAAGAGCGGTGAAATAGTTGTCGAAAGGAGAATTGTTGTCTGCTATGTAGTCATGTTGTGCACATTGTCGTGCCAGAAGGTATCACTATTTACTGTGAGTCCGTGCTATAAAGGGTGAGTATCGTAACCCTCATGGTTGTGAAGAAGGACGTATGAGGAGCTGCAGAAGTCTGCTGCTAGAGAGAGCTGTTGTGTATCGTTGTTGTGGAAAGAAGAGGGTTCTGACTCGGCCTCTTTTGAAGAAGTACAGAGCTTGAAATGCTGAATCGACCTGTTGAGATGTCGAATCTGCTGGCAAAGACCTACCTCAACGAAGCCAATAAACTAGATGGCTCAAATTTCATCAACTAGAAATTCAAAATGTAGACCTTGATGGAAGGTTATGGTATATGGACGAGTGCAAAGAGAGATGAAGCGAAACCCGATGCGGCTGATGGTGCAACAGCAGCACAAATCCAAGATTGGGATAAGCACGAGAACAAGGCCAAGGTATTGATGCATATTTATGTTAAAGATAACATAATTCCACATATTAGAGAAGCTAATACTTTTGTTGAAACATGGACAGTGCTTAAAGATTTGTATGAAACTAGCAATATAAATCGTATTCTTTTCCTAAAAACTCAATTTCTAGGAATTAAAATGGGTGGAAATGAATTTGTTAGTTCATTTTTGGGTCATATTAAAGAGGTGAAAGACAAGCTAAGAAATATAGGAGAAAACGTTTCCAGTACTGATCTTGTCACAATTACCTTAAATGGTATGCTAGAAGACCATCAGATGTTTATAACGGGTCTCGCAGTAAGGGAGAAACCTCCTACTTTTGAAGAATTGACAGGTATTTTGCTGCAAGAAGAAGAAAGACGCACGAATTTAAAGCCTCAAAATTTAGACTTGGCATTGTGGTCAAATAAGAGATTCTCAGGACCGAGTTCATCGTAGAAAAGGCAATCTCCAAAGTTGAATCAAGGTATGCCATCTAAAAGGAATGAGTCAAAGAGTTGTTTTTATTGTGGTCGACCTGGACATCTTATTAGAGACTGCCAGAAGAAGAAGAGTGATGAGGCTAGGAATAAAACTAGAAAACATACAGGTCATTTTGCAAATGATTCTTCAACACATGATCTGAGATTGTTTAATGCTAGTGATGATACTGATGAAGCCCCTAATTTTGATTCACGTGATCTTAGAATATTTGTTTCTAATGTTGCTTTGTCTGTTGACACTGATGATTCTGATGCCTGGTTTGTGGATTCTAGAGCATCGGTACATATTACATGTAATAAGAAGTGGTATACTAATTTTAAAGAAAAATAGAATGGTGCCAGCATATACCTTGGAGATGACCACGCTCATCAGATCAAGGAATACGGAGATATTCCAGTAACATTGCCGAATGGTATCGTTCGTCACATTTGCAATGTTGTGTATGTGCCAGGGATAAAGAAAAACTTGATCTTTGTATCTACCATTACAGATCAGAACCTGAAGGTTGAATTCTTCAAAAATTATTGCATAGTGAAGGATCTGCTGGACCAATACAAAATTGTTGCAATGGGAGTCAGAGCAGGAGGACTATACAAGCTTGGCGTTACCAGCGAAGAACATCATGCACTGATTTCTGCAACTATGCCAACAGAGAGTCTTTGGCATCAAAGGTATGGCCACATAAATCATCATGATTTATTGTTATTACAGAAACAAAATATGGTTGAAGGTATTCCCATGTCAAAGAATGAGAATGTTGCTTGTGAAGGATGTGCATTAGGAAAGATGCACAAAGATGAATTTCCCTCTAACCCTGATAGGAAAAGAGAGATGTGTTCGATCTTGTGCATACTTATGTTTGTGGACCTATGCAGACTAGGTCTTTAGGAGGTGCATTTTACTTTCTGTTATTTATTGATGATTGCACAAGATACACATGGGTTTATTTCCTTAGAAGAAAAAGTGATGTTTCCGAGTACTTCAAAGAATTTAGAAACATGGTAGAAAAACAAACAGAAAAATCCATCAAAATCCTCTGTGCAGATCAAGGGGGAGAATATAAATCAGGGGACTTCATCAAATATTGCAAAGATCATGGAATAGTACATCAGTTCACAGTACCCAGCACTCCACAGCAAAATGGAGTTGTTGAAAGGAAAAACATAACTCTAGTAGAGTGTGCATGCAGTATGAAGAAAGGTAAGAATCTCTTGAATGCATTTTGGGTTGAAGCCATAACTATTGTAGTCTATTTAAAGAATAGAAGTCCAAGAAGGTGTCTTGATAATATTACTCCTTCTGAAGACTTGTATGGTTCCAAACCTACAGTTCATAATTTGAAAATATTTGGGTATAAGGAGTTTGCACATATTCCAAAGGCGAATAGGAAGAAATTGGATGCTAAAGTCATTAAATTTATTTTCATAGGGTATTGTTCTGAATTTAAAGCATACAAATTGTTTGATCTTTCTACTCACAAAGTATTTGCAAGTAGAGATGTACTTTTCCATGACCAGGAAGCAGAAAATCATGACAACAATAGTCATGAGGAATGGCATAGACTTCTTGATGAAGGAGTTAAAGAAGAGCAGCAACCATCACAGTAGCAACCACAATTGCAACAACAGACACCACAACACCAACCACAACCACATAAGCAAAAAGGACTAAGTGATATGAACACTTCAAGCAGTTCGAGTTCATCTAGTGGTGAAGACAGATCTTCACAAAGTGAGGAGGAAGATAACCAATTGACAAGATCTTCACAACAGGTTCATCTTCCTGAGAGGTATATAAACTATGCCCTAATAAGTAGCATTTCAAATGTCATAGAACCCATGAGTTTTAATGAATCCAATGAACATGATGAATGGCGAAATGCAATGGAGGAAGAATATGAATCTATAATGGAAAATAATACTTGGGAATTGACTGAATTGCCTAAACATAAAAATCCCATTGGATATAAATGGATATACAAACCCAAGTTTAAATCAGATGGTAGTATAGACAAATATAAGGCTAGATTGGTGGCAAAGGGGTATTCACAAACAGAAGGTATTGATTATGCTGAAACATTTGCACCAGTAGCTAAATTGAATACTATTAGATTGTTAATTGCTTTAGCTACAAAGTACCATTGGAAGCTCAACCAATTAGATGTTAAATCTGCATTTTTGAATGGTGAGTTAAACGAGGAGGTTTACCATACTCAACTTGAAGGGTTTGTGGAACATGGGCAAGAACACTTAGTGTGTAAGTTAAAAAAAAGCATTGTATGGACTAAAACAGGCACCTAGCTCATGGTATGAGAAGATAAACTCTTTCTTTCTTCAACGGGGCTTTATGAGGACCAAGAGTGATCCAAATCTGTATACCAAAGTTGATGAGCATGGGTATATAGTATTGATTTCCTTATATGTTGATGATTTAATCATTACAGCAAATGCAGAGAACTTAATAGATGAATTCAAGGAGCAGACGTCACGGGTTTTTGAAATGAAAGATCTTGGTGAGTTGCATTACTGCCTAGGTCTTGAAGTATGGAGACATGTAGGCCAAACTTTTGTTTGTCAAAGTAAGTATGTCAGATATGTACTTACGAGATTTAAAATGGATCAATGGAAATCTTCTACTGTTGCCATGCAGCAGAATGTGAAACTTTCTTGTGATGATGGTTCCAAGGAGGTGAATGGCACTTTGTACAAATAGATGGTGGGAAGTTTAAATTACCTCACCACAACCAGACCTAACATTGCATATTATGTGAGTGTGTTAAGTCAGTTTATGGCAAAACCTCAAGAAAGCCATTGGAATGCAGCAAAGGCAGTACTCAGGTATCTAAAAGGAACACTTGATTATGGTATTAAATATACTGATGCATATGTTGTTGAGTTGACAGGTTACTCAGATTCTAATTGGGATGGCAATCCAGATGATCGAAGATCTACCACTGGATATGCATTTAGCATTGGATCCGGAATTGTTTCATGGAGCAGTAAAAAGCAGCCTACTTTATGTCTGCCTTCTACTGAAGCAGAATACAAAGCCTTGTGTGCAGCAACCTATGAAGCTGTTTGGATGAGAAGTCTTCTTCAAGATGTTGGAGAAGAACCAAAGGAACCTATAGTAATCAAATGTGATCATCAAAGTTCAATCCAACTGGCGAATAATCCGATTTTTCTTGCAAAGACAAAGCATGTTGATGCTCAGTTTCATTTTGTTAGAGAAAAGTTGGAGTCCAATGAGATAGATATTTATATATTGTAATACTTGTGAAAACACTACTGATATTTTCACAAAACCTCTTGGAAAGGTTACATTTGAGCTGTTTAGGGAAATGTTAGGAGTAGGAGTCAATCCATTCTCCATTAAGCTCCATTAAGGGGGAGACTTGGAAATAACCGAGCACTAGATTAGTTACCTAGATTAACTCCAGTTTTTTAATGTAGATCCTTTTATTCCGTTGTTTGTTGCAGACCATTTGCTTTCTATTTACTCTAATAAATACAGTTCGTGAGCATAGAATAAGTACGAGATTTTCCCAAATGTTCTCTGCTCTTTGTTTTCTCGGTATACTCTGTTCTATCTAATTTAAGTATAGCAGCCACTGAAATGCATCCATTCCTTTAAAATATTTAGATTTCAATACTTTACCCCACAGACCTGTGCAAAACAGAGCTCTCCAAAGCGATTTGGCACATAATGATTTGTTGAAGAAACTCATATGCTTGATGCCCCATTCGCCAAAATCGCGAGGCATCGAGAGAACCTCCCACAACTCCAAATGAAACTTACTAGTATCCAGATTGTCGACCCAGAGGAAATTGAAGAACATTCCCAGATATTAGACACTATCGCCGTAGGTAAGGAGAACATGGACATCCCATAAACATGGATTCCCTGCAGCACAGATGAAACGAGCACTAGCCTGCCACCCAGAGATAGAAAACGATGCGACCAGCCTGAGATTTTTCTTACTATGATCTTTAAAATCCAATCCCAGTCTTTGGGACCGTAACCGTTAGGTTTTAAGTGAAATCCTAGGTAGCGAATCCCTTCGTCAATAGGGTCCGATTTGTATGGGAATATTGTTGATATAGAGTCACATAGTGCCTGAGCATTACAAGAAAATAAGAGAAAGGATTTTTCTTTACTTACCTCCATCCCAGAAGTGGAACAGAATTGAACCAGCAGTGACTTTAAGAACTTACATTCCTTAACCGATCCCCCTCCGGTAATGAAGACATCAACGACAAACAAAAAATGAGAAATTTCCTGCCCTCTGGTCATCCTAAGACCCTAAAAATAACTTTCATTTTTTTCCTACTGGATGTGGACGCTGAGTCCTTCAATAGGCAAGATGAATAGGTATGGCGACAGCGGGCAGCCTTACCGCAGTCCCCTGAATCTATGAAAATACTCAGTAGGTACCCCATTGTTCAATACTGCAAACTGGGCTGAAGTGACCGCGCTCATCATTCATTCCACCATGTCAGGTGATAAACCGACTAGTATAAGTATCAATTTTAGGTAAGACCAATCGACCCCGTAGTAGGATTTTGCTAGGTCCAGTTTGGGAAAGAAAACGGTCCTCTTTTTTACTTTAGTTGTGTGTAGACATTCCTGAACTACACCCACTGCATCTATTATTTGCCTATCCGGTAGGAACGCAAACTGCTCTTCGGATATAAACTTTCCCAAGATCGGTTTCAGTCTCTCAGTTATGATTTTAGTGACAATTTTATAGAGAAGGTTACATAGTGATATCGGTCGGTAGTCACTAAAAGTGTCTGTGTGATCCTTCTTACTAATCAAGGTGAGATAAGTGGAGTTCAAGATCTCACCTGCTTTCCTGTGGGTGCGTGACTCTTCCACCTCCTCTGTAATTTCCTGGCCCAAAAGTTCAAAGAAGTGACTGTAGAATTCAATTGTCCAGCCATCTGGGCCTTGTCTTTTGTCCGTAACAAATAATCTTAAAGTTTCTTTAACCTCATCTTCTGTCACCGGCCTACCAACAATAATGTTGTCTTCCTCTTCGAACATTTGGGGAAAGTTCTTGATAGTGTTCAGTTGATCAACTATGTTGAGCCCTTGAGGTTGAGCGAATAGTGATTTGAAGTGACCAACAACCTCCTTTCTTATGGCACTCTGGTCATATACGGTTTCCCCATTGACCGACGTAATATCCTAGACAGAATTAGACAATCTTCTCTAGTTTGCACATGTGTGGAAAAACTTGGAGTTGTTGTCCCCGGCCTTCAACCATACAGCTCTACTCTTATGTCGAATGCTCTCCTCTTTTTGTCTGAGTAGGACACCTCTTCTGGCTTCCAAAGCTTGAAGCCTCACTTTTCTGTCGGATGAGAAGAACTATCTGAGAAGAACTGTTTATCCTCAGAGCCGGCAAGTGATTGGATTTCATGGTCAATCTGCTCAAACTCCTCGTTTGCTGCCATCTTTTTAAAATTTTCCCAGTGTTGGGCCTGGTATTTCAGCTTATTTAACTTGGCTACCAAACCAAACATCTGGATGATAGCGAACTTTAAACAAATTGAGGCACCGCTCCCAAACAAAATCACAGAACGTATCGTCCTCCAGCCAAATGGGGTTAAATTTGAATGGATAATTTACAGTATTTTTTTCAAAATCAAGTTGCAGTACAATCACTCGGTGGTCTGAGAATCCAAGAGAATGAATCCAAGTTCTATACCTTTTGAAATCCTCAAAAAGATCCTCAACCATTAAGAACCTGTCAAAGTCTTTTGGCGAGACCTGTTGCCCCACATCTTCCGTTGGACCAAGTAGGGCACATAATGAATGGCACTACATCAACCAGTTTTGCCCTAAAAAAATCAGTTATAGGGTCTTCAGCTTTGCTCCCCCCCCATACCTCATCCAAATATAGTGTCAGGTGATCTCATGCAACAATGAGCGATTTATCCTTAAGGATACATGAACTCTGAAGATGGTATCCCATAAATCCTTTCTTCTACTGTAGGGGACGTAAATAACGCCTGAAGCTGGAAATCGACAGGACGACGAGAGACACTCATATTGCATACGTCTAATCAGGCTTGATGGAGCCACGTTATGGGTTAAAAACACAGATATCGGTTGGTGATATATTGACCATGCTTTGCGTTATTTACCACTGTTAAGATTCCCATATCAACAAGCCACGTTGAGGTCACGACATTGCTTTTTCATACTCCATCCAATTTTGTGGTATGAGTATTTTTTTTCCACCCAACCTTGTTAAAATTTTAACTAGCAATTGCCCCAAGGAAGGTGCAATAATACGCCGTTAAGGTAATTGTTAGCGGTTAAGCGAGAAGAAAAAAATGCAACATTGAAGTGAACCAAAAAAATGGAGAATAAATATATATTCTGTGCTAATGTTGAGAGAGGTGAATGGGGAATAAATATATATACTATGTGCCAAAGGAGAATTTATGGAGATCCCAACGCTATTCAGGAGCACTCTTACAATAAAAATCAGAAATAAAAATCAGGAGCACTCTTGCAAGTATCTGTTACATATAAATGAAAGCATAAACCAGTACAACGACCCATCATTTTAAATGAAGAAGGTTCCAAGAACCAGTAATGGACCCATAATGGCTGTTAGACTCATGGCTGTTATAGTAATGCAGTTTATTTTTCTATTCCTGCTCTGTTGATGGCTGGCACTTTCATTGTGAACCTAATGTCCATTGAAGAAGGTTTTGAGAAGATGCTTGTGGAATTCCTGAACCAGAGGCAAGCTAAGATCCCCAACTGAGGTACACGCCTCAATGTGATAGAGGAAAGCAATATCGGATTGATATGAAACTGCAAACCATTGATGAAATAGAACAAATTAAACTTGATATAAAATTGTGTTTTATCATGAAAATAATAAAGCAAAATACAAATCCCCAATATTAACATGAAGCAAAGATAAAGAGAGCAAAATACAAACCCCACGTACTAATCTGAAGAAGAGAGAAACAGGTAGTCCAGTATCTATCATTGCCTAACCAGCATAGCCTATTAATAAGAAAAACAACATCATTGGCAAACACATAAGAATTTCACCGATTGACCAAGTTACAAGATTAAATTCAGCAAGTTGCAGCAATTTCAAATGTGAAGCATTCCAAGTTCTATTTTTGCACATTTAGATATTGACTTTTCAAAGAGTCTAGCAAATTGATTCTAATTTTGAGGTGCAAAGCTTAGGGCTCAAGCAGAACACCATGGACAGCTTTGGCCATGTTGCCATCATAGGTGTATATGAATACATCACTTTCCAAAGCCATTATGTAATCCAATCCTGCCAATCTATTTTGAATCTGTTTGATTGAGGCAAGTTCCTCCTCAGTTGCAAGAGTTGCATGTGAGTACACATTGGGAAAATGTTTATTGAGGGATTCTCAACTTCCATTGCCGAAAAGTTCCCCTGCTACTATATAAAGTTTAGTTGAAGTTGGATAGCCCAGCGCCTTTAGAAAAAGGCCCGTCTCATGAGGAGGCAGTGGACAACCTCCCTGCCTGCATCTTTCTTCCCCGTCTATATATTTTTCCTTCCAATGGGAATACCTATGCTAATTCAAAAGGAAATCTTTTCTAT
The DNA here is from genome assembly GCA_001517045.1 of Pseudotsuga menziesii. Classification (NCBI taxonomy): domain Eukaryota; kingdom Viridiplantae; phylum Streptophyta; class Pinopsida; order Pinales; family Pinaceae; genus Pseudotsuga; species Pseudotsuga menziesii. The sequence goes on along the minus strand of LPNX010211802.1, from coordinate 231,135 downwards.
TGTAGTTCTATCACTTTACACATATATTCAACAAGAAGCGACTACGGTACTTGAGAAATCAAATCTGCAATTATTATATCTATTACTACAGTGCAAAATCAAATCTACGTTATCACATTTACTTATTGAAAATTGGTGAGAGGAAGAGACAACTGGTGCCATGTCACTTTCAGGGCAATCATAAGGTAAACCATCATATGCACCAATTCTTCAATAAATCATGCACTAGTATACAAACATTTGAAATCTAAACAAAACTTATACCTTTCATTGTGTCTTTCAAAATGAAAGGAAAAGATTATTATATATATAACTTACAATGGTTCATGCTCCCTCAGGCTAATGACCTTTTTTATTTACATTAGAGACTAATCGTAATCTACCACATATTCTATGTGACCAATAATGGAATCATGCTATCATCAGTTCAGTTCACTTTGAGACATGAGTTGGTGGAGGTGAAGACAAGCTTCCACTTTCACCGTATGAAGCTGAAGTGACAACTTTGTTCACATTTGTCTCAAACATCTTGGTGCCAAAAACTTTTCTTCATGTCAAAAATTCTTCAAGATATATCAAGGGAGAGAAAAACTGTGCAATAAGCACTACATGATCATATGGTCCTTACGAAGAAAATATATTTGCTGCACTTAACTTTTAGTGGAGTTTACATCTTCAAACCTAGGAAATTGGCGGATATACAAGATCTACAATCGAAACCTCTAAAGATTTAGAGTTTTGGAATCCAAAGATAAAAAATTACAAGTTACATGAATAAACTTAGAATTTAAATGTTACAAGAAGACTAGAGAATACAAGGATATAGGGTTCCGTAGTTGTTGGAGATCTAGAATTCCAAAAATCTAAGGTTCTATTGATTTTGATATGTTCTAGGAAGTGATTCCATGCCCAAGAAGACCACATCCAAACAAGGGAGACGCGATAGTATAATGGAGGAGGCGCATGACAAACAGTCTCATCACAAATTATTCTTAGGCTCTCGTTGTTATTATTGGATTGAATGGAAATTGATCAAATCATATGATAATTAACTAGGGAAATGGTCACTGCAGGAGCAGCATGAATGTCCACAAAATCCATACTTTGACCAGGAGGGAGTGACTTTAACCACTTAGGAAATGAATACGTATTGTTGGCATCTGGTTTGGAGAGACCCCATAAAGGACCATACAATCTTTGGATAGAGAAGCCAATAGCTGTCAGTGTCTGGTGTGGAGATCTATTTGTGATAGATGCAACATATCTGTAATAAGTAGTTCCTAACTGACTCTAAGAAGTCATGAGCTTCTGCAAGATAGCCAGCCTAACATTTTCTGCAGATTGTTAACAATAAAGCAGCATCAGTACTGTTTTTGTATTGAATAATCACCAAGTCATTATTATAGCAGGAGTTGCATAGATTTATCCCACATTATTGGATGAAAATCAGTGTTTTCGTAGCACAATAAAAATATTAGTTCTTTTCTCAAATATTTACAAACAAACATTTTATTTCTGTAAAATGCCACTAAGTGCAAAAAAATTAAGGTAAAACAATAAAACATAAGAACTGGATGAGCTAATATGTTATTTTTAATATAGATTTAATTGCAAAATCGAAAACTATCATTGATTTTCCCCTGTTTGTTCAGGATATGTGGCACTACATTATTTTTACCCCTGGCTCATTCCTGTTGAAGTTGAATTGTGGTGGCCAAAATTTAAGATTCAGAGGACTTACTCTGTGGGGAAGTAGGAAGAGAACTCTGTTTAGGTGCAGGAGAGGGCTTTGGCTTTGGCTTTGGAACTGTAGTTGGAGCAGAAGATCATGAATCTGATCCAGGCTTTGGCACAGTCACTGCCAGAAGAACAACCATTAAAAGCATCACCATCAATATCACTGAAACAAACTGAAACCAAATTAATTTCATCCTATAAAACAATAATATCTAGGAGAAGCTGGTTGTCTCCAGCATTTCCACCTTGAAGTCTAGCTAAACTTCTGACCATTGGGCCATTGTTGTAGGTTGCAGGTTTTGTTTGCTCATAGTTGTCTCTTGGATCTGCAAATTTATCATTGTGTTCGGGTCCTCTTTGTATGATACAATGGAGGAAGCTCTATGATGCACCTAGCGAGGATAGTTTGGACTATATCCCACCATGTAGCTTGTAGCTCTTGGATTGTCATCGAGTATGTAATCAACCTACAAGAACGTGGTTTTAGCCAAAGGACTGAATAGGAATTAAGGATTTTTAGATCTTGGACTCATTAATATATCTTCATGATAAGGAGGTTTTTATCCCATCATGGGATTTACAATTATTATACCTGCGACTTAGCTAATGCCAACAGCTGAGATGGATCTACTTCTCCATTGGGGCATTGCAGTTGCTTGCCAGCAGAAGACAAATAATCAGAGTAGACTGTCATGCATCTTGTAAATGCAAGCATATCTTGCTCATATCTAAACACAGCAAGAAAAGCATGGGTAACATTCATCAATCCTTGGTTCTAGAGCAATAACCAAAGTACCTCATATTCACATTCTTTGACACCTCCAATTTTAAACATGAGATACCTCATACCTGAGATGGAGGGCAATGAAGGGTTCCCTTCCCTGAATTCTGGTGAGAAGAGTTCGTGCAAGTTTCTGAATGGGGTCAGCAAATTTTAGAGCTTGATAATTGGCACGACAACGGATCTTCTGAATTGAATTAGGAAGGTCATTATTTGCAAGACCAGAATCAGCATGAGTGAAGTATAGCACATTGTGCTTTTTTAGCAAAGGAAGCATCTCATGCTTGTAGAAAGATACATGTACATCAAACAGTGTACAATGCTCTGTTTAGCCAAAATACAACGGTAATTTGAACAAAGATTAGTGTATGAAAAATCTCTCTTCCAAAATTGATCAAAAACTATGAACCAGAACAAGGCTAGTGTCTAACACACCTTTGACCAAGACACTGGAGCCTTCTCCAATGGTTTAACATTTTTATGAGATGGTGGTAAAGACTCAACAATGCGCACATCTTCCATTAGAATATTAATAAAGTGATGGAGATAAAAAAATGTCTTTGAATTCACTGGATCATCACATAAATTTAAAACAGATGTGAGATCTGACATTTTTTGTACTGTTGAAAAAGCATCATATATTACTAAACATTATAAATATAGGGAGATTTTATGTTTCAAGAAACTAAATTACCCAATTGAGGTCACTTGGCAGAGAAATTGCATTCACCTTGGATCACCCCAAAATGAAGTATTGTCCAAAATTGGTATAACAAGTACTACATTCATAATATTTGCGATGGCAACCATATCACAAATCTGTAGGATAGGAATTTTTTCATAAATAAACAAGACAACATGCTGGAACCAACATTTATAAAGTGGGATACATGTATATCATATAGGCCTTTGGGCACTTACTCCTGTTCGCATCTAATTCAATCCTCCATTGGCCTTGAAAATAATATAACCATTATGTCACTCACCTCGTTCTGCAAATTAAAAACTTTATTAAAGAAGTTGCAATGAACTGCTTCACTGAAAAGTAGGAACTGTAAAAGGGGAAATCTTTGTTGAGAAAAACAAAAGCATACTCTTGTGATGCCATGGATGATCAATGCATTGGACAAACTCTTTACTATCAGGCTTCGACCACAGCTTGTCTGTCAAGTGATAATCCTGGTTTGGAACAATTAGATATTTCAAAAATCATACTATATGAAGGCCGAATCCTTCAAAACAAGAAAAATACAATTAAAATTGCATATTACAAATTTTAACAGCTAATCTTTCTTTTCCAATTTCTTCGATTCATCATGCCTATTGAACTATCCACCTCTAATATATTAGATGATCTACCAATATCTGTATGAAGTTGAGTCACCTCTGTCAAGACTCGATTCAGCCCTATACCTCCAACCGTCTTCAGGAACAAATATCGTGTAATGGTCTGTAAAATTTTTAAAAAAAGCAGATGAGTAACCTGTCTTCCCAATTTTATCCTCTGCAAATTCTTCTGAATTGAATGAACGTACTCCAAATATTAAACAAATTAGGAAAGTCTACATTTGTTGCTTACAATCTCAAATCTAAAAGAAGGGCTAGAAAAGTTGAATTAGGTTATCTATGCCACAAAGATTTCTGATTCAGCATAAGTATAAGTTGAATTTTAATTTGTTTTAGTACTAAACAGATACTATAATAATTTGGGTTCACAGCAGAAGGATATAATCCTAAATTTCCATTATTGTTTGTGGTCAATTACCAGACTGATCACATGTGATAGGTAACAGAATTACAAATATGAGAATGACATGATAAAATTGTTACTGCATGTTCAGTAGAGGAAGGAAGAGCAAAGCAAATACGAGGACAACAGGATATAACAGTTATAGCATGTTCAGCAGAGAAAGGAAGAGTACAACAATGTTCAAACAGTTGTATTCACTTGTTGGACTTGGGAGTTACAGCAGACTTGACAAAATGATTTTGGTCAAGTAATTAGATGCACGAACAGCAGAAGGTGTCAAGGACATTGTAGCTGAAGCTTGGCGCTGCTTCATCCCAGGGTCTCCCCTCCTCTAGAAAATCCTCTAGAAAATCGAGGTCCCCTCCCCGTCCGATTCAATCACCTCTGGCTTAAGGCAGAAGGTGTCAAGGACATTGTAGCTGAAGCTTGGCGCCGCTTCATCCCAGGGTCTCCAACTTTCTCTTGGGAACAAAAAATAAAAAGAGTCAAACAAGCCCTCAAATCATGGGTTAAACTTCATTTTCAAGAGCCTTCTCAAAAGAAAACAGAATTAGTCAAAAGCATGGAAGCCCATCAAGCAAAGATGGAGGATTCTAAAATCACCAGGGAGTACCTCCTCAAAGAGATAGTGCTCGAGAAGAGCCTTCAAACAATCCTAAGGCACGAGGAACAGGACTAGAGACTGAGGTCGCGAGTTCTTTGGCTCAAAGAAGGTGATCAAAATACAATTTTTTTTCAAAATCAATGCAGGGACAGACAGAGATGGAATACTATTAGGGAGCTCAAAAGCGAGGACGGCATTCTCATCACTGGGCAAGCGGCAATTAGTACGGAGGTAAGAAGATTCTTTGAAAACTTATATAATGATGAAGAGTATGTTTCACAGTAATGCATGGAAGAAATGGTTCGGGACATCCCTGCCATGATCAGTCTAGAAGAAACTCTGCAGCTTGAAGCCCTCATATCAGAGGAAGGAGTGAAGAAGGCCATTTGGTCCCTTCACCCAGACAAAAGGAGTGAAGAAGGAGTGTCAACTATATGGATGGAATTGCAATATTACAACCCTACGTAGCATATCTCAAATCCTTCACATCAACGTCAATTACAATTGGACTCATTTCACTTACCTGGGCATCCCAATTGATAAAAAAACCTGTGCCTCAGCTATGTGGACTCCGATCATTCAAAAAATCAAGAACAAAATTAATGCTCTGAGCTCTAAGTGGTTAAACCTTTCAGGAAAAGTAACTCTCATTCACTCCATCCTCTCCTCCTACCCAATATACTCTAGCTCGATGATCCTAGCACCAAAGAGTGTCATTAACAGCATAAGTAAGGAAATCAGAAAATTTCTTTGGCAAGGGGGAAAGGTGCAGAGAAAGAAATTTCACTTGGTTAAATGGGATACAGTCAAAAAGTCAAAATGCAGAGGTGGATTGGGAATCAGGGATCCAGAGCAAATGAACAAAGCGCTGGGAGAAAAACTGATTTGGAGGATGGTTACTGGCAGGAAAGAATGGTGGAAAGAAGTAATAAGGAAAAAATATATCAAAAGGCCCAGCTCAAAATGCTAGATGGTGAGTGGACTGGAAAGGGATCCTCTCTCTGGCAATTGTGCAAAGCTTCTTTCAACTTAATCCAGTCCCACTTCTACTGGATACCAGGAAATGGAAAAAAAATTAAGGTGTGGGAAAGCAGAATTCTTGGGCAGCCCCCTCTCTCATCTCTTCCGGGGATAAATGACTTAGCTGAGTGGGCTCGTAGCTCTGGCTATCACACTCTTCACAATCTTTCTTTGTGGAATCCGATTGGAGGTTGGGCGGGCTGGAAGGATCTGCATCCCCCTCTCCATTTGGAAGATGCAAAGAATCATCTTTTTGCATCTCTGCAGGGCATGACACCAACCAGCAAGACAGTTAGGGATTACATTGGTTGGGGTAAGAATGGGCAGTATACGGACAATGAAGGGTACAAGAGACTCTCAACAGAACCAATAGCAAATGAGCGAATATGGAAAAAAGTTTGGCACGCAGATAGTATACCAAAAGTCGACTCTTTTATCTGGATCCTGATCCACAATAAACTCCTTACGTCTAAGAATCTTAGGAAAAGAGGGATAGCAGGTCCTTCTCGGTGTGCTCTTTGCAATACTAAAGAGGAAACATCCAGCCACCTCTTCATGCAATGCAGCGTTTCCTTGAAAATATGGCAGTGTGTTCTCCCCTCGGGATTTATCTTCAGCCCCTCAAGCTCAGTAGCTCAGCTCATTGATGATTGGGACAAGCACCTCCCTGGTTCTCTAAAAAAAAAACCATCCTCAGGCGACTATGGAACACTATACCCAAGAATGTTTGTTGGCAACTGTGGATAGCAAGAAACAAATCAATTTTCAAAGACCAAAAAGCGGTTCCATCTCGTATAGTCTCCAAAATAGTGGGGATGATAGCAGAAAAATTTGCCTCGAATAATATCAGCTTTCCTCACACTGAAAATATCCCGAAGCCACACTCTTCATGGTGTAAGCTCTATCTAAAAGACAGGAACTCCCCTCAGTCCAACACCACAATCACTAAAAGCAAGCAGCTCGATAGCAAACCCCCATGGGAAATAAGGAAAAGCAGCAGTGATTTCAAGGCTTGGTTACGGGAAAAGAATTCTTATGCTCTCTTTTTCGATGGTGCCTCAAAGGGCAACCCAGGGGTGGCAGGTGCGGGAGGGATCCTTCTGGATCCTGAAGGAAAAATTGAACATACCTTTGCATGGGGAATAGGATGCAGGACTAATAATGAAGCTGAATGGATGGCTTTTCTCCAGGGACTAACGATTCTCGCTGACTTTGATCTCTACAAGGTTGCGATATTTGACGACTCTAGACATGTCATATATAAAATGCTCAATGGATACACCACTGGCTCGATAAAATGTCGTCGATTGTATGACAAAATTACCCTTCTTCTATCCCCCCATTATGAATTCTACCATATCCTTCGCTCAAATAAGGTAGCTGCCGATGACTTAGCAAATGTGGGGGTTTCCCTTCCACAAGGACATTTACAACTTAATGGAGTCGATTCCCCCCCAAACCTATACCCTAATGAAATATGGATTAAAGGCTCTAATCCCCATCGCATTTTTCATGATGCCTTGGTTAAAAGTGAAGACTCCAATGCATAAATTGGTTGTCCTACCGCCTCCCATGCCAATGCCAGGTGTGCTCCCACTCTCCTCAATCCTCGACGTCCTTAACTCCCGTCTACTCCAGCATTATTGTTGTTTCAGTTCACACGCTCCAGGTCCTGTCATCCCTCGCATTATGGCTTCCTTCAGACTTCATTCTCATCCCCAAGCTCCTTCAAACAGTGGTCTGATCTTTGCTTGTTCTGCTTTCTCGTCGGAGAGGACGCTACTGGATGTTATATCAGGCGTAGACGAGGGAATTCTTCAGGAGATTTCGTGGGATTCTTTGCCTTTTTGCAAGGTGTTAAAGAGAGGCTTGCACTCGCGGCCTTCTTCTCCTGTCATTGCTCTCCCCATGCCGATGGTCCTCTGTGGCATTTGAGTTCTGGTCTTGGGTTCAATCTTCCTGTTGGTGAGTCTTTTACAATAGACAGTAATTTGATTCTTGGTTGCAACTGATTCGGGTGGAAGGAAGGATCAATAGGCACTCTTTCCTGTAAGAGTAAGAAAGACTACAATTCTCTTCTGCAAGAAGTCAGCATTCTCCACTTGGCTCTTGGTGAGTTTCTCTGTGGTTCCCAAGCTCAAAATTTGGAAGGTGCTGTTCAAAATCTCCATCTCACTTTTCAAGTTTATCTCTCGACACTTACATTCCCAGGCAAGGAAATATGAACCCGGTAAATGAGAATGCAGATATTGCAGACCTAAAGAAAAACCTCAAGCGTTTATATGAAATGATGACCATAGGTATAATGGATAACAAGGCAATGGCTCCAGAGGTGAAAGATATGGGTGAGGTGGTCAGCTATACCTCCTACCAGATAAGCAACCACGATTCTAGGATAGATGACACAGAATTCAACCTCAGAGAAATGATGGGAAAAGTTGACAGAATTCAAGAAGATCTCCAGCGTTTGGTCAGCATGAATCAATCCAGCCAGGCCCGCGAAACCCCTGTTGCAGTCCAACCCATGGAGGAGGAGTTGGTAGTCCAGCCATCGAAGCCCACATGCTAACTTTTAAATGGTTTTCTTAGTTTATGTTTTTATGTTTGTTCCTTAATCAGCAGTTTATTAGGGTATACACTACCACTGTTCATATAATATATGTAAAAACCTTATGTGGAGTTCTTTAGTCTCCCCTCTGGACCAATTTTGGCTTTTTCTTTTTTGATCAGCAAGAACTCTCAATTATCGCATATTTTGTAATCAATGGCTATGCACAGCCTGTTTAATACTACCCTCTTTTACTATTTATGTTAAAAAAAATTAAGAAAAGAATTGTAGAATTTGTACCAAAAGAAGCTAATTGAATTTAAATAAAAGTTTTTTTTCTTGATTTAGGTACAATAAAAAATAATTCCAAATGTAATTAACAAACACATATGGAGACCAATATTGAATATTTACTTAGGTTTAAAATGCAACTTTGAAATTTAAAATAATCAATTTAAGGATTATGGAAACAACCTTCCTTCTTTTCCATGAAAATGAAAAGATGCAATTGAATGAAAAACATGATTTACCCCCAAAAAGGTTGTGTTGGACTTTCTTAAGTTTCAAAAGGTTTGAATCAAAACAATCATTGCCAAGTAAATTTGACTAAACCTTGTCTCACTACATTCCAATAAAACAAAGTACGGTAAACCAAAAGTTACCAATAAGAGTATTATCTTTGACATCTCAATATATAGTTTTTTTTCCTTCATCTTGAATATTTGTAAGCAATTATTCACTATTAAAAGTAAGTTTATGTTCCTTTTTCATTATTTACACCCTCTTCGGGGTTTTCATCACCTCCGAAGAGGGAAACTATTCCAACACGTCTCCAAAAGTGTTTTTTTCGCTTATGTTACACCATTAGAAATAAAGGAGCACCCTGCTAATGTTTATTTTTTTATTCTTGCTTAAACAACACTACTCAACTACATAAATAATCTTCCCATAGGTTTCATTTCAAGTTCAACAATGAGAAAGAACTAAATTGTCCCTTTGATTTACCTAAGAGGATTTCTCTATTACACATAAGGAAGAAAATTAATAATGTCTAGTAATATTTAAATCTAGGGTTCCATGAAGAAGAGTTCCATAATTGACAAAATAATGAGTTCATTTTGTCCAAGGCTCCAATGTTTTTGTAGTCAAAGGAAAACCCTTGTGCTTTGCATGCATACATTTTCCCATAGAGTACTTTCAATGTTTTCTTGTGGCTTGGACAACTGTCTCTCATCTAGGCCAAGACTTGTTCAGGTTAAAACCCTCCTAAATTTCTATGTATAATAAATGGGAGAATCCCAAGGAGACAGAGGAAAATTGAAAGAATTTTTTTTTTCAATAATAATGTGTATACATAAGTTTTAGGAAAATCTTTCACTTATTTATATAATCTTGTAAAATTTTAGCAAATTGTCATTGAATTATAAAATTTTGTAAAATCTTGGTGAATCTTCAATAAATTATAAAACCTTGTAAAGTCTTGACGTTTATTTTACTAAATGATAAAATATTGTAAAGTCTACTACTGTATCAAATAATAATAAAATATATTAATCACACAATTTTTACAACTTTAGAAAATGTGTCCCTTCTCCAAAAAAAATTATAGTATCAAGGGTTGTGTGTGTTAAGGTTCATAGTATACACGCTTGCATATCCTTCTATCAATTTTGATAATATTTCATCACAAATATGCTATATGTGTTGAACATGACCATCACTTCTGTGTCAAGTTAAGAGAAATTACTCTTTCGTTTACCACTTTTATTATGGATTCATTGTTACTAAGTCATTGCTTATCCAAAGACCCTTCAAGTTCATCATAGGATGATCTTGAATAGGAGGGAACATAATTATTTCCATCAATAAATCCAAAAGTAGTAGAATATTTATAACTCACTCATCACCAATATAGATCCATCTTAAACTCGGATCTATCAAGGACCACCGAGAGTGATCCAGTTTCTCGAGGGTGATTTTTTTTATCTTAACGTTTTTCACATTTTAGAAAAATATACACGTAAGTTTGAGTGGATTTATGTCTATTGTTTATTTTTATTTTATTTTATAAGGCAACATGGATTTTGTAATAACTTTTCATTTGGTTTTAATTTTGTGTTTTATAAGCCGACGTGATTTTTTTAACTACTTTTTTTTGTAGTGTTACGCACGTACTTGACAACATCTCCCCATGCTAGGCTATAGAGGCCCTCACTACTCTTGATGCAATAAAATCTAAGCAAATTGTTTGGTATTTGACTTAATAAAATTTTCAAGATGGCTATTTACTCACTTCATATTTGTCATGTACACTTGCAGTAGAACATGCTCTAATCAAAATCCTAGTTTATTAGGTATCTCATCACAATTGTTTGTGTGCTACTAATACTAAGTTCTAACCTACTTAGAGATAAAATGTAAAAAAATAGAATTATTTTATTCTAGAGAATAATATAACAAGTTCTTGTAGTTAAAAGTCTTTTTCTACTAACACTACAAAGTAATGTACAAAATTTTAATGGTAAAGAAGTTCTTTAAAGTAGAAGAATCACAAAATTTCAAGTCTAAATACCATCTAGATAGTTACCCAATACACAACAAACTGGCAAGTATAAATATCATGTAGATAGAGACCCATTACACAACACACTTGGTTACCATAATACTACAAAAGTAAAGGGACATACACTAAAAACAAGAAGAAAACCTATAAGAGAAAATGTAATATACTTTCAAGGGACAACCAACTTTTAATAGTGTTCCTCCTTCACCTTCCCTTTAGAGGATAAATACATTTGGTTTGATGTATATTATATTCACTACACATTTAGTGATATGATAATGTGGGGATGTTGCATTATTTATTTTTTTATACTTAAACAAATAGGATAGATGAACGATGATAACTTGTATTATATATTGATCAATGATACATTATAAGTGGAATTTCAATATGTACATTTAGTGATATGATAATGTGGATATGCCACATCATTTATTTTTTATACTTAAACAAATAGGATAAATGAACCATGATAACCTGGATTATATATTGATCAATGATACATTATAAGCGGAATTTCAATATTTTTATAATGCAATACAAAATGCTATTTATTTTCCTTGTGTATCCACTACTCATCATTTTTAGTTTGGGAAAAATGAAAATGTTTTAAAGATTGTAATGCTTTGATATATATTTGATTTAAATAAGTTTTTCTTAATACAATTTATGTTTTGTTGATAGCGAACTTTTTTACCATTGATCCAACTATCTTATGTTGGGTAGGATATTAAATATTGTGGTAGTGATTATATATAATTGTAAAGTTTGATAATGTAATATCGATAAGAATATGATTCTCTTATTTATTCACGTATTCAAGCAATAGCCAAATAAAATTATTTTTTAATAAAACAAGCCAAATTGTAAGATGCAGTTACTAAAACTAACTAATATTGAAAATAAGAGATAAATCAAACTAAAGAATATATAATATATAATATGTCTCCTAAATTTAATGAATATTAAATACATAATAATAAATCTTTGTAACTAAAAATATGTGAAATTCTCAAATGTAATAACTAAGATTAACAATCAGACAAGAAAGCACAAAAATTTACAAATAAAAATACATAAAATATAAGTTATTTCTCACAAATTTAATGGAGCAAAATTTGACACCTTACAAATAAATATAATCAACCATAGATAGTGTTTATTATTATTATTATTTAAAACTTACCATAAACAAGTAAAATAACTTATTAAACCTTTAAAATACATTTTTTTGAATTTTAAAATGCAATGTTTTTCATATATAGTTTTCAATGCCTTTTCTATCCCTAAAGCTATACATCTAACATAAACATAACTTAATAAATCTTTAAAAATACATTTTTTTGAATTCTTTAAAAATACATTTTTTTGAATTTTTTAAAAATACAATGCTTTTTATATATGGTTTTCAATGCCTTTTCTATCCCTCAAGCTATACATCTAACACAAACATGATATAATGTATATTTATTATCAAAATATGTGTGAATTTTACTTACATTTTGTTATTATTGTTAATGTTTTATTGGGGTTGATTTTTTTTTGGGCTTTCTTGTTAAGAGCAATGTACATTGTTTTTACTTTTTCAAATAAGAAATGCATTGTTTTAATTAAGAGATAAAAATACTAGAGAAGAAATTTGTGATTGATGATCAATTTTTTGTGAAAAAACGGAGCACATCACACTCTTCCAAAGTTAGTTAATGTAACTTTAATATTTCTACTTTTGCTTTCAATGAAGTTCAACTATATATATTTTTGAATTTATTATAGAATCACGTTTTTTTAAAGATTGGTTCAGAACTAATATAATTTTAATTTACAAAAGGATTTTCTTTACCTCCTTCCTTTCTGTCAAGTAAGGACGACAATAACAAAGCCTTAGCATGCCATTCTTAGATCTATCCATCTACTAATATAGACAAGTGCATATTTGTAATCCTAGATGGAAGAGAACCAAAAAAGCTTAGGATTACTATAATCTATGAATTCCATGCTAAGGTCAATATAACCCCAACTATAGAGAACCAAAAATATCTAGGTGATTGTAATGGCAGATGAAAGAAAAACAAAAAAAATCAAGACCATTGTAATCCACAATGGTAGAGAGGTGAAAACAAATTTTTGAATAGTGGTTTTCATATCATTGGTTAATAAATGGTTATTTATATTGTATTTATAATTTATGGGTAAAAAATATTCAAAAAATGGTTTTAAAAAAAAAAAAAAAAAAACTCTTTGATCCTAAATTTTTTTGTGGGCTTCACGACTATGTACCTCCTAGAATTTTAATCATTTTGATAGAAGTCAAAGTTCCACTTCATTGTTGGGAGCTTTGTCTTTTTAGTTGTCTATTTTAAAATGATCAAATTGCCATATTTTAAAAAAATATAGCAGTCAAAGTTCCACTTCATTGTTGGGAACTTTGTCTTTTTAGTTGTCTATTTTAAAATGATCAAACTGCCATATTTTAAAAAAATATAGCAGAAATGATAGAAGTTTGCTTTAAAAATCCACCTACTAGAAATAAGAAATTTGAGTGCTTTGAGTGCTCCCTATCAAATACCTCAAAACAAATCCAAGAGGTAGTCTTACCAAAATTGAAATCTAGCAAATTAATACGAGTAAAAAGCTCGACTCCATAGATCCATCTTAAAAGGAAACCTACCAAGCTCGGGGGATCAAATCTGTCTAGGTGCAAACCTATTTTGTATAGACACTAAAAAAACCTTAAAACTATAAAATATTTTTCATTTTTTAAAATCAAAATTTAATAATAAATTTTTTTTATGAAATTAACTAAAAATATATCTACCAATATTTTCAATGATTAAGGAATGTAATATAAACTAAAAATATAATTCATATTCATAACTTATAGTGTGTAATGTGTAATGAATTGAAGTCTTGTTCTTAATCTTCATTCCTGAAGAAAGATAAAAGTATTTCCAAATCTTAAAGGAAAGGACGAGAAATCAGAAATTATCTCATGCTTCAAAAAAGAAAAGTTCCGTTTTAAATTTTGTTTAAAAGAATTGATAAAAACCCTGGTTTGAGGATATATTTTATCTTTTAAACTGGTTTTAAGGGTTTGACAGTATCTCATATCGATGGTTTTACTGGTTTTACAGTATCTCATATCTATATGAATATGAATTTTAATGTGTAGGTAGATTTATTATTATAAAAAAACTTTAAGATGTTATGAGGGGTTCTTTATTGTAGGTAGATTTATTGGGATTTGGTATTTTTTTTTTAATGTATTTTGGTTTTTTTGGGATGTTACTTTTGTCTTTTTGGGATGCTTATTGTATTTGTAGTCTTTTAGGGATGCTTAGTGTGTTTGTAGAGAACTCTCAGCTTTATTAGAGGCTATGTTTTATGGACATATTGATATAGTTTTGATTCAATCAAAGGCTCTCTTTTAGGGACATATTGAGATAATTTTGATTTAACTTTTGAATAATAAGTTACTTTTTCTGAAAAGAAGGTTATATATATATTTTATATAATTTTTATTTAAATTAAATTTTTAGTGGTTTACTTTTCATTTGCTAAAAATTTGTTTAATATGTTTTTTCTTGAATAACAATCATGAATTATCAACTAACATTAAAGATAAGAGTAATGATGGCTGTCCAAATATATTAGAAAGCAAAAAAAACTTAACACCCACCATTAAGAAATGTTAATGTAATCTCATATATATATATATATATATATAATGGGAATCAATATGGACTAAGTACTGACTAAGTATTGATGAATCAAATTAAGGGGATCAACATCCAAATTAAATTATTTACTGATAGTGCACTCAAGCAATAAATGGATAACTGAGAAAGGATCTCATTGGGATGAAGATGGGGCGATGGCATAATTCAAGTTCCTTTTAATGTGAACATATCAAAGGAGAGCAACACTTGCTTTCCTTGCAATAAAAGACCAAAACTTTCACAAACAATTTCCCTATATTGGATATGCTGAGCAAACCACCTAGTAATGTCTTGTTAACTATTCAGTGTTTAACTACACTATCCTGGAAAGTCCACAAACTCCAAATTAATAAGGACAAATGCCCGAAAATATTTGTGCTGAGCAAAATATCAGAGATGTGAATAGTGTTGTCACTGTTCGAAAATACATGAATATACTTCACCAATAGGCAATAAATTATGAATTCAAAGCAATATGAATCTATGCAAAACTTCACTCCTCCATGGTGGCAATAAATTATGAATTCAAAGTAATATAAATCTAAGCAAAACCCCGCCCCTTCATGGTGGCAATAAATTATGAATTCAAAGCAACATGAATCTATGCAAAATCCCACCCCTCCATGGTGGTAAATTGGTAATAATTCATGGGAATATCATTTTTCAGTTGCGAGGCAACCGACAGAGTTTATGGTAAATAATACTTTTACTCAGTTTTTACATGTGAAGTGGAAATTATTTTGACTTGTTTTGGCCATTACATGCTTAACCAAGTAGTGTCTAATAGATGATTGTTTCAAACATGTATAATTTTGTTGTGGATTCTGGCTTAGAAACATTGTTGTTTGGCACTACAAATCAAATATCATTTTGATGCGAATAAGCATCTCTGAAAATCAAATACCATTTTGATGAGAATAAGCATCTCTGAGAGGATGTCAGAGCTTCAAAACATTAATTTTTAAACTATAATCTCAAAAAAATTAATAATTGAACATTATGTGGTAACTTGAACATTCTTGAATTTGACACAATTTACTTGCAGTAATTTTCATTGCACTGACTGATGCCAAAGACCGCAATTAAGACCCCTGAGAATTTACAAATACAAAATACTTAGTTAGCTTATAAAGATGTTGAAACGCACCTGAAGTTCTTGCATTGCTGACACTCGCTGAAACGCACCTAAAGTTCTTGCATTGCTGACACTCGATTTTTTTATAGTAGGTGAAAGGGAATCAAGAAAACCAGATTGTTGTCCAACAAGGAGACCCCTGAGAATTTACAAATACATAATACTTAGTTAGCTTATAAAGATACTGAAAGGCACCTGAAGTTCTTGCATTGTTGACACTCGTTTTTTTACAGTAGGTGAAAGAGAATCAAGAAAACCAGATTAATGTCCAGCAAGGTGTTGCAGCTTATCCTACAGCACATACAAAAATACGTTGTGAATTGAAAATTTAGGTACAGACTACAGACATGTAATTTCCACTTATTAATATTTCCACAACTATATTAACAAGACAAGCCATTAGAGTAGTTTTATATACCTTCAAAGCATTGACCAAACCAGCATGGTCCTCAACACTTAGAGCTGACAACACAAATGTAAGCTAGTAAGAAAATATTATGGAAAGCTGACATGCCAAGGAAAAAATTGTGCAGAAACCAAAATTATTTCTACAATGTGTACAAGAAAACAATGCATTAATCCAAAAATGTACTAACAATTTTCTTTCCATGACATTTTTCTTAGAACAAGAAATAAATTAGAAAACTTTGATATCATATGCAAAGAAAGTACAATGTGCTAGTGTAGAGCATATACTGACAACATAAATGCAGTAAAAAATAGAGAAAGCATGCCCTCTCTTTCATTAAGAAGCCATGTTCAATCCCACATGAGAGGGAAGCACAGTATAGTACAAAATGCATCATAAATTCAGAGTCGTTATTGAAGAAAATAATAGGGAGCACTTCCACACAGGTAAGTATGTTTTCTATCCGTACTTCGAGAAACACCCCAGTGGGCAGGTAGTTGGGCATAAGCATAAATGGGCAGGCAGGTGGACACACAAGCAGATATATTGAGGGCTTAATGCCATAGCATAGACTTCAATTGGCTTGAGAGAGAGAGTTGAGTGGTAACTACTTAGCTAAAATCACTAGGGAAATACCCCAAGCTCGTCCCCTCCAAGACTTGTTCCAATTAAGTAAGATGGACCACATCAAGAATGAAACCCCTGGCAGAGAGATTAATAATCCATCGACCTCACCGGTGAGCCAAGGCCGTGTTGGGCGATATCTATTTGAATTTATTAGTGTAGCAAAGCATATAAAGTGATATGTTTGAGATATTTCAAACAACACAGAGAATGCTTAACCAGATACGCCACAATGATAACAGCCTGCAAAAACAACAAGAAAAATATATCACAACGCACAAGCATGTACAAGAAGACCTGCTACATATACCTGAAGCCTTGAAATTGGGTCGTTTGGGATATTTCAAACAACACAAACATGCTGAACCAGCCATACTACCATGACAACAGGCTGTATAAAAAGGCCTCGAAACAAAAACGTGTTACTACAAGTTTGTGAAACATTGATATCATGCACAATATACAAATAGGTCAAGGTTGTTTCATGAACCTAATAGAATCTCTATACATATTTCTAAAAGTACCACTCTCTAACCAAATCCAAACTTGATTTCACCTGCATTTAAATGCGAAGATGCTAGAGAGCCTAAGTTGCATCTCTAACATAGCAGTGATCGTATTAAACACTTGACAATTAAAGAAAACTACCCACAACAAATGCTTCGTTGATTAAGCAATGCAATTTCTTTAATATTTAAAAAACTTATCTGTAAAACATGCTAAGGGTTTGAAACGGTTTAACAAAAAAACCATCCACTGCAAAAATAAACGAATAGATGAAAGAGCCCCCCAAAATACAAAAGATCATGTAGAAAGTTACGATATTTTATAGCCGTTGAATGGAAACAACAGATCTATGGAGTTCATTGCTTCGATACGAGTTGAACCTGTGACCTTAAGTCTTTTGAAACCCTCAAAACTAACACTAGATAGACTTCACGATTGAATAATATTAAAGATTCTCATAAGCAAGGAGAAAACTACAAATAAAGCACGGGGGCTTTAAAAATAGCTTCAAAGATACAAAAACCACCACTTGAGAATCATGAAAACACTGTCTGTGAGTAGTTCCATACGCAGGGCTTACCTGCGGCACCACTGGGCAGGGCAGAACCGAGATGACCCATGTTGTAGGGAGAAAGTTGTTCTTCATAGCCTCTTTGCTTGCTCATCCTGGTTCTTTTTTCTTCTAAGAAGCTGCAAGATTCGAACCTACAAAGTAGAAGTGAAATCCAAAGAAAGACTGATAATTGAAACTTCGAAACCCTCAAAGGGTTTCATAGCGAGAGATTTCTCGGAGCAGTTTTGATCCGACGACCTCCACCTCAAGAGTCCTGCCTATTCGAGCATACCCACTTCTTTGTCGATGTCGAATTCCTCAATAAACTAGGGCACTTGGCCACCAACAGAGACAACTCTGGCCCTAGGAAGGAAATTCCACCAGGCAGGATGAAATCATTGACAACTATAATAAAACACTTTCCCAGATCGGGTTCCTACAAGCCATGCAAGGGCCAAAAATCACGGCCCTGACGGAGGCTTCAATGCGACATCGCAGCAGCAATTTCCGCAGGAAAAAAATTCTTCCATGTTGCTCTTTCCAACCAACATGTCCTCCTTATCGAAACCCTCATATTTAACTAGAAACACTAGACAAGAAGTTTGATGAAAACAAGGCTCCTATCACACGAAATTGACAGGCCTGCAGGTTTTAGAAATCTCAAAATCAAATTGGAAAGATAATTCCCAAAAACGAACAACTAATTACCTACTGTTTATCAATTCACCTGCAAGAGGGACAGTGTTGATATTTGCGAAATCCTTCTGAGGAAAACCCCAACCCTGGTGTTAACTCCTCTAAAAACCATTGCCACTGTGAAGGTCGGGCTTCAGGGCAATCACGAAGGAGACACGCGGGGATGGGTTAAGCGCCAGGACCACCGGATCGCGAAGAGGACACGCGGAGAACCATTGGATCGCGAAGAGGACACGTGGAGGAGCACGGTTGGTCGAATAGACGACGAAATGAACAGTGTTTTTCCAAACTTGTTCGGAGAAAAACACCTTACGGCGTAATTATGTAGTAACAAATAAATCAAAAAAATTTATTTAAATTCATTTTTTCAATATGTCAATTGTATTAAATTAATATATAAAACAAGTTACAAATTCCAACCTTTACTTTTTAACCCCTACAACCAGAACCAAAGCTGTATGGAAGGGTGGAGCATAATGTGTCATTGTTAGATGGTGCAAGCGAGCTTGCCAATTGGCTTTTTGCATGGATGTTGAGCAACACCAAGCCAAATGTTTATGACTTGACAACTTCATGCCTTTGATGAATAATGTTATCATGTATTTCTAAAACTTAAGGCATTATCCACTTCAATCCTTCGTCAATGGAATCTCTAATAGTGTGTTGCCTCTTGTTAACGGTGCCTCCAATGCTATATCCTGTGTTTGGTTTTGTCCATGGAATGGAAAAAAAAGGTTTACATGAGTTCGTCGGAGGCCTTTTCAATAGTGTCCATGGTCTTATGAATTGTACCTCTAATGTCAGTTTTTGTTACCAATTGTTCCTTTAACATTAGGGCAAGAGCTATCCATTGAGTTGTAGAGCATTTAATGCGGCTGAAACAGGTTTGATGATCATTAGATCTCGAGCAACTCAAGATCCAACGATCATCAAGCTTGTTACAACCGTATTAAATGCTCTGCAGCTCAATGGATACCTCTTGCCCAACATTAGTGGGTGCATGAATTGTACCTCTGATGTCAGCTTTTGTTATCAATTGTTCCTCCAACATTAGTGGGTGCATGCTCTAATCTAATTAGCAAGGAATTAGTTGCATTACAGCTTTCGCTATTGTTATTATTTATGTCGATAGGTAAAGTATATATAACATTCAATTTGTGTTGAATCGCGGTTAATTTATTTGTTAACCAAATTTTTTTTGCAAATTTTCGTAAATTTTACATTGGATAGTGAAATTTTTATTTTTCTTCAATATTGGAAATTCATATCTAACATGTCATCGGCTAATCAACTTAAGGTCTTAATGCATAACTGTGGTATGCTTCTTTTTTTACCAAAAACGAGAAGTTGTATTTAAATATTAAATGAAAAATATAGGCTTCTGAAAAAAGTTCAAAAAAGACAATTGGGTAGGATAAGTCCATATATATTTTGGCTTCAATCGGCTCCGTTTGATATACAAAATTACATTGTTTTCGAGATATTATAATACTTAATCTAACTGTGTATATTCTAATAAATTGTCCACATAGATAACGACAAAAAACATATGAAAACATTAAAATAGAGACACAGAGTTTCATTCCTAGATTTGGTCTTCTACTGCATACGATTGAATTGTGGAAACTTCATCCATTAGGGAGGGCTCTTCGTGTTCGCGTGAGGGTTTGTTATTTCCTCTCTAAATCCCATTAATATTTGCCTAAATTTCACCCAATATATCCTTTAGCTAGACAAAGAGAGACTCATTCCTCTCATTTGTGTTCATACATTACTCCTAAAGTCTGTGCTTCATGTTAGCAAAAACCACCTGCATCCCCTCATGCCGGAACTCAGAGTCTTCACTGCCTCTTGCAAACTGCATTTGATGTCCTCAACTACACCAACTTGAACCCAATACCATCCTTCAATGTCATCCACATGAGAGTCAATACCAGTAATATCAACATAAATTCTCCTATTCTCATCCAAGACTGCTTTCGAAACCTCAAACACACTCATCAACATCTTTTTATAATCTACCCTAATGTTTTCCAAATCCTTTATCTCACCTAGAACCTTCTCCATGACATTTTCCTCTGCGGTTGAGCGCACGACTGTTTTTTTCTCCATTGCACTAGTATTGTCTTCAATATTAAGCTCCTCTTGGCCTTCAAGATCTGCATTGTTGTTTCTTCTCCCATAAATGCTCAGAATGTTGAAGAGAGTCTGAACTCTTCCTAAATTTTCAAGCTCAAACAGTGCGAGGGATCCTCCATATTCGTGGACCTACACTTCACGTGGGAACCAAGGCAAATAATTCGAATTTGAACAAGGGTGGTGGTGAGAAGAGTACACTAGCAGGAGCATACAATGCTTACAACCTCCCACCAACTCCGTAGACCATCTATCATACCTTGCATTACACCATTTCATGGGTGTCACCTCCAACCCATCTCTACATAAAACAAGGCAAGAAGCATTTAATCTTCCTAGGGAATTTTAAATTGGGCATTCTAACTATGGTTGGGAACATGTAGTCCACTTGACAATGGACCTTGAATTATTTATTAGCAATCCACCTTTCCTAAGCTTAGGGCCTTTGTTGGAAAGTCTGTCAGCTTCTTGGTTGTTCTGGCATTTAACGTGGAAGAATTGTATTTTTATATATATGAAGAAAAAGGAAAAAATATTTTTGAACTTTCCCTACGTCTTTCCCTTTGCCAGACTAAATGCTTTGCATCTTTTGGATGACAATCCTAGAGCCTCTAAAAACTTGGAAGGTCTCAATTTTTAACTCTGCCATTGTTACCATACCTTGCATTAAAACTACCCACTCTACCTGATTATTTGTCCTCTTGCCCAAACCCAAAGAAAATTATTTAATCTTTCTTCCTCAAGGATCAAAGATGACTCCTCCCACACCTACCTCCCCTGGTTAAAATGTTAGGAGGTTATGGGGGTGGGATTTGATCCCCTTACGTTCCCACTGATCACAAGATCATTTAACAATCTCTCTATGTGGAACTACACGTTCAACCACTACTTCAAGGTGCCCTCATGGCTCTAGGTACCCTCATTGGAATTGAACCTTGAACACTATTGAAAAACTCCTCGCTCTGCATCAACAAATCCAACCCCTTTGGGAAACTAATGACATGCTTCTTGGCAATGGGAAATATTTTTAACTCATTCAATCCATGTGTTGGTTGAATGAGGCTAACATTTATAGAAACATTTATGTCAATGTCTTCAAGGACTTCTTCAAGCGGCTTTGACAATTTTTGGAGACAAGTGGTTATGATAATGCTCGCTATCACATTGAAACCAAGTATATATTAAGGGGCTGCCACATTGAAAGCAAATATATATTGTATTGAAACTATATATTATAGTTCAATAGTTCTTTATGCTAATCATTATTTTAGGGATTGCTCACTACCTTCTCTGCCACCACCAATTGATTTGGCCTCTCACTACCTTCATTGTTGTCGACCTTCACAAGATTTATGTAAGTTTAGGATCAATGAAGTACTTTCAAATGTAATTTAACTGAAGTGCAATATTTTGATCTTTATCGGGCAGTGGATAAAAGTAGAGATCAATTAGGCATCTAAGCTATTTGTAATATACCTAAAGTGTCTTACATCTATATAATAATATATATACATTTATATTATAATAATATGATTTAGAGTAATATTCCATAATTATTGTATTGTAATTAACGATAGTCATACATTTTCCCAAAGGACATGACTTATCATTTTTCCATATATTTATATACATGGCCATTGTATCACAATACATCTATGAGTTACCAATAAATAATAAGTATTTGTTTATTAAGGAATTATATCGATTTGTCCTTGTTGTAATGGATTATCATGTGAAGTAATCTATTGGGTTCACTTCAATTGGTATTGGAGCCGCTTTGGCTAGCCTATGGTTAATTTTATCTTAAAAGTGACAAATAAATTATGAGATTATGAGCCAATTCATTGATTAAATATTTGAAGAAAGAAAGAAATTGTGCTTAAGAGAAAAAAAGAAAAAAAATTGTAACTCCAAGGGTGGCCAAAATTCTTTATTGAATACTTTAAAAAGGAAAAATAAAGAAAGAAAGAATAAAATTACTGCAAGATGGTGGAAAATCTTATTCAAGTACTTAGTAAATTCTCATGTGTGTTAAAAAAAAAACATTTCAACACTTTTTAAGTTCACGTGAAAAATAAGTCAAAAGTAAAATAAAACACTTTTACAAAGAAAGTTCCATAATCCATTACAATCAAGTAAAAGTGGAGTTTAAGAATGGACCAAAAAAAAAGGTGTCTTCAAGATCAACTCGAATATTGTGGGAGTATTTAACGAACGCTTCAAGGGTTTAGTGGACAAAGTTACAAATCATATTTTTGCTTCCTCCTTATCTAAATATGAAGATGTTGGGTTTTTATATGGTGCCTCAAGTATGGTTATTGGATGTAGGAATAATCACAACTTTGTTGTTTGGATAGGGTGTGGGAAAGTTCCAACACCAAGAGTATACTTATTAACTTTTTTGGGCTTTTATGTTTTTGGTTTTTTTAAAGGATTCTTTTTTACATGTTTTAAAGGAATTTAATTAGAGTAGTCGTTGCTTGGTCCTCTAAGAAAGAAAACCTGCAAGTGACCTTCTTGGATCAATGGAAGCAGAGGATCGAAGTCCTTCAGAGGAATTTCATTTATTTATCTTTCATCTATATCTATCGACAATTTAACTCTCTAGCAAATCATTATCCAAAAGAGTTATTGGACTTGAGGAGGGTCTCCTTTTTTTGAAGAAATTATGGATGGTCGTGTCCTAGTTGAAGGTTCTCTCCAACTATTTTAGTTTTGTTTTAGTTGATCTATTTAGGCTTGTTCTATCTAGATTTAGTTTTGAGTTTTAAAGTCTTTTTGTTTTCTTGTAGCTGAAAAAAAGGCTTGAAAAAACACTATGCCAAGCATGTTAGCAGAAGCTTACACCATCTTCTACTGAATACAAGATCTGTCTGAAGGGGTGGTTTTGGCTGACCACCAACCAAAATGGATAGCTTAAGTTGAATTCTTCTACTATGTGGGTGGTTTAATGATGACCACAAACTCTCGAACTTGGCTCAAAGGCTCAGAGGTTCTGTCTGGAACTTGGCATGTATGCTCATAGGTTCTCTAGAAGAAGTAATAGGAGGCTGGAGTCTTATGTTGAATTGGTGGTTTAAGGTTGACCATGTACCATCTGGAGAGATGAAATAGGAATTTAACAACAGTGTCTTTCTAAACATTTACAACTTGACAATATTTTGCCAAGTAAGACAGCTAGAAGCTTGCACTTACTTTTGCTACATCAAGGTGCTCTTGATACCGGTGGTTTTAGGATGACCACCAAATCTGGAACTCAGTCGAACATAGCTCTTTACAGGCTCACTTGTTACAACTCTCTTGATGTCACTCGCTTGTTACTAACGGACTTCATTCCCCCCCTATCAGGAAGAATGCGAGGGGAGGAGAGTCTCAATGTGTCACAACTAGACACAAAAAACATGAGAACTCTGAAAGTGAGGAGAGTCTTAAGGTGTCACAACTAGACTCAAAACACATGAGAAATCTGAAAATGAGGAGAGTCTCATGGTGTCACAACTAGACACAAAACACATGAGTACTCTCAAAATGGTTATGTTTAGTCTATGTGGTTATATCACTAAATCTGGGCTTTTAAATTGTTTGTGGCCCAGGATTGCTTTCTTTGGCTTGAAGAAGGCCATGGCTGCTCGTTACCATAAGAAGGCTTCAAAACTTAAATCCTGACATAGTGTCCCCTTTGTCAGGTGAAAGAGGAGAAGTCTGGGTAGAGTAAAATACATAGGGCTTCTTGCAACTCCACCCTTTACAAATACAAATCAGCAGATTCAAACCTTAAAAGGTGAAGGGTGTCGGTCATAGCCGAAAATGCACCCATATACAATACACAATTCAACTTTTTCTTTCTGATTTTGATACTTACAAAACAAAAGCAAGTACCAAATAACTCACAAAAAGACATAGTTGCAAGTTACATACATGATGGTTGAATTGAGGAATCTACTATATTCGAAATGTGGGTCTAGCTCTGTAATTTTCTTCTGTTGAAGCAGCTACACACTTACTAATTTCACATCTGCGATTTTCTGTATACTATCAGCAATAACCTGCACTAATCGATAGAATCCCTCCCAAGCCTTTTATAGAAGTCCAATATAGTCAGCCAACAATTTGCAAATATCTCATTTCCACAACACAATTCTGCAACAATTATCAATTTAATTCAACAGCAATCAATTACATTCTATTCTACAACACTTATTCAATTCTGCATCATACACATTCAATTTTGCATCAACATTCAAATCATTTCTGCAGTAGCACTTTTCAATTCTACAACTATAGCAATAGGCTTCAAACTCATTACTATTAGCCAACAATCACAATGGTCTCTACAAATTTTGTACAAAGTTGTCTTGTAGCAAGAATATTTTCACATATTGTCAATGCTTCAAGCATGCAGGGCAGCAACAAAACATCAAATTCCTCTCAACACAACTCTTTATTTACAAAATACGTATTCACACCACTACCTTCATGAACATACAAAAGACTAGAAAATCAAATATTAACTCTTAACAACAGTAAGGTAGACTTTAGTCTTTCTATTTGATCTCCATGTCACAACAACTCTAGTTAATGGAGAGAAATCATAACTGTGTACTAGCAACACCTGTAAAAATTCTTCAAACTTCAATATATCAACAGCATTTCTAGGGTTCATAGCATAGCACCATTGATTATGCAGGATTTGTCTTCATGAGGTTTAGCAATGTGTTTCACCAATGCTCACGCTTCAATAGGAAGTCTTAAAGAATGCAGACTTCAAACATGCATGATAAGGCAACCTTACAATGGAGAACTCATTCTCATTTCTTAATGCTGAGGAGCAACCAACAATTCACCGTACTGGATGACAAGAGAGCTTCACAATACCATCAACTCATAAAAGAGAGAGACTACTATTACCCCCCTTGAACACTACTATGGGGTAATAAAGAAAGGGCCACGACAACTAAGGCCATAATAGGTCACCCAAAAACAATGCAACTAATGAACACTGAAATAAAATGAGGAAAGAGGGAAAACCTCTTGGGAACCCCCCCTCAAGATACAATGTAGCAAAAGAAGAAAAAGACAGTTGCTAGGAAACTGTGTCCTTCACTCCAAGACGATCGTGCAGAGTGTGGAACTTCTGCGTAGTGAAGGTCTTGGTGAAGATATCGGCAGTCTATTCAGCTGAAGGACAAAACTGCAAGTCGATGATCCGCTCATGCACCAAATCTCTGATGGAGTGCATGTGGATCTCTATGTGATTCATTTGTTGCCTCTGTACTGGATCTCTACATAACTTTAGAGTTCTCTGGTTGTCACACCAGATGACAGTAGTTCGGTGGAGCTGGATGCCCAACTCAGTGAGAAAATGTTGTAGCCACAAAGCCTGAATAGTTATGTTGACTACCCCTCTGTATTCGGCCTCGAATGAAGATAGATTAATAACAGCCTGCTTCTTGCTCGACCAACAAATGGGCCCTGAACCTAGACTGAGTGAGTACCCAGATGTGGACTTGCGATCAATGTTATTTCCAGCCCAGTCAGAATCAGTGAATCCTATGAGATCCAATGCAGAATCCGCTGCATATTGAATCCCAAAGGTGATGGTGCCATGTACATATCGAAGGATCTGCTTGGCAGCCTTCCAATGTAGCTCATATGGCTCCTATATGAACCGAGAGACTACCCTAACTGCATATGAGAGGTATGGTCTAGAGTGTGTAAGATACAGCAATATGCCCACTAGTTGTCTATACAGAGCGTTGTCAACCAATGGAGTGTCCCCGCCATCCTCAAGTTTGACTGAGATAGGAAAGGAGTCTATACAGACTTGCAATCTGTCATATGGAATCTCTCTAGGAGATCTCGAGCATACTTGGCTTGAGATAGTTTGATGCCTGAGGCATCGTGGCTGATTTCAAGACCAAGGAAGAAATGTAATGGACCCGTGTCCGTCATACACCTATCATGTAGAATCCTCTAGAATGTGATCCCCCAAGGTTGTGCTTCTAAAGTATCTGGGCCATTTGATCTACCTGCTTCTTCATGCATGAGGATTCTGGATGGAATCCTCTATGACAGTATGTGCATTTCCCCAATTTCTTCCATTTTCACCTTTAGATCTAGAGGAATCAATGAAGGGCTTGGTGTTCCCTTCCTTCTTTGCATTTGCATGTGCCTTTCCTTTATTTTTGGATTTAGATCTTTGTTTTGGGTTATGACTACCATCATGCACAGCAAGAGCATGTGCCTTGGAGCCCTTGATTTTTCCCATACTTTTGAGCTTGTTTAGTTCATGAGACAAAGATTCAATAAAAGCATCAAGAATGGGAATGATCCAGTTCTTACCAGAGGTGAGCCTCACTGAATGAAATGTGGAGACAAATACAAACTATTCCAGTCCAAGCTTGGAGAGGATGGATAGAAACACTTGTTTTTCCTCCTTAGATTTATCAACCTCGCAACCCTTGAGTTGCAACAACAAATCCTTGTATCTTGTGAAGAAATCTTGTATATTGTCGAAGCTTCGTGGATCCAAAGAGAGCAACTCCATTCGAGCATGTGGCCTTTCATCTCATCTTTCTTGCCAAAGAGTCCTTTCATTGTGGTCCAAACTTCATTGGGAGTTTTTCAAGAAGAAATATGGAAAAGCAGCTCAGGGGAGATGTTCATGCATAGGGCTCCGTAGGCCTCATCTATCCAATTGAGGTATTTGTATTTTTCTATGGCTATTGTAGACTCAATCTCTACGGCCATAGAAATCATATACAATCCTCTGCTTCTAAGAAAGATCTCCATCTTTGCTTCCCATGAAAAATAATTGTATGGTGTGAGAATAGCTTACTTCGGAAACTCCATTCTTCGAACGATTTTCAATCTTCTGTACCTGCAAATAAATAATGATGGTGCGCCTTTGTCCTAGCAGCAGAGCTCTAATACCATGTATATTTTGTCGCTACACCAAAACAAGTATATGTTGATGAACATTTGAAACCCAACACAAGGCCCTATCACCAGGAGTGGCGGTTAGTCCACTTGTTTTATATTCTCGGAGGTGCAGCGGTTATACCATGTGGAGGTTGTACCAATACTCCAATAGTATCCAACACACAATTAATGATAAAATGGTGGCATTGGAAGAAGAAAAAACCTAGTACTCGTATCAGGGTTTGCAAAGGCAGCATGTTGCAACTATCCAAACTTATCTTTCTCTTTTACTGGGCGATGAACAAGTCTCTAGAGGTCAAGAGGATGATTCCCAACAATTAGAAGTCTTGTGATTCTATGACTATATTCTATGGCCTTGGAATCTCTCTAGCCATGAGAGGTAGGTGTCACGAATATCTTTACTTGAACCATTGGAAACTCACAATAAACACCTTCTCTTCAACGCAAAGTCGTGCTTCTTCAAATTCCTATAGAGATTCCACAAGAAGCAGCTCACACAATCTTCACACATAAGGGAGAGATACACTGCACACGTTCAACACTTCAATTCATATCTTCATAATCAATGCATAATGGAGAGTCGCATTCAACGTTTCCACACATTGAGAAAAAGAGCTACAACCTCATGACTTGTATTGGCCACCAATATGGATGCCAAAGAGTATATGTATGCGGCTTCAAATTCTTGGGCTTGGAAGGAGAATGTATCTCTCTTGAAAACACAACAATTGTGTCCCTCTTAATGCCACAATCCTGGATTTCGCATAGCTCTCACAAATTGTAGTAAGGTCACTCTAGTCTTCAAAGTCTATTGCCGATGGAACCAACCTGAAGGTCTCACTCCAAAGCATTCCAACCCAGGAAACAACTCTCACACGTAAGGTCTCACTCCAAAGCATTCGGTCTCTACGTTCTCACACACAAGAGCTCCATGATGCATTCACATCAATTCTAGCAATCAACACTTCATATACTTCAACCTACTAAGAAAGTGTTCACCATGAGAGAGGAATATGTATCATGAGTTGAAATACGATCACACGCAACTTCAATGGTTCAATTATTCCAAGAAAGACATACATATTACAATGAATGGAGAATTCCAAAGTTAGTTTTTTTCATTAACACAGAGGGAGAGGTTTCCCATTAGAATTGTGTAGAGGTGGAGAGCAGGGATAATGCATCAAAGAAGATGAATAGAGCATGTTTTGTTGGTCCAACTAACTAAAGGAAATGTAATGCCTAGAAATTAGGGTTTAGAGTTTAGGATAGTCATGAAATTAACTTAATACTGGTCAAGATGTGTGCTAGCCACGGGTAGTGTTTCAAATGGTATGTAGGTAATAATACCCACTCAATGCATAACAGAAACATTCTCAGTATATTAAAAAGCAGAGCATATCGTGTGGTGTGACAAACTATGCAAAGGGAAGGCAACAAATTTGAAACATACATAGCATAATTTGGAGGCTGGAGAACTAAGAATGATAACACATATATAGGAATCTATTGGAGTATAATGATGTACACCAAAAATAGGATTCTCGTAACTGAGCAAGTGCATGCCAAGAATTATAAATGCATCAAAAAATACGACAAGTAAACATAAGATGCAGAATAATTAATATGCCATAAATTAGGGTTTCGAGTAGTGAAACGTATGTCATATTAGCACAGGATACAAGTTTGAAATCTGCTCTAATACCACTGTTAAGAGCCCATTGGGGCATAAACAATATTGGTAAACACAAGCCAATATAGGCAAATAGGATAACCACACAAAACAAAAAGATATGCGTCAAAGTACACTTACTTCTCATTAACTAATTTGCATATATCCAATGAGAAGTAATCCTTGGAGTTCATATTCCAAGTGGCCTCCTGGATTCCCATGCGACTCTTGGTCTCCCCTATGACTCATCATTTCCTTTTCTCATGAAAAGGATGAATGAATAATAATAACACAACATATGGAAATATGCTAACTGAATGGATTAGATTCCCAACAAGTTTGAAGAACCATAGTCAAATTTTGCTTATGTAACTAAAAAAAACAAAAGGATATAACAATCTTAAAGGTGGATAAAGGAACCTTAACCGTTCCAATTGAATCAAATAAGTTTTTTAAAATTTGAAACTGCAAATAAAGGGTCCTCAACATAAGGACTCGAAACTCAAATTTAGAGTGTCATTACATAAGATATTTATTTAGTGAAGGAACATACATAAATTGAATTGAAT
This sequence comes from Pseudotsuga menziesii, assembly GCA_001517045.1. Lineage (NCBI taxonomy): Eukaryota > Viridiplantae > Streptophyta > Pinopsida > Pinales > Pinaceae > Pseudotsuga > Pseudotsuga menziesii. Next base: position 201,173 of record LPNX010211802.1, on the reverse strand, counting down.
CAACAATTCAACAACATGTCGACATCAACGAATCTAGTGATAATTGGCGTTCCATCACTTACTACCAATAATGATGTCATCAAACCAATCAAAGCAAGAATTTCAAATATCAACATGTCAACTCAAGTACATCACAAAAATTTTAAACCAAATTTATGAAGGACCAATGTATCAAGATACCACAACAACGCCCTAATTACAAAAAATGGAGCACACAAAAATCAACTCACCAGTGCCTACAATGTTCTTATGTATCGAAGCATCCGAGGACCAATATAACTCAAATCCAACAACAAAAAAGATCATGTCTAGAATCTTATCATCGAGAAGTTACAAAAATAATCCTTTTAGGATGGATTGACTCTTTTTTGATGTGACACTATTGTTCAATACTTTGAACACCATATCATCTCATGTCCTCACCTTTATCTAATCAACAACATCTAGAAACAAAATGTTCATTCTATCGACATAAGTCTCCTTGACCGTGCTTTTAGGACAAAGCATTTTTAAGGTGGGGAGAGTTGTAATATCCTTAAAGTATACTACATCTATTTAATAATATGTAAACAGTTATATTATAATAGTAGTCATTTAGGGTAATATTCCATAATTATTATATCGTAATTGATGATATTCATACATTTTCCCAAAGGACGTGATTTATAATCTTTTACGTGCATTTATATGCATGACCATTGTATCACAAGACATATATGAGTTATTAATATATAGTAAGTATTTGCCCCTCGAGGAATTATATGGATTTGTCTTTGTTACAATGGATTCTCGTGTGAAGCAACCCATTGGGTTCACTTCACTAGCAATATTTATTTCATGTTCATGATTCAATGTGTTGTAAATGTTGTAAAATTTCACAGCTCTAAAGATAATTTGTTGGAGTGCATTGCAAGAACATGTGCCTTTGAATGAGGTGTTTGAACAACTACGATGTATAGAAGTAGGACTTAGATCTCAGGATGGAGAGCTTCATTTGCAATTTTTTGGTTTCAACAAGTTCGAGAAGAAACTTGTAAATGTACCATCCATTTTCAATATAAAACTACAAGTTATCATATCTATGAGATTCCCTCGCGAGGAAAATGTCAACATTCGCTTTCTCAAATACTAAATATTATAGTCTTTAATTGTTATAAAATGTCTCCATTGAATCCAAAGTCAGTAAAACATTTATATTAGATTTATAGTGATTATCTATGACAATTTCAACTCTTTCATAAGTAAGTAATGACACAGCAACAAAATCAAGGAGCCCATGTGGAATCAATCATGGCTCAGAGGTTAAATAAATTCTCAAAATAAATTTGATCGTGCTTCAAACTTTCTCTTAAGTCATACTTCTCCATTGTCCTCATGCATAATAAAACCGTTGGGAAAGACCAGTGTTCTAACCACTATATAAAAATTAAGATTGTTAAACTAAAATCATGTGACAATTATGCTTAAGTTGTGGTCCCCAATTCATTTTCCACAAGCATCGATGCCTAAAGCAAGTGATAGTTATTCCTAAAGCCATTCAATATGTGATCTAGCAGTATATGTCTCCTATTTTCTATAGAAAAAAATTATGACAACTTGAATCTCACTCTTAATTGTAGCACAACACCCTTCTTCACTCTTAATTGTGAGTAATATAATTTATACTGTGATGTTAACATAGTTTCCATTTCTAGTATCGCAAGTGACCGGTCACACATAGTCATTTTCAGTTTTCTTTTCAGCTTGTTTTCTAGTTTCATATTTGCAATCAGATAGAATTAGATTAGTCTAACATCTTAGGTTCAGTTCGTAGCTAGATTCAACTCTGTCAATTCTTGTTTAGCTATAGATTAACTTCAGCTATATTTTGGTTTGTCTCATTACACAATAGGAAGTAATCTTTTCTTTTTAGTTGTAGGTTAGCACAAGTTATTCCTCTGTCATTTTAGGTATTGAATAAGTTTAATCACTGTCTTTTCTGCATCTCATCCTCATGCGCATAAATCAGCTGATGTTAATATCATTCGGGTTATCTATTTCGTAATTTACATTGTTTTTCCCATCCAGACTATCATTCGGACTGTCTGTTTATACTACCATCCAGACCTTCATTCAGACTTTAATATTCCCCATTTTTTTTATGCTTGTTTCAAGTGCAATTTTCTTATTCTTGAAAACCCAGTACTTTCTACAATTGAATAGTAGTCATATATGTCTAGTTAGGACCTTATTTCATATTACATAAAATATCCATTAAGTTCATAATTACTTTTATCCTTCGTCACTTTTATGTTAGGTTGTTTTTGAATTGTCTGTCTTTTGTCTCTGACTTCTTCATTCATTACTGTTTTAGAATTTGTTAATTGCATCTCTAGTTCAGTGTACTTCATTCTTATTTAAATTGCATTTAGAATTAAACTTGTTAATTCTATTGTCTAAAAATCACATCAGTTCTTTATAGTTTGATCGTCGTTCCTAACATAAGATTTGTCCTCCTTACTCTATAGTTACTGAAGATGTTCATAGAATAGGATTAGATTTAGGAAATAAGATATCTTTATTAAGTTTTCTACTTGCTTTTAAGTTATAATTATTTTCAAGCAAATATCTTTATTAAGTTTTCTACTTGCTTCTAAATTATATTCTCTTACATTTGTCTCATACAAGAGTAGTATACCTGCAACTTCAAAGTAATTGTTAAAATAATCTTGCTCTTTGATTAATAGATTAGTTGTTGATAATATTTGCTTAAATGGGTGGAACATAAATCAAAATGTTTACTATTACTTGTACTTGGACACTCCTTAGTTTACATCTATTTGTAGAGGTTAAACTAGACTTAATTCCATTCAGTTTCTTTATTTCTTTTGAAAGCCATTTTGATACACCTCTTTCTCGAGTTCCAGTTACAATTAATACATATCCTCAAAATCCTCAAGGAGAATGGAACTAGATAAGTTAATTTAATTATTGTATATTTGTCTGATCGCATGTATAGTTTAGTTATTGGATTTATTAGAAATATTAAGTAGTTGTAATATTGCCTCAAATAATATAACCTCTTGTGTTCATATAGTAAGAGTTTTGAATTTGTTTTAGCCTTTCTAATTCACAGATTAAAAAGCAGAATAATTAATTAATAGATTTCACTATAAAAGATAGTTCACTTTCTTAGGATATATATATATATATATATATTGTTGATATAATAGAGTAGTATTAATTGATACTGCTCTAATCTAGTGGTCTTATCCTAGTCTAATTACCTTAGTAGTTGAATTCCTGAAGTTTGACTCGGTTTTCATTTTGAAATATCTTTCTATCTTCTCTTTGTTAAAATATTTCCACGACAACTTAGGTACCCTTCTACCTTAGCATATGTTTTGTGTCAACTCAAAGTTTACAAACCTCGGTCGATAATTAAATATTTGGTGAATAATTTAAGACAATAAAACACCCAACATTTTTGGCGTCATTTCCGGGGAGTTGTTATGTAACGTAGAATAAGTAGAATTCCTTTCTGAAGTTTAGCAATAGGTTGGTGGTGGGGGAGCGGTAAGATGAGAGGTAAGAACCTGCGCATCTGTTATAACAGGCGCCCCCAAATCCAACAGTAATAGTAGTATTGTAGGTTTTCCTTTAGTTTAGCTTTTCATGAACATGCCTAGAGATTCAAAGGGTAGATACATTAGAACTAGTTCCCAAAACTTTGTTAAAATTCCTACTAACCTTTATGGGGGATGGAATACCACAACCACTAACTCAGTAGAAAGGTATCAGAAGACACACGTAGGAATTAGTTCTGCTTGGAAACCTAAAGACATTATAGGAGAAGGCACAGAGGGTAAAGAAACCCTGGCAGAAAGTTCTAAGGATACTATTCTTGAAGAAGTTCTAGAGGGCAAACCTTTGGAAACCCTCAACCCTCCACTAGTACAAAAACCTAACGATACAACTTTCTCACTAGTAGGGGATCCAAACTTCATTAATTTCATTGATCCTGCTCAGGTACAAGCTCTCTTTGGTAGCTCAACTAATATCGTCATCTCACAAATTGAGATAACCACAGTAGAACCTAATAAATACGCAGCTGACAACTTCTCGTATCATAGGAATATCTCCCCTGAAAAGGAACATTGGGACGCCCCATTATAACCTCCTAGGTACACTCTTTTCAAGAATCGAATCTACATGGAGAGACGAGGAGACAATGAAGATCATGACGAGGTTATAAATGATGAAGAAGAAGGAGAGAATCGAACTGAGGCTACCTTCAGGTTTCTTATTCTAGACATTGCACAGGATGTAAATATGAAGAACATCCCTCCTTCCTCCTTACCTACTTTCTATGGGAAGAGTAATGAAGACCCGGACACATTTTTGTTCAAGTTTGACATCCTTTGTAGAAGCTATAATTATCTACAGGATGCTCACAAATTAAAACTTTTCCCCGCTACACTAAAAGACTCTACTTTAAGATGGTTCATGGGATTAGGAGAATATAGTATCAGGACTTGGGAAGATATGAAAACCACATTTTTGCGGAAATATCAAGAGTGTTGCAAACCTAGAGACTCTTGAAACGATATCTTTAAGATACAACAACTCGAAGATGAGAGCTTAGAAGATTATCTTGAGAGGTTTATTTATACATTACACAAATCTAAAAATAATGACCTTCGAGAAGATGCAATACGAACTCTCTTCCTTAAAGGGATCTCATAGGACCTGGTAGAAAACCTCAATCTCATGGCATTTGGCGATATCTCCCACAAACCCTTTGCACAGACTGGGGAGATGTGTAGAAATTACTCTAGAAGTTGCAGGAAAGTTGGGAGAAATTCTCAAGAGCCTTACAATAGGAGTCTAAAAGGAAATACCTCCAGTTCTGGAGGAGTTACAAGGATATAATTAGGGAACCTATTGGAATACTTCAAGACTAATATTTTAGGAGTAATGAGTTCTCATAGATGCTTTACAGGCCAAAAAGAGGCACGAGGAAGAGTGTGCAACAATGAGCATTTTCTGTCCAAGATGCAAGACTAAGCATCCCCAAAGGGAATACCCCTTGAATAATATCTTCATATGTCATACGATAAAAAATTTCCCATCGTTTCCCAGGTTGCAAGCCATATATAAAAGAGGAAACGTTGGTGAAACATCTAGGAGGCCTCCTTGGAAACCAAGAGACCCACCACCGTATCAAAATTTATCACCACAGCCCCCACCCTATTATCATCCCCACCAACCACCTCAACAATGGAACACTACAATTTGGAAAAACTGGCCACCCCAATACCATCCTCCTCCTCACTTTACTCAGCATCAGTATTGGCCACAGGGATGGAAAGGACAAGCATATCCCTAGTCACCACCGGTCTCTGTACCTAATCATCCTTATCCTCAACATCCAGCCAACACCCATCAATTTTTGCCAAGGTTTGTGCCTCCAGTTCCCCTTATTGCACAGCAACCTCATCATTTTCAGAATACAAACCCCCCACGACCTACATTGTTACCTGCACAACCGATACCTAACCCAAATAATAAACCAACTCAAGCTCTTAACAACATTGAGTTGCAAACTCTTCCATCCTATGTCATTTCGACTATGCCTATGCACGAGATCCAATTATGATTTGGAAGAGTCCTGAGTGATAGACCGAGGTCATCAGTCATCATTCGTGAAGAGAATGAAGAGGAAGAAGATCCCAATGAAGTCATGAATGATGTTATTTTGTAGGATGTGGATATTCCAAATATTCCAGCACATCCCCATCCTCAACAAGAACCAACTTAGGAACAAAGAATCCCTCCATTTTCGGAACGATTAGCAGTAGAAAAACTTGTAATTCATCCTGAGTACGATATTTTCAATGAACTAAGAAATGTATGTGTAGAGATCCCTCTATTACAAGCTATTAAGGACATACTAGTTTACAAGTAAAGTAATAAAGGAACTTTATATTAAGAAACCAGGAAAGAAACAAAAAGACCCCCCCACAATTCATGTTATAGGAGAGATGTCTGAATGTATGACTGACCAGTCTAGAATTGCAAAGTATACAAATCCAGGGAACCCAATAGTAACTATTATTGTAAATAATATTTCCATAGAAAATACACTTATTGATTTGGGATCTACTATTAATATGATGACCATCGCAGCCTTAGAATTTTTACAGTTGAGACAATTTCTCCGACTGACCCCCTCAATCCAGGAACTAGCAGACCGCACTACAGTGAAACTTGTCGAGGTTCTAGATGACATTGTTGTATTAGTAGCTTCATGGGAATATCCTGTTGATTTCATGGTAGTATAATCAAACAATCCTTTTAAAGGACATCCTATTATATTGGGAAGACCATGGTTGGCTACCGCTAACTCCTTCATAGGATGTAGGGATGGAGAAATGACCATTTCTAATGGGTTGTCCACACAAAAGCTTGCTTCATACCCCCCAGCACAACCTATAACTGAAAACTTGTGGTGGTCAGACTACCCCTTTGGGGATGAAAATATTGAAGATCTTTTCTTTCCTAGTGACTACTCCTAGGCACTTCAAGAACAGACTACTGAGAATGTGTTAAACCAATTTGTTTCTTCAACAACCTGTATAGATTTTCCTCAGTCTTTTGCTCAATTTGATCAAATTTTTGGAGATGAGTTTCAAGAAAATATGGCCCTCTCAACATTTGTGGATACACCATGTGTCTTTGCAATTGAAGAGCATATAAGGTGTTATACCATACCTTGTGAAGTTAGGTCTGAAAAAGTTTTACACGTAAATGCAAGGTTAACCGAGAGTCAACAAGAACAGTTGCTTAAGGTTCTTAAAATTCAATTTGGATCATTTGCATGGGAGTACACTGATATGAAGGGTATACACCATGACACTTGTATTCACCATATTTACATGGATGCCAGTATATCCCCTATAAGGCAGCCTCAAAGGAGGATGAATCCTGCTTTGAAGGACATAGTTAAAGAAGAGTTACAAAAACTCCTCAATGGTGGTTTCATCTACCCAATTTCAGATAGTAAATGGGTATCTCCTCTAGTGGTAGTCCCAAAGAAAGTCACATGGAAATGGTGTATTTGTGTTGACTTCCGAGAACTGAATAAGGCCACACTTAAGGACTACTTTCCTTTTCCCTTTATCAACCAAGTGCTAGATACCTTGTCCAACAAACAATACTTTTCCTTTCTTGATGGGTATAGTGGATACAATCAGATTTTGATAGCACCTGAGGATCAAGATAAGACTAGTTTTACATGCCCTTGGGGGACATATGCCTATAGAGTTTTTCCATTTGGCCTATGTAATACACCTGCTACTTTTCAGCATGCAGTTTTAGGAATCTTTGTTGATCTTATACACAACTCTGTAGAGGTGTACATGGATTGATTTTACAGCTTATGGTAATACCTTCCAAGAGGCTCTCGATAATCTTGAAAAGGTCTTGATCCGTTGTCAAGAAACAAACCTACTCCTTAGCCATGAAAAATGTAAGATGTTATTAACATAAGGAACAGTCTTGGGGCATCATGTCTCTTCACACAGGATCAAGGTAGATCCTGCTAAAATAGAAGTAATTGTCGATCTCCTCTCTCCAAAATATCAAAAGGAGATAAGCTTTCTTGGCCATGCAGGTTACTACCGACATTTTATCAAAAATTTCACTAAAATAGTTGCACCACTATTTAAATTGCTTATGAAGGATATAGAATTCCAATGGACTAAATCATGTCAATGTGCTTTTGAGGTCTTAAAGGCTAAGCTATCAGTAGCACCAATACTCAGGGGTCCTTATTGGTCCCTTCCTTTTCATATATCCACTGATGCTTCTGACATGGCCATAGGAGGAGTCCTTAGTTAAAAAGAAGGCCAAGCATCTTATGTCATCTACTTTATTAGGAAAAATCTGACTCCTGCCGAACTGAATTACACTATTACTGAAAAAGGAGTTTCTGGCAGTAGTCTACTCTATCAATAAAGTTCGCCATTACATCACAGGATATGAATTTTTTGTGCATATGGACTATTCTGCCATCAAATTTTAATGAATAAACCAATTACCAATGGTAGGGTGACCCAATGGCTTCTTCTATTACAGGAATTTAATATCACCATCGTCGATCGACCTGGTAGAGATAATTTGGTGGTAGATTTCCTCTCTCATATTCAACATGATGATGGTGCTAAACCTGTTGATGATCCTTTCCTTAACGGACATCTATTTGCTATGTCTCTTCAAACTCCTTGGTTTGCAGACATTGCTAATTATTTAGCAACTTGAAAGTTACCAAACCACTTGTCTCCACATGAGAAACATCGAGTTGTCATCCAGAGTTCTAATTACTCTTGGGTAGATAATGACCTTTTTCGTACCAACCCAGATCTTATTATCAGATGATGTGTACAGGAGGACGAGATGACAAAAATCCTTCATGCATGCCATGATGGGCCATGTGGTGGACACTTTTCTCACAAGCGGACATCATACAAAGTGTCGCATTCCGGCTATTACTGGCCAAGCATTTTTAAGGATGCTGCCAGGTATGTTAGAATATGTGATAGTTTCCAAAGAATGGGTAGACCTACGTCATCCGACAAGATGCCTGTACAGCCTCAGGTCATGATTGAGCCTTTTGAGAAGTGGGCTCTTGATTTTGTACGACTAGTCTCTCCTATGTCCCGCAAGAAGAAGTACATCCTGGTTTTCACAGATTATGTCACCAAATGGGTAGAAGCTAAAGCTTTGGTCCGAGCCACAAAGAAATTTGTGGTAGAATTTATATATGAAGAGATATTTACTCGGTTTGGCGTGCCTAGGGAAATTGTCACTGACCAAGGTTCTCAATTCACCTCTAAATTAATGAAAGAACTTACCACATAGTATAGTATCCGACATTGTAAATCCTCACCTTACCATCCACAAGCTAATGGCCAGGTAGAATCAACCAATAAGGTATTGGAAGCTATATTAACCAAAACTATTCGTCTCCATCATAAGGATTGGGCAGATAGACTCCGAGAGGCTTTGTGGGCCTACAGAATAACTTGGAGAAACACTACTGGACATACACCCAATGAGCTAGTATATGGGAAACAAGTCATTTTACCTATTGAATTCCAAGTTATGACTTTTTGTGTGCCTATACAATTAGGTATGGATTTGGAAGAGGCACAGAAATAACGAATTTTACGGATTGATGAATTAGATGACATTAGACAAGATGCACTCCAAAGGACAATGTTAATACAAAATCAACGAAAGAAATGGCATGATAAAATTGTTAAGCAAAAGCAATTTAATACCAGTGATTGGGAATTACTATTCGACTCAAGGTATAAAAATTTCAAAGGAAAATTAACTACCTGTTGGATTGGTCCATATGAGGTAGTTATAGCCTTCGATAATGGGTCAGTAGAAATTAATAAAATTGATGATTCACAAACTTCTTGTGTCGTAAATGGATACATACTTAGACTTTATCATCAACCAATATCTAGACAATATTTTGTGAAGAATGTCTTACAACAAAAGGAGATGGAGTTGGTTGAAGAGGAAGTCATTCCTCCTCCTCCTCCTGAGTGTTGTCCTTACGTATATATGTAAATATATCTTTTTTCTTTAATAAATAAAAGTCATTTCTAATAAGCTGACTACCATTCTGCGGGGAATTTAGTTTTATAAACAACTTATGTAATTTTGTCAAATAATACGGGAATGCTCTTTTACTTTTTCTAAACTTTGATAGATTTTATATGAATTTTTCTCGATACATATGTTTTTGTTGGGAATAAATTTCAATCATCTGATGAGTGGTTTTCCAGTTATATTACAAGAACCTTGTCTCTTTAATCATCCCATGAAATGTTGCCTAAAAAGGGAAGTGCTCTAAGAACTCATAATACATCCTGACTCTATTTCTTTAAAAACAGGCATTTATGATGAAATTAAAATGTTCTCTACATCATTCCTACCCACTTTCTTCAATGATTCCTTATGATTTGATGGTATTTGATTCAGATATGCACATTTATGACTTATGATTAAAACAGTTGCTTAAGACCTACTCTAATCATCATGTTCTTCAAAGTTCTATTTTACACCTAAGGACTACTAGTTCATCCTGTACTCATTATCAAAACTTGTCTCTTAAGGATTTTTGAGGTAACTCAAAAGTAAGTGTAATTCCTGCTTGTGGGGAACATTACTTCTCTTTTATGAAGAAGATAGACTGAGAGGTCAAGGAATAGCTTTAAGTTATTATCTTTTGACAGGATCTGTAATTTAGGCCATTATGCAAGAAGTTACTGATAAGGTTCTCCCTAAATAATTGAATTATGTGTTTAGCAGGCTTAACTCGCTCTAAGTACCAATCGGCTTCCACATATTAAAAATTTTATACGAAGCAAACCCGCCGGAGTACTGAACAGGCTTGCTGGTAGCGGGTCCATTCTAAGTAACATCTTTAAACAATGAATCCTGGTAAGTGCAAGTAAACCCACCGGGGTACTGAACAGGCTCGCTAGCAGCCGGGCTATGCTTGCATGGTACCAAGATAAACCCGTCGGGGTACTGAATCAACGGGGCATTATTGTGTAAAAGAGATATGGTTAATGCATCACTATGCACATGGTTCGTAGGGAAGAAAAAAAGGAAAAATACATGTTTAGGCCAATTAATTATACTATCATTAGAGAATGGTTGTAAGTTGGTCTTGGACCCTGTCATCTAATTCAATAATACCTAGGATATGATTATTCTAGAAATGGGACCCATATCTATAGAAATATCACAAACTCCAGGGTGGACTTAAAATATTATTTAGGTGACAAGAGATCCTTAAAATGAGCCATGGATGACTAGTTTCTCCTATGGCATTTTTTGCATCAGCTATACTATCATTATTCATAAGATCTTCCTAGGCACTGTTATTTTTTATGGAAATAAATATCTGAATCATCTCCATTTACTAGTTAGTATTTTTTTTTCTTACATAAATAATAACAACATCTTAGAACTATTTGTTAAATTACTTGGAAATCAATCATTTTTTCTTTGATGGCTTGAGGACACGCCATATTTTTGGTTTGGGGGAAGGTTAGAACTATTTTTACTTTCTGAATGTTTATAGAAAGTTTCGTTTATTTCTGACAAAAGTGTAGGTGTTTTCAGGATAATTCAATTAGCGAAAGATTGTTTTAATACGTGATGGACAATGCAACGAAGGTTTAATAAAGTTGGTTTACATCATCATATTTTGTGTTGACAGCCCAAAAAATTTACTGCATAACTAGCAGTAGACAGATCCAGCAAAACACATTTTCTATATACAGGTCCATATGAAAGATCATAAGAAGGGTCGAATGTCGACCTGAATGAAATGCCAAATGAGGATCCAAATGAAACCACAATATCATATTGGGTTAATATGTCGTGGTGTTAATTTATGTTGGTATTAACTTTGGGCAAAGAGTTTAATTCATTAAACCATACCCATAATTATTATTAAACCTTATTCATGTGCTTATAAAAACATTTTGATTTTTGCTAGGATTCATTCTTAGCTCATCTAACGGATCGTTTAACCCCATGCTGATGTGAAATGATTTCAAGATCTTTTTCGACCATCATTACTCTTACCCTCTCATCAAATCACACACGGAAATTGTCAAGTGTTCTATCATACTATTAATATCATAATTATGGTCTTTAGATACATTTTATAGATGTCGTAGTGGATAATTTATTCAACCTGCCCAAATTTTACTTTGGAAATGGTTGAATAATTCATAACCATATGAAACAATTATTAGGGCACATGATTCAAAGTATTGAACCATGGTGTGATTGGTCGAGCATGCGAAACCACAATCTCATGATCATTTAGATGCTTAAATAGATTACGTTTTAAACCCACAATATTTACCTTTGTCCTCACTTACCTTCGTCTTTGCGGAGCTATTTAGACGTTATTTCTTTGTATCCTCTGCAATCCCTGCATTTTCACCTCTGTTTTAACAATGCCTAATCGTCTCGAGCCTCGAAGCTATCAGGACTTGTTTCAGATTCCATAATTTCAAGAATGTTGGGAGATCTTCTTCTGAGCAGAGTGGAATCCATTTCTCCACCTTTTGCAGGGATGTGACGAGGAGATTTCGCTGTTAATTGTGAGAGGATTTGATGGTAAGATGGTCAGGTTTGGTTATCTCACTTTTTCGGTAACCGAGGAGACCATTGCAGTAGCAACCAAGCTCCCAAGAGAAGGTACCCGTTGGAATAAACATTTGTTTCTCCCTCGGTCATCCCGCAATTTTTCTCTCAAACCATATTTTTAGCATGTAGCCGAAACGAAGGGGTTTCACAAAGAATGGGTTAAGTTGGAATACCTCAACCCTCTGACCATCATCATCTACCTTATAACCTGCGAGGGTAAGTTTACTATGTTCAAATCTTGCCATCTTAACTTACTGGCACATATTGTTAATCAGCAGTTTCTTAATTTTCCATTTTATTTCCTCAAAAGCTTGGAAAAATGTCAAATCAGGTTAGGAAGAATACAGTCAATCCTATGGGTAGTCTTTACCACCAGAACCTGATTAAGCTCATGATCATGCATCAATTGAAGGATAGGAACCAGACATGGGAGAATTTAGTGTTTAAGGTCTTAATCCCTCATTTAAATGTTCGAAAATGCCCTCGACACACTCGCGACCGTGAGCCCAGTCAGACCCCTCCTAAAGAAAATAAAAGCACCAAAATGGTGCATATTAACGAAGATACACCAAAAACGAATCCACCTACCCATTCACCTACCTCTGTCAATCTTGTGGTCGTTGAATTTATACTGTTTTCACAAGTTCTAACTAGGAACAAGAAGGCGAAATCCGTTCAGACCCCCATTTCGTCCACCCCTCAGTCCAATCATCAAGATAGTGTGGTCAAGTTGGATGAACCAATCTCTGACTCACCCATGTTTACATTAGCCAATGTCTCGGCCGAATTTCTCAAGGCTTCTGCTCTTGAGACCACTTCTCCATCTGCTCAAGGTGTGGGTCCTGAAGAACAAATCCCCTTTATTGACCTTGAGACACCACCGAGAGAATTGAGTCCCCCTCAAGATCCCAAGTGCCCTACGAAACCATTTACTCCATATCAGCAGACAATCGATTGATTGACTCAGGAATTAGCACAGTCGGCAAGTCAAAATAAAAGATATGTTGAGATGATTGCTGATCTTCATCAAGAGAACAAGGAACTATGCCTTCAAGTTAAGACTGTTGAGGAGCTCAATAAAGCCATAACATCTTCGCGCGATTCTCGTCAGGAGAGGCACAATGTTTTGAAGGCACAAGCTAGAAATTTGAAGTTCAAATCTCCTGTTTCCTCTGCTAAGTCGAAGCCAGCTGCTAACGCAACTCAGCCTTCTTCCTAACTCCCTTTTTGTTTTGCTTAGTGAGACCTGGCATCTCTCCAGTTTGGGGGAGTGTTGATCACGATTTTTTCATTATTTTTGGATGATAATTTTCTCTTTCGGCATCACTTTCGTTTCTCTTTGGTATACTTCTTGTCATTCAACTTATCAATCAACCCCAGGTACGAGAGTATTTGAATTTTATGCAAGTCTTGGTTTAATTTCGTTATTTCAGGGTTTTATTAGTAATTATGTGATATTTGTAAATGCGTCTAATACATAGACTTGCTTTGCAGGCCATGGTTTCCAAATGAGCCTTCATATGGACACGTATTCGCGTCAACTCCGCACAGTTGCGTCTAGCTCATCATTCAGTCCTCCGATCAACTCGCTCCCTATTAGTTGGAATATTCTCAAGCATTTAAAGTACATAACGGTTTTATTGATCTGTTAGCGATGCATATTGCTGGTACGAGAGTCTTCATTGTAGAAGACCCAAGATCCTGTCCTCTCGAATTGACACTATGCTCTATGCCCACATCAGCGAAGATCTATATGCCCACAGCTTGTTCGAGGATAACCAATGCACGAAGGATCAGGAAGATGGTTGTGTGTTGTCGCAAATTGTTACATGGTTATTTGTTAGCAGTTAAGGTTAACTATTTTTGGAGCGGTCGACCACTGAAAGGGTCAACCTTCTCATCCATGTAAAACTATATAAAGTCGTCTCCAGACAAGAGTCGAGTTAGTCAGTCGTCATTAGCAAAGAAACTCTATAAACTCTTTTCTGAATTTAATATAAGTTCTATTTCCAGTTGTGCATATATGTCTTTGTTTTCATGAGTGGTTGATTGATTGAAGCACAACCCCCGATTGCTGAGAGGGCCCCTCAACAACCAGTGGTCTCCCATTTCTGTGTGTTTTCGTTATTTCCCTTTTTACAGCTAAGTAATTTACATTTCCAGTTTTTGTATGTAGTTTGATTCTCTTGTAAATTGATGTTGTTTATTTCCTTGTTTCTTGTAACATGTGTTTGTTGTGAGTAATATAATTTATACTATGTTGTTAACATAGTTTCCATTTCCAGTATCGCAAGTGACCAGTCACGCATAGTCATTTTCAGTTTTCTTTTCATCTTGTTTTCTAGTTTCATATTTGCAGTCAGATAGAATTAGGTTAGTCTAATATCTTAGGTTTAGTTCATAGCTAGATTCAACTATGTCAATTCATGTTTAGTTGTATATTAACTTCAGCTATATTTTAGTTTGTCCCATTACACAATAGGAAGTAATATTTTCTTTTTAGCAGTAGGTTAGAACAACTTATTCCTCTGTCATTTTTAGGTATTGAATAAGTTTAATCACTGTCTTTTCTGCATCTCATCCTCATGTGCATAAATCAGTTGATGTTAAGATCATTCAGGTTATCTATTTCGTAATTTACATTGTTTTTCCCATCCGGATTGTCTGTTTATAATGCCATCCAGGCCTTCATTCAGACTTTAATATTCCTTGTTTTGTTTTATGCTTGTTTCAAGTGTAGTTTTCTTATTCTTGAAAACCTATTACTTTCTGCAATTGAACAATAACTATATATGTCTAGTTAGGACCTTATTTCAAATTATATAAAATATCCATTAAGTTCATAATTACTTTTATCCTTCATCACTTTTATTTTAGGTTGTTTTTGAATCATCTGTCTTCTGTCTCTAACTTCTTCATTCATTAATGTTTTAGAATTTTTTAATTACATCTTTAGTTCAATGTACTTCATTCTTATTTACATTGCATTTAGAATTAAACTTGTTAATTATATTGTCTAAAAAGTACATCAGTTCTTTATAGTTTGATCATCTTTCCTAACATAAGATTTGTCCTCCTTACTCTATAGTTACTGAAGATGTTCATAGAATATGATTAGATTTAGGAAATAAGATATCTTTATTAAGTTTTCTACTTGCTTTTAAGTTAAAATTATTTTCAAGCAAATATCTTTATTAAGTTTTCTACTTGCTTCTAAATTATATTCTCTTACATTTGTCTCATACAAGAGTAGTATAACTCCAACTTCAAAGTAATTGTTAAAATAGTCTTTCTCTTTGATTAATAGATTAGTTGTTGATAATATTTGCTTATGGGTGGAACATATATCAAAATGTTTACTATTACTTGTTATTGGACACTCCTTAGTTTACATTTTCATGTAGAGGTTAAAATAGACTTAATTCCATTTAGTTTCTTTATTTATTTTGAAAGCCATTTTGATACACCTCCTTCTTGACTTCCAGTTACAATGAATGCATATCCTTAAAAATCCTCAAGGAGAATGGAACTAGATAAGTTAATTTGATTATTGTATATTTGTCAGATCGCATGTATAGTTTAGTTATTGGATTTATTAGAAATATGAAGTAGTTGTAATATTGCCTCAAATCATATAACCTCTTGTGTTCATATAGTAAGAGTTATGAATTTGTTTTAGCCTTTCTAATTCACAGATTAAAAAGCGGAATAAATAATTAATAGATTTCACTATAAAAGATAGTTCACTTTCTTAGGATAGTATATATATATATATTATTGTTTATAGAATAGAGTAGTATAAATTGATACTGCTCTAATCTAGTGGTCTTATCCCAGTCTAATTACCCTAGTAGTTGAATTTCTAGAGTTTAACTCGGTTTTTCATTTTGAAAGATCTTTCAATCTTCTCTTTGTTAAAATATTTCCACAACATCTTAGGTACCCTTCTACCTTAGCATATTTTTGTGTCAACTCTAAGTTTACAAACCTTGGTCGATATTAATATATTTGGTGAATTAATTAAGACAATAAAACACCCAACAGATATTTGTGACATACTGCAACCCATATAGATTGTTGCATTGCTTCTATTCAGTTTTGGAAAGGATTCACCCATTGACGGAGTTGTTTGATGCAACAACTTCAGAATTTCTACTCGTCTCGGTCCTGCTACACACATGCATTTATCTTGAAGTTTCAACTTATTGCAACAATTGACACTTGGTTTTAGCTTGCTAGGACTGAACATTACAGTGGGACATGGGATTACTGCCATTGGATCACAGGTTACAGCTGTAGAACCTTTATCGATATACATCCCCAATAGAACTAGCTATACTAAAGCATCTGCAGTTATCATCTTCAACCCCATGATGATCAAATGCACTATGAAAATATCAAAACATGGTAATATATGGTTCTCACCTATGTGAATTACGAAGGCTAATCTGGTCAATTTATAGAAGCATTAACACATAGGGAAATGATCACAAATATAAACCTTAAGGGAGAATTATTTAAGTGTGCGCCAATTTAGCATTTAAACTCAGATGGAGGTTGATGATAACACTTGGATATGATGCCTCCAATATTGTCCCCAAGTCTCCTATAATTTTTGGGTTGTGTTCACTGGGAAGCAGGAATAGCCTCCCAATAGTTGGAAGGAGGATCTTTCGATTAACATGCTATGTTTTTTAATATTCTTACCAACTCTGCACATGGGATTTCTTTATAAATTAAATCATATGACCTTGTTCTTAAAATAGTTATAGTATTAAGATGCAAAGTCATGTAAACACTGACTAAGACTTTTACTTTTACAGAGTTGCGTGAATACTAACCAAGACCTGAACTTTCTTTTTTAATTAGACGATTCAATAGTCATGTGAACACCCACCTAGTTGGGCTTTGCCACAACACCCATTATCTTATAGTTTGGTTAGTGAAATCATTATTTTAATATGAAAAACTACATTGTGCTTTTGTTTGGTGAGATCATTAAAGAGTAATTCAAATATTGTTTTTTTTAAATTACATTTATCTCTAAAGGGTTGGTCCATGAGACATTGAACCACATGGAGCTGAAATGAACTCATTAAATGCAGGTGTAAAGGTCCAATATGAGAAGCTTGCATGACATTGATAACATTACAAGTCAAAATGAATTATATTGAGGTGAGCCATTGATTATATGACAAGTGGATCCTATCAATCATGTGCTTTTTGCAGACGACTCTCTTCTTCTTGGAGGGGCTTCATTAAACATTGTCTGTTCTTTCAATAGAATTCTTTCAAAGTTTTGTTTAATTTCTGGAGCCTTGATTAATAAGGATAAAAGTGCAGTATATGGGTGGCATTTGGATCAACAGACAATGGGGCAAATAGAAAATTCTTTGGGCTTTCTTGGCTTTGTACAGTAAGACAAGATCAAATATTTGGGCCTCCCATTGACCTTGGGTGCTAATCCACCCTCGCTATGGTTGGATGTTTTGAGCAAAATCAAAGCTAAAATTAATTCTTTGGGAGGACATTGGTTGAAAAGAGCATGGAAGCTGGTCTTGATAACGTTAGTACTATCTTCCCTTCCTTTTTTTCAATCTTCTTTAATATTTGCCCCCAAATCCATTTCTATGCAGATAGCCAAGATCATTAAGGACTTCCTCTAGAGCGGTGGAAAAGGTAACCAAAATAAAATTCATTTGGTCAAATGGGAGATTATTAAAAGACCTCTTTCCGAAGGTGGATTGCAAGTGAGAGATCCTGAATCAACTAACTTAGCATTGGGAGGCAAACTTGCCTGGCAACTATTTGCTGATAAAAACCATCCGGTCAGCAAGCTCTTTGTGATGAAATATCTCAAAGGAGGATCCTTGAGAAACATAATCCCCGAAAAGCTTCCAGCAAGCATTGCAACTTGAAATATGTGCAAGAAAAGTTTTAAACTAATTCAGCAGGAAATTTTTAGAATCCCAGGAAATGGAAAAGGAATTCTTCTGTGGGAAGACAAGATTTTGGGACATCCTCCCCTATCCTCCATTAATTCGCTTTCTGAGTTCAAGCTTTGGCTGATTAATAAAGGATTCCTTTGTTTAGCAGATATTTGTTCTTGGGGTTGTGCGGGGAATTGGGATGGCTGGAAGTTTCTGGAAATGCCAGATCGGTTCATTCTTGATCAATTAATAATGATAAATGCCTTATCTGGTTTAGCTCCGGTTCATAAATCCATAAAAGATAAATGGGGTTGGGGAAATACTAGTGTTTATTTTGCAGGACTCGGATTCTCAACTTTACATTCTCTCCATCCCTCCATAATTCCTCCTGCGTTGTGGAAATCTATCTGGGCTCCTTCTTAGCCAAAGATAATAAAAAATCTTGGCTCCTCTTGCACCAAAAAGTATTAACGGGTGAGAACTTGATGCATCATGGATTCCTAGGACCTTTTCGCTGTTGTTTATGCCACACAGCCACAGAATCCTTGGATCATATATTTGTAGATTGTGAATTTATCCAAGCAGTATGGAATTTGATCTTGCCAAAACTAAAGATTGTTACACCACTAGGCATGACTGTATCAGAAGTGTATGCAACTTGGAAGGATAAGATTATATTGTCCAAAGGTAACCAAACTGGATGGTCAAATGCTTGGTATATTTTACCTAAGATGGTTTGGTGGCTGTTCTGGCTAGCTAGAAACGATTATCGATTTAATTGCAGAGCGTGGTCTTGAGTAGAAGTGGCTGGAAAAGTCAAAAATCAGATCTTAGAAATTGTGAAGAATTGTAATTCTAAAATCCCACAGGAAATTTCAGAGTGGTTGGGAAGTGGTGTGAAAGGCAGAGAATTAAAAACTTCTAAACCATTTACCTCTCCTCCTTGCTGTGTGCGAGTTCCTGCTGCTAAATTTCCTTTTTGGTGGAAAAGCAAAGGAGTAGCCACTATTTTTTTTATGGTGCGGCTAAGGGAAATCCAGGTATAATAGGTGCTAGCGGATTAATTTTCTCCTTGGACAGTGAGAAAGTCTCTAGTTTCTGTTGGGGCTTAGGAATATGCTCTAATAACCAAGTAGAGAGTTACAGTCTTCTTATGGCCTGTCAAGTTGCCAAGAAGATTGGTCTAAAGGACATTCAAATTTTTGGGGATTCTGAGGTCTTAATCAAATTGCTAAATTCTTCTTCCCAATTCAACAAGCCGTCTTCGGATAAAATTCTGCAGAGAATTCGAAATATTGTGAAAGACTTTGACAGCGTTTCTTTTTATCATATTCTAAGAGAATTGAACACCCAAGCAGATTCTTTGGCTAATAAAGCTTGCCTCCTGCCACTTGGAAGATTCAGTTCTAATGGAGAACCTTGTCTTATGCAACCTCTTCCGTAAATGTAATATCGAGTGAAAGATGAACTAGAAGTTGTACAAATTGTATCTAGGTTGAATTTTGCTTTAAATCAGGGTTCTTGAGAAGAATTCCTTTGACTTGTATGCAACGGTTGATTTAGCTATTGCTAATTCACTCCAGGATTCCTTCAAAATCCAAAAAAAATAAAAAATAAAAATATATCCGTTCAAGTTAAAAAATAATAATAATATTTGTTTTAACAAAGACAATATTTGTTTTTAAATCTATTATTAATTATATTTTGAATTTAAACACCGAGTTATGTTTCATGCATAAATTTATTTTCTTTGGAAAAAATTAATATTGTTTTAAGACAATGTCTTTTTCTTTTTTCAATAAATCCAATGAATGTTTGTTTTTCACATAGTTGTTACCGTTTTTTTTCTCATCATTACATATCATTAATAAGATTATGCTCTTATTAAAATTTTATATGTACAGGTAAAATTTCGAGAGATTGTCATTTTCTCATTATACCATTTTAAAACTAACATAGCATTAAAAATATCACTTTAAAGCTATTAAATATTTTTTTGCTTTAGGTTAAATTTAATTACCGGATTCTAACTAAACCACATTAATCGTTTTTTTGGATATTTTCAAACTTTTCAAAATATATCTAAGAGGTAGTAGTATTGTGGTTATTTTTCAAACTTTTAAAAATATTTTTTTTATTTAAAAACATTGATTGTTATTGTAAATCATGCTTCACCCTATAGTTCTAAAAGTTCACATTTCAAGTCACTCTATCACACTAACTACTCAACCTCTTATCATTCACTCATCACAATCATATACAAAAACACTGAAATCTCATCTAAATACTTTCTCTTAAATCCTTTGTAATAAATTCTTAATATTTAAACCATAACTACTAAAACATTCAAATATTATAATATTATAATCATATTCAAACATTACTATCATGTTGAAACTAGAGTTAGGGTTGTTTATAACAGTTTAAAGATATTCTCCATTTCCGCTCAAGAAAAAAAAATTGCAAATAATATATCAATTTTTCATTTCTTACAGTGAAAAATATATCAACCAGCTATGTAATGTAAAAAATATTCACGCTATGTAGGTATTATTGTAATGAAAAAATATATATCAATGTAATGCAAATAATACTTGAGCTATCCACATAATTGATAGTTAATCATATTATACAAATATTACCTGTGAGTTCATTGTGACAATATTATCATTATCATTTTTAGTGGATGCACACACTGCAATAATATGGATTAATACCTGGGGGATACAAATAATTAATGACCTAATACAAACATTATCTTCCCTCTGGACTGCAACAACATTATCATTTCTTATGCTTGCAGAGACTACAAGAATATGCATAACATGATCCATCCACTGCAACAATTAACAAATTTGCATAGGAACTAATTTGTTGGGCATGTAACAAATTGATTTGCATAATATTACCTGCGCAATCAAATATATGAAGTGATACCCCTTTGTGTATTATCCATGGCAGTGTGCAGTAATGTGTATGGATACCGGGTAGAATGATAATCCATGGCAACATCCCTTTCAACTACACATATTATGTTGAAGACGCGATTTTAAGGACAAAATGAGTGAGTATTGGATTTGATAGAGGGGAAAGGGTTTGCACCTGGAGATATTTGATCCCTTTCGGCGCTTGGTAAATCCACCTTTAAAATGGATCTATGTTGGTAATATAAGTTTTGGGATCTACCTGTAATAAAGCAATATGGAACCAGTAGCAATCCCAACTCAACACATGGCTCAATCCTATAGATCATAAATATAGATACCAATCGCACCATGGAGTGAAATATTGTTCGTGTGAACGAGAACAAGTTGCCATGCATAGCAGTGAATCATAGCATGGAGTAATCAAGCCGTAACTAACATAATAACCTCAACGGGTATTGCATTAGGTATGCAATCTTGTTTAATGAAAGCCACTAATCAGTAAAACCATAATGTAAATATGAATCAAATTTTGAAGATAAGGAGATGATGGCTTAGTATTTAGTTAAAGCATGCTACAAGGTAAAACCATAATATAAATATGAATCAAATTTTGAAGATAAGGAGATGATGGCTTAGTATTTTGTTAAAGCATGCTACAGGGTAGATGTTAGGAAACAAGTTTTAGTTGATGATATTTGAAGTGATTGTTGTACATAAAGCACATAATCTTATGTCAAAGCTTTGTGAGTTAAGTGATCTAGTGATGGTTAGGTATGTTATTGTTCAATCATGAAATCATCAAGATTAAATATGATGGTTAGGTATCTTATTGTTCAATCATAAAATCATCAAGATTAAACATGATGGTTAAGTATGTTATTGTTCAATCATAAAATCATCAAGATTAAACTGAAGTATAGTTCCCTTGAAATGTCTATATTTTTGTAATATAATTAAATATAGTTTTATTGCATATTTACTTTTATATGCATAGTGACATGCATATTAACATAATGCCATAACAAGTACATAAAGATATAATGATATAACTGACACAAATGATCAAATGAGATTTTCCAATAAAATTTCCAGTTCCTTGAATCTACAAGTTTTTTTATTATTTTTTGTTATTATGAAAGGTTCCTCTAAACTATCAATGGGTTGATCAATGTGTATTTACAATTATTCATATCCATGCTTAGTTCTCTCAATCCCATATATCCCATATGATCTCAAATGCTTCTTTCTTCTGTCTTCATGCTTGTCTTTTATTTAGTTTTATTGTAGTGTTTTACGTCAACAAAGTGAGTGCCTTAGTTGACATATAGAGATTTACTTGCAACCAATAATAGAGTGCTTCATATAAGGTTTTTTTTTCAAAATTTCTAGACTAACACAATGACGCATTGTTGACAAAGGTCGAAGCCAAACCTAGTAGATAATCTAATCATCAATTCTAGATAACCCTTTAATTAGTTGCTTTTGGCCATCATTTGAAATTTGGCTTTTGTTATTATAACAATTTGCATCATTAATTAAGCTAGTTCATCCTTTATTGATAATGTTTGGAATGGAATACCAATATCTTATCCAATGGTTGCCACCTTTGTTAACAACATATGGAGATAATAGTCACATTAGTTTGAATTCTTGTTGACAGATACACATTTTTGTTGAATCTTGTCATCTTTTATGGTGAAGACATATAGCTCTACCAATTTTTCCATCCCAAAACAATGGTAGATTGTTGAGTAAATACAACAGGTTTGGAAGGTAAGGTATTTTAATATGATTACCAAAATGGAAGATTAACTCATTACTCATTTAATTTACTGAAATAACAATCTACAAAATCATACCTAATTATTGGTATAGCAAGTATCCCTCTACAATTTTTTTTATACAAGCGTCTTTTCACTGTGAGTTTTATCTGACGGTGGGCGTCCTTGTTTAACACCCTTCTTGGTAAGCATCTCTCATCCTTCTTAGTAAGCCTCCCTCATCCCACTATTTCTTCTTTTGTCAATCAATGTTGCATCAAGAGGGGGGAGTTGCTCTACAACCCAATATGGGGGAGATGTTGTAACGTAACATAATGTTACAAAAAAATTTAAAAAATACATGTCGGATCATAAAAGTAATTTAAAATATCTAAGTTGGCCTTAAAAAAAAAGGTTCAACTTAAACCCTAATCTATCGAATAAGAGAGGAATCAAATTTCTTAACTTTAAGAGTAAAAAAGAATACACCTCAAGAAATTGGATCCCTCTCGATGCTTGATAGATTCAGGTTTAAGATGAATCTATGTTGGTAATTACCCTATATATGTTATTTAAAAATGAATCTCATAAAATATACAAAAATGGTTCTCTTTATTCAATCTATATTCCTTCCAACCAACTATGTTTGATGCTAGTGGTAGCATCCAAACATTGCTTTAATTTGAATGCCAATGGCACCCTTGACCAATCATTTAATCCCTCGTTCATAACCAAAAACCATTGAAGAATGCGTGGTAGACAAGCTAATACAAAGCAATCATAACTTAGATTAACAACTAATCCTTCATTAACAATAAATCGGCATTTACCTCTCGAAATGTCCTCCATGGATGGTTGTTAGACGAAAAGGAAGAACGAAGGATGACCATTGCTTACAAATACGAGTATTCTTTTGGTATTCTCACTAAAGATCAATATGCTCTATTGTCATTTCTCAGTGCGGAAAAACAAAAAATCTTGAGTCATCTTCAGCTTACTTGGCAACTAAAGAGCAGAATCAAATGGGCACTCCAAGGTGACTCCAACACACAAAAAAATCATTCAGTTGCTTCGGGAAGACGGTTACATAATATGATCTGGTCTCTAGAAGATCCTGAAGGTAATATTATTGAGGAAGATTTCTCCCTAAAATAATTGGGGAAAGATCACTATGCTAACATTTTCAAGGATGATGGGGGTACCAGTCTTTTGCATCAACTTAAGGTGGTCTCCCTATTTAAAAGATTGATCCCCTCTGAGCACTCCTCTTCCCTTAGCTGTCCGGTCAGTCTGAAAGAAATTGAACTTTCCCTCAAATCTTTCAAAAAAGACCGTAGCCCAGGGCCGGATGGGTGGCCTGTGGAATTCTATCTGCATTTCATTGATCTCCTGGGTCCTTTGCTTTTGAAGACCATTGATCAGACCAGACTTTCAGGATACATCCCCCCTTCCTTGAATTCCACGTTCCTTGCACTTATCCCGAAGACTGACAAGCCTCGAACCTTCGCTAACTTCAAACCCATCTCTCTGTGCAACCTCCTTTACAAGTTAATTGCTAAAGTCATTGCTGGAAGGCTGAAGACCTTTTTGGATCAGGGAATTTCCCAAGAACAATTTGGTTTCCTGAAGGACCATCTTATTTCTGAACCCATTGGAATTGTTCAAGAAGTTCTTCACTCGGTTAAAACCAAAAATCTTTGTGCCTTCGTCCTCAAATTAGACCTCTCAAAGGCTTTTGACCGTGTTGACTGGACCTACGTCAGACTGATCCTGATTCAAATTGGTGTACCTCTCCTCACTGTGAATTGGATCATGGGATGTCTCTCCACTACAAATTTTGCAGTTCTGATCAATGGAACCCCATCCAATTTTTTCCCAGCCTCTCGTGGTATTCGTCAAGGTTGCCCGTTATCACCACTTCTTTTCATCCTAGTCATTGAAGGCCTCAGTATTCTCATCCGGGATGCCAGAACTAATGGTCTTATTCGGGGCATTCAGCTCTCACCCTCCCTTGCCCTGTCCCATCTTCTCTTTGTGGATGATGTGATTCTTATGGGATCAGGCACCCTCCTTGACTGGTCTGCTTTTGAAGTCATCCTAGAGACTTTTTGTAAAGCTTCTGGTATGCGGATAAACTTTGACAAGTCTTGTTTCCTCTTTTATAATCTCTCAACTGACTGTCAAAACAGGTTTGCTGGTAGCCTTCCCTATAAAATGCAACCACTTCAGTCGGGTTTAACCTATCTGGGATTTTTCCTGAAACCTCTTGGTTATAGAGTATCGGATTGGCACTGGATTATCAAAAAAATTGAAAAAAGAATAAGTCATTGGACTTATAAGCTGCTCTCGCTAGGGGGCAGACTGATTCTTGTTCAATCAGTCCTTTCCAGTATTCCAGTGTACTGGATGGGTCTTGCTCCCATCCCTGCTTCCATTCTCCAGACTCTTAGAAGGGTCATTTTCAACTCCTTGTGGGGTTCTTCTGATAGAAACAGGAAGTTTCATCTGGCTAATTGGATGGACCTCTCTTGGCCTAAGGAGCACGGGGGCTGGGGGATTAAAAATCTTTCTTGGTTCAGTTTGGCTCTGTGCTTAAAAACCTTCTGGAGTATCCTTCAGTCTAGAGGTCTTTGGTTTCAAATCCTTCATTGCAAATATATAAAATTTAGATCTGTGGAAAACTGGTTCAGATACAAAAACTTCAGCACTCATAATGTATCAGTAATGTGGAGAGGATTCATCCACACTCTTCCTTGGATTGGCTCGAATTTGGCTTGGCAGGTTGGAAATGGTAAGAATATTTTGATTGGTTTAGATCCAATTGTTGGATCTCATACAGCCTTCTATCTCCCAGATGATCTGAGATCTTACCTGCAGGACATGGATATCTGCACTCTTGAGCAGGCACATAACTCTCTTACAGATGCACAGAATTATTGGTATTTAGCTGAAGAACTTAACCTGGGTGGCTCTTTTAATACTCTTTGGACTGATTATGTTGCTGGATTAACTGGAGTAGGTATTCGCCTTACTGACTATAATGATGAACTGGTATGGGTATACAATAAGAACTCGGGCTCCATATTGGCCAGGCATGCATACGATTGTATTATTTCCTCATCCACAGGGCCGGTTTCGTCACCTGTTGACTCATTTTTATGGAATAAATCCCTGCCAAATAAAATCTCATGTTTTATATGGTTAGCAGTCAGGAACAAAGTCCTCACCTGGGAAAATCTACAGAAAAAAGGCAAACTCGGCCCAGGTATTTGTGTTCTTTGCAACGCTGATGGTGAAACAGTAGAGCACCTCTTCACTTCATGTGTTGTTTGGAAATCGGTGGCTGAACAGGTTTGCAATCATTTAAATTTACCTGTATTCTCTCCTTGTGTTCCTCTCGTTGATATGTTGATTAATTGGATGGGGAAGCTATCAAGAAGCTCGCCCCTCATAGTGCTTCCTTTCCACATGATGTGGATTGTTTGGAAGGCCCACAATCGGATTATCTTTGAGGGCAAAGGCAGAAATATCATCAGTATTGTACGCCAAATTATTTCTACTGTTCAATCTCCTTCTATTTTGCCTGCCATAAGGAAAAATACTTGCAGAATTTTGGGGCAGGCACCAACCAAAACTTACCCCTGTGGTTTCATTGATGGAGTATCAAATTGTTTGTTAGCTGGGGTGGGTTTTTGCATTTATCGAAATGATTGCCACCATTTGGAGTTCTCGCTGGGGGTTGGACATGGCACCAACACCAAGGCGGAATTGCTCAGCTTATGGGAACTTCTTCTTACATCCCAAATGATGGGGATCCCCCTTGGCCATGTTTATGGTGATTCACTTGTGATCATCAATTGGGCGAAGGGATCGGCTGCTCTCTCCCCACCTGATCTGGTTCATTGGTGCAGGGAGACAAAAAAGCTATTCTCTAGCTTCCAGGGTTTGTCTTTCACCCACATTTACCGAGAGCACAATCGGTTGGCTGACCGTCTCTCTAAAGATGCTCT
Source organism: Pseudotsuga menziesii (assembly GCA_001517045.1). NCBI lineage: Eukaryota > Viridiplantae > Streptophyta > Pinopsida > Pinales > Pinaceae > Pseudotsuga > Pseudotsuga menziesii. The sequence goes on along the minus strand of LPNX010211802.1, from coordinate 174,315 downwards.
CACCTTTCCTCAAGGGAAAGGCAGATATATGGAATTATTTGAAAACCAATTGGTTTCTCAGGATTATTTTTAGCTCTTCTGAGACTATTAAATGGGGATTCCTCCCTTGCTGTGATTTGTTTTGTTTGAGTGCTCACTTTTAGAGTGCAGATCAGTGCCTTTTGGCGCTTGGTAGATGTGGATGAATAGTCAAACCTCTCATGATGAGACAGTTTTCTGATGGGTTCTTTTAGTTGTTGATATGCCTTTCCCCCCGGCTGAACTCCTCTGGGTTGTGTGAGTAACCCAATAGCGGGATGATTGTAAAGATGACCTTTGATTCATTCTTGAATAACAAGGACATGCTTTTTTCTTTTTGAAAAAAAAATACGAGTATTAAACGTGTGAAGAATTTATAGTGATGCCTATCGTTGTAATTAATATAATTGACCTCTAGGCATTTCAATACTTTTATCCCACAATCTTATTACTTCTTTTGGAAAAAAGTTACCTAACAAATTATTAATTTAACTTAGCAAATGTGAAGAGTATGTATTCCCAATTAGATAGCTTTGCCCACTAATGTGATTGATTTGTTCTAAATGCTTATTATAATTGAAATTTTATTTTGAATAAATTTAATTATCATTTTGAAATATTTACTAACAAAAATTATTTGGTCTACGAATGAGTTCATGTTAGTAAAATAATTCCAATCTTTAAAAAAAAATATTGGATAAAGTGGCTAATCTCAATCATATATTGGTATGGATAATTTTATCATTAAGTTTTTTTTGTTCCATAAAAAAAACTATACTTTATTTAAGTATAAGTAAGATTAATTTAGATATAAGTATACCACCTAAGACACATGAACTGGTCACATACAATAGATTCGTAGACCAATAAAAAGGACCCAAAAAAGATAGGGTGGTACAAAAGACAATATAAATATGACCATTGCCATAGTCCAGGGCATCAAAGGGGCCAAAATCAAAACACAAAATAATCAACAAAAATAGATCAGGACCACAAAAATCAGACCAAACTGGTCTGTACACTACCATTCGAAGAGAGAGTATCGTTTGACCATAATTCAAAGAAATAAGAGCCCCCAACAACCAATAGTGCCTTCTTAGAAAACAAGTTAGCCATAATGTCCTGCTCCCTGTAGATGTGTGAGAAAGAAATACCATGGAAGCGATTGATCAACAACCTGGTCTTCTGCATCCAAGCTAATACGATGAGGATATTAATCCCATGAATTTTATTTTCCCAATCGATAATAACCCAAGAATCACCAAAATTCTAGATGTTGCCCAACCCAAGACGCTAGGAGAACTATAAGAGAATCCAAAGGGAGAGGAGCTCCCCTTTGATATTGGATCAATGGCTACAATGCATCCATATATTATAATAATTGTTCTTATCCAACATAAGGAGCGCTCTAGTCCCACATAAAATAGAGTCTCGTTGGGAGGACCCGTCGAAAAAAAACCCATGAGCCTGATAAAGGGGAGAAGAGCTGCACCAAATCTAGTTTTTTCCTTTGTTGGTTCATCAAAGACTGTAGCATGACAAAATTCCTAAAAATAGCTAGTCCCTTCAAACAAACGGACTGAGACACAGGGAGAACATTTTAAAATATCTGTTTGTTTCGACATATCCAAATTTCTCACAAAATAAAACAAGGCAAGGACTGCCTGGAAGGAGCCAATGTTTTCCATGTGTAAAAACAATCTGCAAGTGAATTACCCGACCAACAATGTGAACATTTTAGAATACGATGAACGTTCAACCAAACTAAAATAGTGAAGTTACAGGTGACAAATAAATGATAGTGTGATTCTTCAACTTGTCCGCACAAAACACAAAGATTTGGACCGATCATACCTCTCTTCATAAGATTGTCCCAAGTCAACAGGTAGTTCACTAGAGCAAGCCAATACAAGATGATAATTCTATAATGAGCCTTCCAAGACCACAAAGAGTGCCATCAGTGTTGAATATAAGGTATATCTTCATATAACATCTGATAGGCTAATTTAGTTGTAATATCACTAGAAGATTTGTTGTATGACTATTTTAGTACATCAAAGTCTTCATCCAGGGATACCAAACCATTATATATCCCAATAGTGTAATCAGTCAAGTCAATTCCCATGTTACCACATAGACCCAACTGAGGAGTAGTAATCCAACCATGTGGGGAGACATCACAAGTCAACGTCTTAGAGATCAAATTCAAATTGTAGTAGTCGTTATTGTGTAGGAAATATATCAATTCAGCAGAGAGCAATAACTTATAAGGACCCCTATGATTGGGTCATCCCCCACCCGAATGGCTCTTCCATTACCCATGATCCAAACAAGCCAATCCCCGCAGACCCCAAAGGTCTCCAATAGACCAACCCAAAATTGGATACACCCTTCTAGAGTTTCTTCTTACAATGTATCCACTACACCAGGGAAAGCTTCTTGAAATATTTCACATGTATAACCCTTATGCACAGACTACCATCAGTTATAACTAGCCATAGACTCCTTGCTCTTAAAGCCAGTGAGAATTTGAACATATTTTTCAAAACCCATTCACCTTTGCCAATGGGCCTAGAAATAATATGCCATGAGCAACCGAATCCAGTTGGTCTGATACTAGTCGAATCCGACTATCATTTTGAATGATAAATATTATAATATATTAGATGATGATATTACAAAGATGTCTTGGCCTTAAATATGGCTTAGACATTCATGATGAGGAGACGCCTCCTTTCATACTAACCTAACTTATAAATTATTTAATTATTTAATTATTTTCTTATTTATGTTCGTTACATTGCCACTCCCTTTAAAGGAGCTTTGTCCTCAAAGCTCGAATATTTTCCTAATGTCGTTTTTTATTTTGGCTCTATGTCGCACTGATGACTTGAGAGGTGCGATTTTGATTATGACCATTGCCTCATTTTGATTATTATGTCTTGGTATTTGCAATAAGTATGAACTTGATGAAGTTTTGTTTACGCTTTTTCTACCTATGTGATTTCTTCTTTTAACTATGTTTGTCGTCAATTGAACATGCTCAACATACATTATGACCTTAATTATTTTCATGTTGTTATCCCCAACATATTTTGTGTCAGTTCCCTTGAATGGGATCCTTGTGCTTATAATGCTCATAAGAACACCGGTCTTATCTTATGTCTGATAGATTTTATAGTTGCTTCCCTTGATGTTCTTTACAGCCGTCTTTGTGACGATATATGTCCTTCGTGTGTTTGTGGTTGTGACATTTTCATCGCAGCATTGATCATGCTTATTGTTAACAACATCGGCTTGTCTCTTATCACAATCTTGGTCAGGATCATCTTTTTTTTCATCAACTTGGGTGGTTTCTTCTATGTGATTTTCACCTCCCTCTACATTTACTTTAAATGTTTCGTCCATGGTTTTCTTTATTTCATCAATGTTCTTAAGGATTTCCTCAAGGAGATCTATGAATTGGTCACTCTTACTATAAGATGCTATGGATGTTTGTAGAACGCTATTTTGGCCTTTTAAGGTGAAATTTGAATAATAATATATTAATTAATTAATTAATTAATAATATTATTATTATTATTTTCTTTTATAAACCATATAATATTGTTTTTATTATTATTATTTTAAACAAATATTATAATAAAACATATAATATTTGATTTTTTAATATATTATTATAAATATATTATATTATGTTTTTAATATATTGGTTTTTTTGGTTGCAGGTCGTGAAGGTGGATGGAGCGTTGTTGTGTGAGGTGACAGCACTGGCAGGGACGCAGAGAGGAGCAGCGAGGGTTGATTTCCAGGCGGTAGGAGGAGAGCGGAGTTAGAGGAACGCGCATATGGAGGAGCGACATGGAGGGAGGGCAGAGGATGGGAGTTGATGGTGCTGGGCCGCGAGGAGCTGGGCAGCGATGGAGCGGGGGAAATGGACTGTGCGCAGGAGGAGAGGAAAGGGAAATGGAGGAGGGCGGATGGGGGTGGAACGCGAGGGTAGAAAGAGGAGGGCCGAGGAGGGAAGGGCCGAGCTAATGGACGAGGGATGAGCTAGTGGAGCATGGACATGGGAGGAGCGTGGAGTGGGAGGCTGTGGCAGCGTGCGGGGGTGGAGCGTGGGTAGAGGAGCAACGACGGTGCTGGTGCAGCAAAGGTGGAAGAGAACGGCAACGGAGAGGTGGCGTGGAGTATGGGAAGAGGAGCGAGGGATGGGATATTGAAGGAAGTATGGGTGAAATGGAGCAGCAGAAGTATCAAAAATTGATGAGCCGACTCCGAGCTCAAGTAGGGGTTGATGAGCCGAATCTGACCTCAGAGTGCAGGAGTGAATCCGCTCTAATACCAAATGGAGCAACCAAATCGGGTTGGTCTAATACTAGTCGAATCTGACTATCATTTTGAATGATAAATATTATAATATATTAGATGATGATATTACAAATATTTATTGGCCTTAAATATGGCTTGGACATTCATGATGAGGAGACGCCTCCTTTCATACTAACCTAACTTATAAATTATTTAATTATTTTCTTATATATGTTAGTTACATTTAACTAAATAAAATTTGGCCTTCACGTGCTTACCAGAGCATATGAACTCCATAGTCTTTTTTTTTCTTATTTCATTAATGATAGATTTCAAGACCTTACTCAAAGAGAGGTAGTAAACTGCTAGATTTAATAAAACAGATTTTGCCAAGATCATCCTCCCTTTGAGGGATAGCCAACGCAAGCACCAGTTTTTAATCATTTTTTCAAATATTTTTAATAACCAGAGCCAATATCCAGCTTTGTACCCATTTGGTTTGATGAAGTACCCGAGATATTTGGTGCCCTTTGATAGGGGGGGAACATGGACCTAGAAGAGATCTCTGATCTCAGACATTCCAGTCAGACCAACACCATGCTTTAATAGTGATGATTTTTGTATGCTTATAGACAACCTCGATACATTACATAAATTCATAATCAATGGATGATAAGCACACCATTCTTTGAGAGATACCAAACCAAAAAACATGATATCATCTAGAAATAGAAGGTGGGAAATCAATAGACTCCTGCTTAAATTTATACCTTTAGTACTACCATCCAATTTAGACTTGTTGATAAACCTGTTGAGTCCTTTAATTACTAAAAGGAAGAGTAAGGGAGAGAGGAGGCATCCCTGTCATAGACCCTGTGTTGCAAGAAAAAAATCAGTGGGGCATCCATTAACGAGTACAACATATGACACTGATGAAACACATCCCATAATCCATTTCATAACTCTGTAAGGGAGACCAATTTGAATTAAAATAAGTCTGAGGAACCCCCACTGAACACTATCATAAGCTCTGTTTAAATCCAACTGTAGGGCAAAGGCTTTCAGATTTATATGCTTGATGTTCTGGAAAATTTCTTGAGCTACCCAATGGCTTCCAGGATTTTCCTATGCTCCAAAAAACCAAACTGTTCAGTTGAGATGCCTCTAAACAGGATATGTTTTATTCTGTTAGCTATGATCTTCGCTATAATTTTATAAATGAAGTTATAGAGTGAGATGGGATGAAAGTCCCCCAGGTACTCGATAGTTGATTTGTTTGGTATCAGAGCTACAAAGGTGGAGTTAATTGCACCATAGATCACTCCCCTTTCTCTAGAATCTTCCACAACATTTAACAAATCCAGACCCATCACATCAAAACATTCAAGAAATAGTTCCATAGTCTAACCGTCCGAACAAGGGATTTTCAACCTTGCAACGGATTTGATGACATCTTTTAACTCAAGCATCAGAATAGGATGGTAGATCTCATCACCTTTAGCTTCTAATAAAAATATGGGGAATTCCTTAATCACAATAATCTACTCTCTAATTGATATGTTACCACCTACTTTGTAATAAGACTCAAAATGAGAGTGAACCAATTGAGTTATCTCCCTTTGATCCAAGACCCGTATCCCTCCATAATTTTTTAATGCCCAAAAAGTATTAATGTTCATGCGGTGTTCAACAAATTGATGACAAAACTTAGTGTTTTTATCACCCGCCTCCAACCAAGTGATCATGCTCTTCAATCTAGCATTTTGATTTGAAATCCTTAGAATATTCAGTTTATCATGTTCAAGACTCAATAGGGTGTCCACCTATGACTACACAAATATCCCATTTTCAACCTTTGAGTAGATATGGCAAATTTGCTCCTCTATTGGATAGAGGGCCTTTTTATCCAGTTCGGCTCTTTTGTTATCCCAATAAATAACTTCTGACTTTAACACTTTTAGTTTCTCTGTAAATATATCCATAGGAGATAGAAGGTCGGAGTCAAGGGTGTTGTTCCATACCTGATTCACAAGATCCTTAAAACCCTCCACCTTCAACCATTCATGATTGAACTTAAATGGTCTCTTAAGCATCTCACCCCCTTCCTCAATATGACAAATGATTGGATAATGATCCGAGAGTCTATTCAAATTAACCCAAGTCCTGTATTTATCCAACGTATCAAGCATAGTGTTACTCAGGAAGAATCTGTCCATCCTTTTAGCAATCTCGTTTACCCCCAATCGACCATTTTGCTAGGTGGGGCAAATAGGGAAAGGCTCAACATCCACCAATTTTTCTTGTTGTCCCTAAGGGAAGCTAGGTAGAATTTAGTTGGAAATTTGACCAAGTATGAAAAGAGTTAGGTCACAGAAAGGAAGAAGGAAGTTGCAATAGAAGTGGAAGAGGAAGAAAGAAGGACTTGTGACAAAAGTAGTCGCGACAGAAGAAGAGTTCGATAGAGGAAGAGTTCATGACAGAAGAAGAGTTTGACAGAAGGAAAATATGCGACAAGACGAGTTGCGATAGAGGAAACCATGTCAGAAGGCATGCAATGAAGCAACAATTAGAAAGCGATAGTTTAGAAAGATTGTGCATACGAGGCCGGCTAAAGTCGACAGAAGTCGCACATATGAAAGCATCTTTGTAATTCGGGTCATTAGTGCCTACTGACATGTGTTGCTAGAATAGGAATGACAGTGTGTTGGATAATTGTATGAGGTCGACTAAGAGCGACATGTAATTCTATAAGAAGGAAGAACCCAGGTTATGCACAGGTTACACACTTATGGATCAGTTGCACTCTATTAGCTTCCTGAAGGTCGGATTGTCTAGGTTTCTTAGCAATATGTTGTTGCTTAGGTTCTCTGTCGGTTAGTTGTTTTGGTAGAGAGTTGAAGAAGTCTACAGCTGAGTGCACAGAAGTGTAAAAAGATTGAGTTGATCGAGGTTGTGTGCGGATCAACAATAGAGGTGAAGAGTCAATCAGAGTTGTAGAGTTGTAAAATAAGTTGAGTCAATCCAGGTTGTGTGCGAATCAAAAGTATAGCCATGTAAAGAAGGATCGGCAACAGAAGACCTGAGAGTATGAGAGGAGAGAGAAGTCTATATAGATAAGAGAAGAATATCTAGGACAAAGCCTACAGCTCAGTGCACAGACAAAAAGGTGCCATATATTTCTCATGCCAGATGAAGAGCGCCTTTGTGGTTTTGCCTGGATGGATTTCCACATTAGATACTATGTCGAATGTGTAAATGATGAATATATTTGAGTTGCATATATGTTTGTTGTGAATAAGTGCTCTGTATTTGTTTACGAAGGAGTTATATGTATCTGTCGCAATATTATAGTCGATATTATCTACACTCCATTATATTTACTGGTATAGTATATGTTTATGGTTGAATAGAGTCACATCTTAATTATGCATAATCAGTATAAGGATTACCCCACCGGCTTTGATCGAGCACCTTGGTAGAACACCAAGGGAAGAGAAATCCCCCACCCAACTGTGGAAACTTGGTTCTGGCGGTTACCCATAGGAAAGATATCTCGGGTGAGAATGTATCTCTGTCGTAGGTGCTACCGATTGAGCCTTGCTCTGTCAGTCTGATATCTTGGGTTTTGTTGCACGCAAACGGGAAGGACTGAACCTGGGTCGAATGACCAAAAAATGGTTATGTTTTCGGTGCCATGAATCATTGTGGTGAGGGATATGTTGTGGCATCTGACGAAGCCTGGAATCCAAGATTGGCTGGATTTTAAAGCATTAGAATTTGTGCAAGAAGAGAGTAAAAGATCCTGGTTGAACCCAATAGAGTGGTTGGGTCGATACCTTTATATCGATATTCATGAGATTTTATTTTCCTAGTTTCCTATTGTGTTACATGAGTGGTTATCGAAGTTAGCCACCCGACAAATAAATTTTCAAGGAAGAGAACCAGTGGAGTGGATTCCTCAGCTGATTCGGCGGCTGAAGAGTGTTAGCAACCCTATGTTGAGGGTTGTTGATTTTTGGGTAGATAGTATTTTGAAAGGTTATATTACTGAGTTTGTTGTCAACACGACAACCTCAGTTACTTTGGTGGAAAGAAAAATTTTCCAAGGACCCCGAGGAAGATACTTGTCATATTTGAAAACTTGGATAAAGATGCTCGTATGCAAAAAAGAAATCCCGAGAATGTGACAGTTAGAAGAACTGTGCGTAGAAAATTGGATATGTCACAAACAAAGTATGTGAAAAATGGAGTAAACTAAGCTAAAACATTCCTTGACGATAGTGGAACTGAACTAGACGCTAGATATTTGAGAAGTGGAAGAAGATTTCAGTGAGGAAAGAGAAGAAAGATTGTGACAGGAAGATGAATTTGTAGTACATCCAGAGGAGAAGACTACGAGTTCATGTTGCATGTTGACTAATGTTCTTGTGATGAAAAAGAAGAATATCAGCCGATATCCGAAGAAGAAGAAGAAGAAGCATAAGCTCCAGACCCAGATCATGAGTACAATACCCCTACAACCCCACGCACATCGCTGGAGGTAAGATATAGAAACTCATCTCCAAGTGGTTTTGTAAATACAAGTAGTACTAACGTTGTGAATAACGGACAAGGGAGTCCGGTTAGTGAAAAAATTTGCCCAAGCATACAAGAAGTTAACATAATAATTGGGACCAATATTAAGTTGTCAATATTTAATGGAAATGTATTAGAAGACCCAGAGCAACATTGCTTTTTATGCAACAAATGCTACGATGTTTTTACTCTATATTGGATGTAGCTTCTCTCTTTTATACATTAGCAAAGTGAGATTCTGAAAACCTACGCGTCGTCGATCTTCTAGGGTTGGGCCTGCGTGTGTGGCCTTAGTTGTAAGGCACCATGGATCCCCCCCTGGACCCTGATCCAGAGGGCTTCGACGAACGCTTCCAAAGGATCGTAGCTTCCTCTGTCCCCTTGTCGTCCAACATTTCTGTCTCCTCACATTTTGTTAAGAGATCTGCAATCCTGAGTGTCAAGATTTCCTCTACGGCCTCAAAGCAGAAGGCTGTTACCTGATCAAAAAAAGGGTTGATAGGTTTATTCACAGGACTATGGCCCTCTCCCAGATCTGTGGAAGTATGGCTCAATAAAAACTGGAGAGTGCTCATCCAAGGGGAAGTGCAGCAAATGTTCTGCAGCAAGGGGTACTTTGCCTTCATATTTGAAAAAAAAGAGGATCAGGATCTTATCTTCAGAAATGGGCCATATTTTATGGGGCCAAAAAAGATGTATCTTAACAAATGGGGTCTCTCCTTTGACCCTGAAAAAGACATCCCTAAGGCAGTGTCGGTTTGGGTGAAGCTACCCCATCTACCATTACACTGTTGGAATGATGAAGACTTTCACGCAATAGGCAACACCCTAGGGAAATACATAGACAAATCAGAGCTAAAAGCCCCCATGTTCTCATGCGCAAGGATTTGTGTTGAAGTGGGCCTTGAGAAAGGGCTTCTAGAAGCCATCAACTTGTCAATAGACGGGTGGAATCACATGCAAACCATGGACTCCAAGCAAATACCTTTCAAATGTAAGTATTGCCATGAATATGGGCATTTTGCCAAGTCTTTCCCAATAAAGCCAGAAAAATCCAACCATGAGGAGAACCCTGAAGAAGGATGGAACATAGCAAGTAAAGGAAAGGGAGCAAAAGCACCCCCAACACAATATCAAACCACCTTGGCAAAGAATGCAGTCGGAAATAAGTTTCAAGTGCTAGCTGATGAGGAAAAAGAAGAAGGGGAACTCATGGTGGGGGAAGAGACAAATACCTTGCAAGAGGATGAAGCCCCAAATGATTCACCTCCTCACGATCGGGATGAGCAGCTGGTTCAGAGCCCTTCGGCTCGAACTCATATAGAAGCAAGACATGATTCCTTTGCTAATAATGGAGGTACTTGCACCCGGTCTATGACAAGGGCAACATCAGAAGAAGTCTCAGAAAAATCCAATGAAGAACCAGAGCTGCAATCAAAAAAAGGAAGAAGATCCAATAAAAATCTCAGAGAGAATGAAGCAACAAGGGAAAGAGTAGCAGGAAAATAGTCCAACCTAGATTTTTTGGTAAGAAACCCTCAGGCCAATAAATACCTTCTCACCCCTGAAGAAGAAAAAAAGGAAAAGGAGAGGGCGCTCCACCAACATAGGAAATAATGAAGATGGTCTCTTGGAATTGTCGAGGACTGGGAGGAAATTAGAAAATATAAGTTGTTAAGAGAATAAAAAACAATGGAAGCCAACTCCATCCTCCTCATCCAAGAGACAAAAAAGGCTGTTGAAGACAGTCTTTCATCAATAAAGAAAATCTAGCCAAAAAGTGAAGGAAAAGCAGTTAGTGCGATAGGGGCTTTAGGAGGCATCCTCACATGGTGGGACAAGGACAAATTTACAATGCACTCAGCAATAGAAAATAAGAACTAGTTCTTTGTAGAACTCGAAGATAAGGAAAGCAAGGAAACTCTCTGGGTGGGGAACATTTATGGCCCTACCATTTAGGTTCAGAAAGAATCTTTCTGGAACTCCCTAGAAGACCAATGTTTAGGGAAAAGGTAATGTCCCTGTATAATTGCAAGAGACTTCAATGTTACTATATCAACCGAAGAGCGCAGGGGAGGCACCAAAGTTAGAGATCCATTTGGAGAGAGCTTGGAGGACTTGATTTCCTATTGGGGTCTGACAGATATCAAGCCAAAAAATAGTAACTTCACTTGGAATAACAAAAGGATAGGACCGTGACACATTGCAGCTAGGCTAGACAAGGTGTTGGTTAGCCCTCACCTTTTAAAGAATCTGGCAATTCCAGAACCAAGCTGCTATGCTCGACTGTCTTGGTCCTTGGATCATAAACCAATTTGCTTCTTTCTATCTTTTGTGGGGAAGCTGGGACCTCTCCCATTTATTTTTAATCACCTCTGGATGGAATCGAAAGGTGTCACTGACATCATCTATAACGCCTGGAGTTGTTTTATACTGGGATCCCCAGCCTACATATGGGAGCAAAAGTTAGATCTAATCAAGCAGATGGAAATGTTGGAAGGAAACATGGAGCAAAGAGAAGTCACCAAGGAATTAATGATCCAAGAAATAGAGCTTGAAAACGTTTTGCAAACCACACTCAGGCAGGAGGAGGAAAGTTTGAGGTTGCAGTCTAGGAACCTATGGTTAATCAGCGGAGATCTGAATACAATTTTTTTCCAAAATAAGTGCAAGGAAAGGCAACGTAGGAACACCATAAAGGAGCTTAAAAAGGATGATGGAACATCTAGCACAGACTAGGCCGAGATCATCAATGAGGTAAGGGGTTTTTTTGAAAATCTGTATAATAATGAAGAGGAAGTATCCCAAGAGGATATGGTGGAAATGGTCAAAGACATTCCCCATCTAGTCGAGCTTGAGGATATAGAAGTCTTAGAAGCCCCCATTTCTGAAGAAGAGATTAAGAAGGCCATTTGGTCCCTCCATCCGAACAAAGCCCCCGAGCCTGATGGCTTTCCAATCAGTTTTTATATAATGTGTTGGCATTTCATTAAAAAAGATCTGATTCGCCTCATTTCATGGATGTCCAAAGGAAGGATGGGAGGTGCAACAAACTCCACCTTCCTGGCCTTAATCCCCAAGGATCCCAACCCCACCTCTATTAAACATTTCATGCCTATCTCTCTCTGTAATGCTTCATACAAAATATTCTCCAAAGTCCTATCTCTCAAGCTGAAAACTATTATCCCCTCCTTAATCTCACCAAACCAGGAATGCTTCATAGTCGGTTGTCACATAAGTGATAACATATTGCTAGTCCAAGAAGTAATTCACTCTAGTCTGAAAAAGAGGGAGTCCAAATGGCCATCAAACTTGATTTGGCCAACGCTTTTGATAGACTAAGAGATGATTTTATCTCTCTGGTTTTGGAAAAGTTTGGTTTCCCTCCTATCTTTGTCAAACAAATACAAGCCTGCATAAGCTCCCCCTAGATAGCTCCTCGAGTGAATGGAAGGCCCTTTGATTTCTTCAACTCCAAAAGAGGGATAAGGCAAGGTTTCCCTCTATCCCTGTTTCTTTACATTTTAGTGGCAGATTCTATGAGTAGAAGACTCAACAGACTGCTTGAGGAGGGAATGATTCCAGGACTCTCCTTCAAAACAGGGATTCAGCCCATTAATCATGCGCTCTTCGCTGATGATTCCATCTTGTTGGGGAGGGCATCCACTCAGATAGCCAGGAGTTTCCAGCAGTCTCTCAATCTTTTCCTTCTTTCCTCGGGCAGCAAGGAAAATCTAGATAAATGCCAAATTTATGGGTGGCACAACAATGTCAACACCCTCAGAGATATCTCCCAAATACTCAACATTAAATTCAATCTTGATTGGAAACATTTCAACTATCTGGGAATACCAATAATTAAAAAAATCTTTCTCATCAGCCATGTGGAGACCAGTAATACAAAAAATAAAAAACAAGATTCTCTTTATTGGTATGCGTTGGCTCAATATTGCAGGGAAAACCACTCTCATTCAGTCAATTATGTCTGCCTAACCCATTTATATCAGCTCAATGATACTCGCCCCCAAGATGATCACAAACAAAATAAGTATGGAAATAAGAAAGTTCCTCTGGCAGGGAGGCAAAGTACAATCTAAAAAATTCCATCTCATTAAATGGGATGTGATTAAGGCCCCAAAATTAAATGGGGGATTGGGCATTAGAGATCTGGAGCAGATGAATAAAGTGCTAGGAGCTAAGTTGGTATGGAGAATTGTTTATGGAAGTAGGGATTGGTGGAAAGAGGTCATCAACAAAAAATATATAAGGAAGACACGTTCCACAGTTCTTTTTCATCCTTGGGATGGGCAAGGCACATCAATCTGGCAGCTCTGCAAATCTTCTCTGAAGTTAATTCAATCTGACTTCTACTCGGTTCCTGGTAATGGTAAGAAGATCAAGGTTTGTGGTGACATAGTTCTTGGTAACCCCCCCATATCTTCTCTCCCACGCATGGAGGACCTCTCCAATTGGGCAATCAGTAATGGTTTAGTTACACTATATGATCTCTCCACCTGGGATAGGAAAGGAAAATGGACTAGCTAGAAGTTGCTGCAACCAACCAATCATCTGAAACAAGACGCTGATATTTTGCTTCCTCTTCTCCATGGCATGGCCCCCATCACTAAAATCTCAAAATATTCCATTGGGTTGGGTAGTAATGGCATTTATACAGTCAAAGAAGGATACAAACTGCTCCAAACAAATTTAGTCATTGCTTCAGCAAATATTTGGAAGAAGATTTGGAATCCAGATTGCATTCCAAAATTAAACTGTTTTATATGGCTTCTAATGCACAACAAACTTCTAACGACAGAAAATCTCACCAAAATAGGTATAGAAGGCCCCTCTAGATGTGCCCTTTGTAATGCAGACTCGGAAACCGCCACGCACCTCTTTCTCTAATGCAAAGTCGCTCTTCAAATTTGGAGGGCCATCTTGCATAAGTTTTGTGTCCTTTTCAAACCCCTAGACTCCCTTAAACAGCTTTTAAGATTCTGGAACAGACTTTTCCCAGGAAATCTCAAGAAAAATCCCATTCTAAAGAGGTTGTGGAATGTCATTCCTAAGAACATATGTTGGCAAATTTGGTTGGCAAGGAATAGATCAATCTTCAAGGGAGAGAAGGTTATTGTTATCTCCTCAAATAAATTGGTCAAATTTATTTCATTAAGTGATAGGAAAATCATTAGATCAAACATATTTTCAAATTTTCTAAGAGTCTTTTTAAAGAGCTCTGAAGTTGTATTTGATAAGAATTCTTGAGAAATTGCTTTGCTTATAAAAAATGTCAAAGAACAGCTTTGTCAAACGATAAACTACCTTGGGAAAACTCAATTTTCTCAGCCATGGAGAGGTCGTTTTACACGCTCAAATAGTCTATCGACAACTAGAAATAATAATATTTCCAATTTTACTTTCATATATGCATTTAGAGCTCAGGAAGGTAGTCAAAAGTCCCCCTCAAGATGAGGCAGCGTTTTCAGGAATGTGGCGTTTTTACTGTGCTGAGTCATCATTTTCAAATGATGATCCTGAGCGAATGGAGGATCATTTTGAGAAACGGTAAAATTATTTTGTGCCTAACATGTCAAAGAACGATAACCTCTCTCAACTTTTCTACAGGTGTCACAGATTGGGAGAATCGAATCCATCTCTGAGACCTAATTTTTGGATCTCAAAATTTCCCTGTTTGACACGTGTTTTTGAAATACATATGCCAGGAAAATTAAAACGAATATCAAATAATTGAGAGAGGTTTTGGCTCATAACAAACCAATATACAAAACCATCTCTCATTTTTCCAAAATCTATTTTGATTTGAGAGATATAGGTCAATCTATGAGCAACATATTTCCAGAAATTTCTGCATTTTCCAGCCACCTCACAAATTCGGATTTGAGATAGGAAAAGAGGTTATCAGATCCATCTTTTAAGGATCTTGAAACTGATTTGTAAAGATTATTTAAGCTCATTGAATAATCATTGTAAAGGGGGGGGGGGAGAAAATAGTCTAAGGAATGTGATTCAACTTTGGAGGCTTGTGGCCATACCTTATTTTAGACATCTATGAATTTAGTTTGACACAGAAGCTTCTTTCGATGTCTTTGTTTAGTTTTCATCTTCTTTCTTTTCATGTTTATCTATATCAGATGACATATGACTGTCATCTCATCTCTTTATTGATGTACTAAATCTATATGTATTATTTCATGCTTCATCTAACGCCTGGTAACTGTCATCTTATCACTACGTTGATGATCTTGGACTGCAAATACTTTACCTATCATAGCTGTCCATTCACATATGCTATTGTATGTAGATTTATTCTAGTATGATAAGTCTTCTCCATGTTTCCATACATTTGATTTAAACCTTCTGAACAGTATAATAGAAAGCCTTCATCTTCGAATGGATTCCTATATTTATGAGCAGATGTGAGCATATTTATTCATCCTACTTGATTCTTTTTTCCATACATTATTGAATGTTTAAGTTACTAGGATAATTCCCTTCACAGTCAAGGAAAGACTCCTAGAGTGATAACAATTATCATCAACCAGATAACTGCAAAGATAATTGGGATGACTGCTGAAAAATTAGCAATAAGAGGATTGTGATTTCCAGATGTAGAGGATATCCCAGCTCAAGTGACCAAGTGGTGCAGCATTTTCTTTCAGAGGAGTTCCCCTCAGTCCAAAAGCTATAACAGCAGGAAACCATGGGAGATAAGAAAAAACTATGATGATCTCTTACGATGTATTAAAGAACAGAACTCCTATTCTTTATTCTTTAATGGTGCCTCAAAAGGCAATCCAGAGAAGGCAGGTGCAGGGGGTTTTATTCTGAATCCAAGAGGACAAATAATCAATTATTTTGCCTGGGGACTGGGGAGCAAGACTAATAATGAGGTTGAGTGGCTGGCTCTCCTTCAAGGTTTGGATATGATAAATGCAAGAACCACCACAAGGCTGATAATCTTGGTGGATTCTCGCCAAGTGATCCTCAAAATGAAAACAGGCTATCCTTCGGGATCCATAAAATGCAGAAGGTTGCACAGTAGGATCTCTCAGCTCCATCTCGCTGAGAGCATACACTTCTATCATATTCTAAGAGAAAACAACACCAAAGCATACACAATGGCAAACAAGGGGGCCTCTCTCTCGCAAGGTTCAATAATTTTAAATAATGATGAGACAAGCTACAAACATATCCCCTAAGAACCAAAATGGGATTTCTTACAGTATGCCAGGACATGGCATGGTTTACTCTTCGGAATATATGCAGAATGTTTATCATGCTCAACAATCTCCTGGCAGGTCATGCAGATCCTCCTCAATTCGAAATGGTTTCATAAGGCTTATGTTTTTTTTGCTACCTATTAGCAGGCCTAGAAGATCTCTGTTGGACGCATGGGCGCTCTTCCTCATTCATTTTCTCTCTGCTCCCTCTTCATGTTATCATTATGAATACTGGAATCACGTCTCAGGTTCTCTCTTTTCCTGTGCGTTGGCTCTGAATTGGGAGAATATCTTAAGCCACCGGCAATATATTATATCACTGTCTAAACATGAATGGGAGAACTCTTCCAAAGAGGAAAAGAATTTGCAGGAGTTGAAATTGAGTGGAGAGCACGAATAGACTGAGTTGGATATTGGCTGTCCTGGAAATATAAGGAATTTCAATCAGCAACGTGAAAGACAGAGACTCTGCAGAAACCTTCATCCAACGGGGGTTGGTAATGAGCAAGGTAATACGAAGTCGACCTGGAGGACTATTATAAGAGTAGGTGATCGTAGACAGGAAGATGTTAAAAATTCATTGCTTAACCAAGGAAATCAGGTACAGAATAAACCAGCACAAGCAGTTCAGAGGAAGGAGAAAGACACATTCACCCAGTTAGAGAATGTTGTCATTCAAAAAAAGCATAACTCGTTATTAAACATAAACTTCTTATTCAGGGTTATGTTGTCATTCAGAAAAAGCATAGCTCGTTATTGGCATGGATTGCAACGTTATTATAACGTTGACTTCATACATATCATAATCCTTAGCCTCGTAACCCAAAAGAAATACCTTATGTAATTTATCGAATCCAATGTTATGGGTTATCGCTAGTAAAAGCTAGTGAGGATTATGTTTATTTTTGCATAGTAAGTTATACTAATGAGTATCGTGGGGAGACGTTACAAAGTTATTTTAACATTATTGTTAGTTATATGCATAGTATACATGTGAGCATTAACCCCTTTTAATTGGTTGCAACTCATCAAAGTTTGTATAATAATATCATCATTGGGATATAGGTTGTGTAATAACTAAGTTGTTATTAATAGTATTTTAAGATAATTATGAAATCATTGTCTTATAAACAGTTTAGTGAATAGTGTAAGAATAATTATCTTTTAGTTTCAGTTCCTTTCATGGTGGTGTAAATGATTACACAGCTTTCAACTTGAGTAATTTGCATAGTGTCATTTGGGTAGGATCATAAGTATTATGCAATTGTAACACTAATAAAACCTTTTATGTCGATAAACAAATAGTTTATGCACATTTTTAAATCTTAGAAAATAGCAAAGTTTGATAGCAAACTATGTAATGGTAAAGTGAAATGTAAGAACATTTCCTATGAACTCTGTTACTTAATACAGATCCATGAGATCTTACCTTAGAAGTTGTGGCAGTTTCTCATTTCTTGGAGTATAGTTTTACATTCTTACCAAATTACTAAGGTTAACATAAGATGAAAAGATTGGCTCGATAAGAAAAACACCAGCCCTGGAAGTTGTTCTTAGATAGAACCTAATACAAGAAATGTAATATAGAATTGCTAGGGTATGCATTTTTGAAAATAAAGAATATCAAGTAGATAAAATAAACGGCACGGAACCAAAGGAAGTAGCACTGTCGCTACATACTCTATAGGAAGAAACACAATCATCTGTACTTCGTTTACTATAGCAACAGAAGAAAACAAACTGTGTTACCTTACGGAAGTAGGTTGCATTACAGCAGCTTATAATCTAAGCTTATTAATTGCAAATAGAAATATTGCAGGATGCTTTTATGAATTTTAAAGACGATACTCTGTCATTTATACCTGTAAACCTGTAAGAACAAATAATCCATCTGCGTTAGCATAAATGCTAAGTAAGCCCCGGAATTCAAAGTCAGATTCAACCTACTATCATAAACAGAACTCATCAGTAAACCAAATATGAAATTAATGCGCAAGTTAAACTTAAAATTGTGTTAATAAGAAAACTGTTGAGTTAACAAAATTGAGGTTATGCAAATTAATCTATTAACTGTTTCTCTTTTTGCTAACCGTTAAGCTGCTAATAAACTGTAGTCTCAGCATTTTATGTTATTTCAAATTTTTTAGATTTTTGTGAAAATTTGGGGTTTTGACATGTGGTATTAGAGCACAAGGTTCAAACACTAGGCCTTGATGAAGCCCAACTAGCTTTCATGAAATAGTAAATTAAATTATTATGATGACATATTTTATTTTAAATGTTATTCAACATATAATTGTTTTCTGGAGTTTAACAGGCAGGTATGGAAAGGTTGGAAGAGTATGCAGAGGAGGAGTCTCCAGTTGCTGAAACAAGAAATCTACCAAGAGATCCTATACCAGAGGATTTAACTACCAATTCCTCAGAATTGTTACAAACTGTAAAGGACTTAAAAACTGAAATGGAGTCTGTAAAGCGAGAAAATGAAAGGATTCTGAGGGCTTAAGAAGAGCTTAATCAGATCCTAATTGAGAAGTTTCAAACTGAGGGTAGGGGTAGAAGAACTAAATCAAAAGATACCAGTCACCAACGTAAATCTAAAAAGATAAAAAATACTAAAACTGAAAGTAGTTCGTCTTCTGAAGTGTTTGGTGAACAACGAAACTATCATACTACTAGTGACAATAGTGATGATAATTAGTATACCAAAAAGAGGAAATACAAACCTTATGAGGAGATTTCCGGAGAATTCAAAAAGATAAAACCACCAACCTTTAATGGAGAGACCGAGAAAGGGGAGGACGCTGAATCCTGGTTATCTAGGATGAAGAAGTACTTCCAAATATATAACTATTCTAACAAGTTAAAGGCTAGAATGGCTATATATAACCTCTCAGGAAAGGCTGACATTTGGTGGCAGGACTTGAAAAGAGTTAAGGGAATAAAAGAGAAAAATGTAAACTAGAGTACCTTTAAAAGGTATTTCAAAAATAAATTCTTGTTTAAGTAGTATTATGAGGAGAGAGCCAAAGAGTTTTATGAGCTGAAGTTAGGATCAATGACAATGAAGGATCCGAACAACAAGTTCTTAAGTCTACTTAGGTATGTACCATACCTTGTAGATGAGAAACCAAAGGTACAGCAATACCTTAGCTGTCTACCTTATCATATTAAAGATAGAATTGAATATGATAGCCCAAAGACCTTGGAGGAAGCTATGACAAAAGTTAACTTCTGTTTTGAGCAGAATCGGAAGAAAGAAAGCTTGGCCAACTGGAAGGCCAAGAAAAATAATAATCAGTTTGAACAAAAGAAGAAGGATTTTGTGCCTAATAGAAATTCTAAGAATAATAAGGCCAAAAACTATCCCAATAACAAGAACTTCCAGGGAAATAGGAACAATACACCCAACAGCCAGAACATTCATAAAGGTAAGGAATTTGCAAATAAATAGGGAAATTTTTTCCAAGAACTTTGAGCTCAAAGAGCCTATCAAGTGCTGGAAGTGTAATGGCCCACACTATGCTTCAGTCTGTCCTAATCGGAAGAAGACTGTTAGCAACATTCATACTATATAGGAGGAGATGACCGCTGGGGAACTAGCAAGGAGCATGCCTAGAATCAACACCGCCTTGGAGAACCGACAAGCTGAATATCAGACTTCCATGGTGGAAGTAGAAGGTATGATAAATCAAACCCCTGTAACTATTTTGATTGATCCAGGAGCTAGTCTCAGTTATATTGCACCTCAAATAATAGAAAAATGTAAATTATCTGTTGAAAATTTTGATAATTCATGGTTAGTTCAGTTGGCCACTGGTGCAAAAAGAAAAGTAACTTGTTTTGTTAAAGAATGTGCAATAGTTATGGATAAATTTGAAACTGTTATTAAATTTAATATTTTGCCTCTTGGTTCTTATGATTTGCTGATTGGTATGGACTGGTTAGAATAACATAGAGTAATTCTAAACTGTTATGATAAAACTTTCACATGCTTAAATAGTGATGAAAAACCAGTAAGTGTTAAAGGAATACCTAGAAAAACCACCATAAGGCAGATTTCTGCCCTACAGCTTAAGAGAGCTGTTAAAAAGGGATGTAAAGCTTATCCAATAACAATTATTGATGAGGAAATTATAATTAAAACAGATAAGTTAAAAGTGGAAGACATACCAATTTTAAAAGAATATGTTGATGTATTCCCAGAAGAAATTCTGGGATTACCTTCGAAAAGGGAATTGGATTTCACCATTGAGCTGGTATCGAGTGTAGTACCTAGCTCAAAGGCCCCTTATCGAATGAACATACTCGAACTTAATGAATTAAAATCTCAATTAAAAGAATTAATTGATAAAAAGTATATTCGACCAAGTGTGTCTCCCTAGGGGGCACCTGTCATCTTTGTCAAGAAGAAGGACGGAACTATGAGACTTTGCATGGATTACCGTCAGTTAAACAAGATGACAATCAAAAATCAATATCCATTACCTTGCATAGATGACCTGTTTGATCAACTACGTGGAGCCACGATGTTTTCGAAAATAGATTTAAGGTCTGGATATCATCAAGTAAGGATTAAAGATGAAGATATCTTTAAGACAGCTTTCAGAACTAGATATGGTCATTACGAATTTGTCGTAATGCCATTCGGGCTTACTAATGCCCCAGCTGTTTTCATGTGTTTAATGAACAACGTGATGCATAAGTATTTAGATAAGTTTGTGGTCTTGTTTATCGACGACATTCTAATCTATTCAAAAACTGAAGAAGAACATAAAGTACATATAAAAATTGTTTTGTAAGAGTTGCGAGAACATCAACTCTTCACAAAGTTTAGTAAATGTGATTTCTTCAAGGATAAGATTCAGTTTTTAGGTCACGTAGTGACCAAGGAAGGAATTTCCGTAGATCCTGAAAAAGATAAGGGAAATCGAAGATTGGCCGGTTCCTAAGGATGTGACGGATGTTCGATCTTTCATGGGAATTACCGGTTACTACCGGAGGTCCATTGAAGGTTTTTTGAGGATAGAAAATCCAATAACTTCCCTGCAGAAGAAGGGAAAGAAGTTTGATTGGAATAAAAAAATGTGAAGAAAGCTTTTAAAAGTTAAAAACTTTATTAACCAGTGCACCCATTTTAAGAATATCAGATCCTAATAAAGAATTTGTAGTGTGCACTGACGTCTGTAATGATGGCTTAGGCGGTGTTTTGACTCAAGAAGGGCATGTTATTGCCTATGAGTCTAGAAAGTTAAAATTTCATGAAAAGAATTATGCAACATATGATCTGGAATTAGCAGCTGTAATACACGCCTTAAAGATGTGGCGACATCACCTAATTGGTAGAAAATTTGTTTTAATGACTGACAATAAAGGATTGAAGTATCTTTTAGATCAACCAAATTTAAATGCCAGACAAGCTAGGTGGTTAGCTTTCGTAAGCGAGTATGATTTTGAAATTCAGCATATAAAAGGTAAAGAAAATAAAGTTGTTGATGCATTAAGTAGGAATGCAAGGCTGAATATTGCAGCAGCTATCAGCACCTATGTTTCAGACTTAGATGAACAACTTAAAGAAGGAATAGAACAAGATGAAATTTACCAGAATTTGCAAGCTAAAGCTAAAAAAATCCAACAGAAAACTTAATTAAAGGTTAGAGTTTAAATAAAAAAGAATTTTTACTGTATAAAGATAGAATGCATGTACCTAACGTACCTAAAGTTAAGTTGTTAATTCTGGGTGAAATTCATAAAACACCATATTCAGGTCATCCAGGTTATCAAAAGACTATAACTATGTTAAGAAAATAGAAATTTCTGGACAAATATGAAAACTGAAGTAGCAGAATATATTGCTAGGTGTTTTGAATGTCAACAAGTAAAAACTGAACATCAACACCCAACTGGTTTGCTTCAGCCATTACCCATTCCTAGCTGGAAATGGGAGATAATTAGTCTAGATTATATTACTAGACTACCTAAAAATCAAAATCAGAATGATTCTATCATGGTAGTAGTTGATAAGTTAAGCAAAGCAGCTCACTTTATACCTGTTAAAACTACTTATAAAGCTGCAAACATAGCTGATATCTTTCTAAAATAGATTTTCCGATTACATGGAGTACCAAAAGTCACAATCTCAGACAGAGATCCTTAGTTTACAAGGAACTTTTGGAAGTCTTTGTTTAAAGGGTTAAACACCACATTAAATTTTAGTACTTCTTTCCACCTCAAACATATGGACAAACTGAAAGGGTAAACCAAGTATTAGAAGATCTATTAAGAATGTATGTGAAAGACCATCCTGGTAAATGGGAGGACTATTTACATCTGGTAGAATTTGCTTATAATAATAATTATCAGACATCAGCCAGATTTAGTCCTTTTGAAATTTTATATGGACGGAAATGTAATAATCCTATCTCTTGGAGTAATCCAGTAGATAGATTGGTATTAGATCCAGAACTGTTAAAAGAAATAGAAAAAATTCTAAAACAAGTGCAGAGAAATCTGAAAGTGGCACAAGATTGGCAGAAAAGTCAAGCCGACTTAAAAAGAACTCCAAAGGAGTTTCAGGTAGGTGAACATATGTTCATCAAGGCAAGGCCCAAAAAGAGCTCTCTGAGATTGGGGAGTTGTGCAAAATTGGCACCTCGTTACTGTGGCCCATTTGAAATTCTATCTAGGATTGGACAAGTAGCTTATCAATTAGCATTACCACCTAATTTGAGACTACATAATGTTTTTCACATTTCCATTTAAAAAAAATATGTTCATGATGCTACTCATGTTGTTAACTGGAATGATGTACAGGTGGATCCAGAAGGAGACTTTCTGGTGGAACCGGATTGTATCCTCGGAAGAAGGGAGATTACACTTCGGAACCGCACCATTGGACAGGTGAAGGTGCAATGGAGGCACCTTAGTCCAGAGGAAGCCACCTGGGAATTGGAAAGTAAAATGCGAGATGCATATCCAATTCTGTTCCAGGGGAATTCTGAGGATGAAGAATAAATAACATCGAGGACGATGTTATATTCTAAGGGGGTGTGTATGTCACATGCCCCAATTTTACAAAATAATATTATCTTATTTGATTTTATTCCAAGACATTATGTTAAATTTTATGCTAAGTTGTAAATGATGACTCAGCAGAGTCAAGGATATTGAATGTAATTCTGAATATTTTAATTATAAATAAATAAAAGTGGAGACAACAGCTTGGGAGAGTTGTTAAAAAGAGTGTTACTGGTCAAGTTGGTGGAGGAGACTGGGTGGAGAGCAAATAGACAAGTGGTAACATCCTCAAAAACTTCCAATGTTACAGGTGGCAACCTCCCTACATTTGGCGTCATGATCCCCCAAGAAAGTGGGATTAGAGTAGGTAGCTCAATTAATGACAATTAACCCAAAAAGACCTAGGCAATCTTAATAAAAATACCCATTGAAGAGAGTTGAGGATGCTCATTCCAAGAAGGGAACCATTCAGGTGAATGTACTTTAGAGGATTTCATTGGGAAGGGAATTTGTGGAATGTGTTTGAGGGGTAAACTGCAGAAAGTGATCTAGTACAGCTTTTCAGCTGAAGGATCTTACTCCTGAGTGCAGAGTTAGTACTGAGTCATTGGACTAGCATCTTGTTGCATGCTCCACCAGTTCTTAGCCAAGGAGACCAGGAACAGGCTCGGGGGTCCTGAGAAGTCGATGTTAGTGCTCTCCAGGGGTTGGTAGGGAGGAACAGCCTCCCAACGCTGTTGTTGTCCAGCTTAAACAAATTCTACAGTCTTTTATTTTACTTTGTTAAAAGTTTATATGTGAGACTGACTGGTTAATGAATGGTTAAATGTTTAGATGTAATCTGATAGAGATTGTAATCCTTTAGTTATTTGAAATATTGAATCTGTAATTAATGAAAAATAATCCTAACCTGTGTTTTTCCACATCTGGAGTGGACCAGACCGTACTCCAGCACAGGCAGTGTATTTAGATAGATGATGGATATGTTAGAAACCTGAAATGAACTGATGTATTATGCAGTAATCTATTTCTGTATGTAGTTGTTATCAGAGAAGAACAATATCCTGTTAGTTAAGTTTATTGTTTAAACCAGATTATTGTTGTAAGAATGATAGAAAATAAATAGTCATAATACTTTATAGATAGCAGGTTATTATAATTATAAGTTATTCAAGTAGTTAAGTATTTACTTTTGCACAGTACTTCATTTTGTAAATTATATTATTAACCTGTAGCAGAGGCAGAAGAAATAACTTAGATAAACCACTTACTGTTTTTATTCTGCGAAGGAAAGAATAAAGTATGATATACATAGTTTATTTACTGTTCATAATAACTAACTATATCTACAAATGTTCATATTTCAAGTAGGGTATTACTAGCTTAATTAATTTCTATAAATAAATTAAATACAGAGATGAAGAACATCTGAACAAAGAACTTTAATAAACCTATATGTATTATATTTAATAAAACAACTAGATTACAGTGGTAAATAATATTTAATAAAAGTTATTTATAAAATAACTATTTCTTTTTAACTTTTATAAACCAATTTACTTGTAAAAGAAAGTATAGGGTCGAAACCCTAATAAGAACTACATTTGCAAATAACAATTATGTAAAATGATAATCCAATTATTTGGAGTAATTGTTATTAAACAACAAAACCATTGTAGATTATTACAGTCCTTTAAGGATAGTGACAAGTTAACTAGGGTAATATAAAATACTATATATATGTAATAATAATTAAATCCATTAATTATTAAACTAAAAACTTAAAGAATAAATCAAAGAAATTATTTTACACACAGGTCACCTACAGGTAACCTAGCTCGAATATCTGAGCTTGTAATTAAATAATTAAAAGCATGTTGAGATAACAGGTTAAGCTATTAACAATACCATTAATGCCAGATAAACATTATACAACAACAAGATTTCTTTATACAGACGAATAAGGGTAAAAACCCTAATATACAAAATTACCTTAAGAGCGTAAAATTTAACTGAGTTCGAGCTCAAAGAGAAAATCCCTATGCTTTAGAACTAAACAGTATATGGCATGTTAGGCCGCGAGAGCTATTAACATAACCTTGTACAAACAAAACAAGTAAACAACATTTACAAGTCACGGCTTGAGCCGGAATACCCTGCTGGAAGCATGGGTTTAACAAAAACTAAACTAGAAATCTGAAGAGTAGTAACCCAAGAAAGGTAACGACCAGGTCGTAACCTATCAACTGGAAATTGTCCCTTAAATACTGCACAAGCAGGGAATGCCATTTGTTAACCAGGGCTTACCCGTAGCCAGAGTGTCAGATCTTTCCTTAAAGTATCATTGCCACGAAATGAACGAACTGTCACCTGCAAGCAAAAAACCTAAGTTATTTAAAATATATTTCAGAAATGTAAACCGAAGTAAAAATCTAGTTTAAGAGTTCTAAGAGTTATTGTACCTGAAATTGAAGGTTAGGGAACCACGAAGGAACAGCAGCACCGCCACCAGTGAAACAAAAATCCAAGTCTTCATTCTCGCAGAGACAGAGGAACCAGAGACTCTTATACAAACCACTGACAGCAGTAGAAGAAAGAGGCATGGACAACGGCCAAGCAAGAACGAGACAGTGAAGTTGAAGCTGCCATCAACAATGCAAGGCATGGAAATGAGTTTTCACAAACCCTACGACTAGGGTAGTGCCGTAACCGCAACAAACAAATTATATAAACTATCTCAGCAAGGGCAAGCCATGGAGGAAATGAACAAGGAGCCTATTTCAGGCCATATATCTTATGCCACGACTCTCTACAAACCTTGCAGAGATAAGAGACACAGATCACAGAAAGAGTTTTAGAACGGATAATGTATACGGAAATGAGTTTATTCCGGGACTCAGAGCATAGTTAGCAACAGCAAGGTAGCATGGCCGCCATGAAAAGGGTTGCAGAGCGACACGAAGGCTCGAGAACTATGGAGGGAAATGAAAAAGAAATAGGGTTACAAGGATTTTATATTACTATTGCATGGACAGGAGAAGTCCACGTGCCAATGGAGAAATTTAGACGGTGCATGGATCGAACTATATAGTCACCTGCATGCAAATATTATACAATGATTTTTATAATGATCCACAAAATCAAGACATGTAAAAACTATGTGATCAATCATTTATAAAGTCCATCAATCACATTTCACGTATCGATCATGAGGTTGTTTGGCGATGGATATTATCGAACCACAAACGTTGACATTTCGAAATATAGTAATCATATAGTTCGGTACTAATATAACTTGTCTATATTTGTTTCATAGAACAAGGACCCTGTTGCAGCTGCAACCATTCTCCCCAAATTTCTTAATTTTCGGGCCCCTCCTCATGATGTAGCGTTGTTTTAATCGTTGGGTCCTTTGAATTTTTGGACATGTTTAATTTTGGATGATTCTAAAGATTAAC
Organism: Pseudotsuga menziesii; assembly: GCA_001517045.1. NCBI lineage: Eukaryota > Viridiplantae > Streptophyta > Pinopsida > Pinales > Pinaceae > Pseudotsuga > Pseudotsuga menziesii. The sequence goes on along the minus strand of LPNX010211802.1, from coordinate 147,695 downwards.
TCTCACCCTGGTTTTCAAATTTGATTGTGATGGAAATTGTTGCGGGTCGCAGTTTTATTTGCTTGTCTAACGGATCAAGTTTCTTTGTTTTGGGTTGCCGCTTCGGAGGTAAAGCCAGTTTTTGTCCGTTGTTGAAATTCGAGGGCTATCCAAAACACTTAAATCGTTTTTATACATCGGGTGTCGAAAATATGTTTGATCGGCGACTGTTGTCCTTTTCTCGTCCGCCGTTGCGGCTCCCAAAGCGGCTTAGCATCCGAAGTGCAAAGCGCTCCGACCGCCGATGTTTGTTAGTCTTTTAATCGCCTGCCCGTAGCCTTTTCTCTTCCGCTGTTGCGGCTGGGAAAGTCATTTGGCTTCCGATGTGATGTCTTCCGACTTCCAACTAAAGCTTTTCCCGCCCGCATTTCACGTGTCTTTAGCCCTTGTCTCTTCTGTCGTTGCGGCTCCCAAAGTAGTTAAGCCTCCGAAGTATAAATCCTTCCAACTTCCGATTGAGAGTGTTCCCACCCGTGGGTAGCGTATCCTTAACCTCTCCTTTGCCGCCGTTGCGGCTAGGAAAGCCTTTTCGCGTCCGATGTCGATATCCTTTCGGCTTTCGATTCAGAACTTTCCCGCTCGAGGCTCAGTCAAAACTCTTCCGTTTGTTAAAATTTTCAGATTAAGGGATGCACCTGGACGGTTTCTTATGGATTAGCCATTTCAGGTGGTTTAAGTTAACGTTTAAAATGCCATTTCAATGAATGATGCACAGTAATTGATTGCAGGTAGAACTCAAGGGACTGTTGGGGCAACCACATGGTGAAGGCGTGGCTGACAGTTTGTAAAAAATCAAATCAAAACCAGCCGAGTCACAAGGGAGACGAGCGAAGGAAAAGACAAAAAACTGAAAGCAACAAAAACGAAGATCTGAAAGGTCCATCAGTTACTCAACTGATCATGAGCATATGAAGAAAAGATGAAGAAGAGGAATATGAAGCGTTGGGGAACGGAAACGCCAGAGGTTTGGGGAAACCCAAGCGGTCTGCTGATTTTGTTTAAATTTCTGAAAGTTAGAAGTTACAAGGACTTTTTCCCTGGAAAAACTTGTACACCATTTGCTTGTAAGATGAACTATTTCGTTTTACAATTAGAAACTGCAACTTTTTCCTGCTGGAGAAAGCGAAATGTGGAATGTATCAATGTGATTAAATGAACAATGTTGAAGGGGGACTATTTCGTTTTCAGTTGTGTTTCATTAACTGTGAGAGTGTTTAACTTCCTGAACCTATGTTCTTGTTGAATGTTCTTCAGTATATTTTGTGATGTTTTCCACTGTGAGTAATAAATGTTGTCTCTAAACAATTGACTATCTGGTTGTTCAAATATCTGTAATTGTTCATGTGTATTGAAAGAAGTATCAGCTATATGTAACTCTTCATAATGCATGTACAAAATATATTACTCACCAATGAATGATAATCCTGCTCCCTAGGGATAGTTTAGGTAGTTAGTTTTAATTTATTGTTGTATGTGATTTAGATGCTTGTGAATGCTAAGACGAGAGGTAAGAACCTGCGCATCACGTTGTGACTGCTCCTTGCATCTTATCGCCCTGCATGGTTAACTAGGCACTTGCATATCATACATTAAGTCAAAAAATACAAAAATACACGGTGGACCGGGCCGCAACCGGCAAAGCCTTTGTTTTTTGTTACTTTGACCTACGATAGCCAGACCGCAAACCGGACGGATTCCCCATACTAAACAGTCACGGGCTAGTTGGGAACGTTGACTGGGGAGAATCCCTCATTGTTGTTGCCTGCGAATTTTTGGGCATCAACAGACCCTTATCTCTTAAAACATTTTATTATCTGATTTGTTGCAACAATCATCTACCAATGTCGTTATTATAGTATGATCATTATGGTTTCTATATTATCCACATTGACTTATAATAATTATTTGGTTAATGTAAAGACCAAGTTAAATATCTAATTCTGAGAACAACAATTTAACAATATATTCTTATATATATTAAGATCAACGCGGGGCTAAACTCCTCTAAAACCATATCTCTAATGGAGTTTATAAATAAATTGTCTAGCACTTTAAAGTCTAGGATTTATAAATTATTTACAAGGTCAAAGTTGTTAGACTTGTTTAGGAATTTCATTTAAATGACATAATTATATTTCTATGGGCATAATTATATATTTATGTAAACATAACGATCAATTGAAATAAACGATAAGAATGACAAGATGGTAAAAGATTATATTACAACATACTTTTACTTAGTCTAATAGAGTTTAGACTTTAATAAGTCATTGGTTGTTCTCAAAATGACATTTTGCTGGTAACTACCATGTCTTATACCTAGTAGAAGGATTTCATGCTTCCACAATTTAGCTAGTATTTAACATAGGATAAAGGTTGTTGTTTTATAGAAACATCTAACTTAAAAACTGTTGGTAGACAGTAATTCTTAATATAAGGAAAGTATTATAGAATAATAAGAACTAAAAGGGATCGAACCTACTTGAGTCTATAACCAATAGAACATCATAGTTTGACATAGACTTAAAAGTTATAGACAATAGTGTTTACTTGGAAAAAAGACACCAACGTCTTTACATCCATCAACATTAATGTCAAACAGTTGCAGACTGTAAGTGTCGCTATAGAAGTTAAATATCAAGCAACTTATTACACAGATAAGAGGGTGTGATAATATTTAATAACCCAAGGTACAATCAGTATAAGATGCAAGCTATGCTTAATAAAGTAGAAGTAAGCAAGCAGCTGAGATTACAAGTTTAAAATTATAGAAGGCATTTTTACTGTTGTTACATGCATTAAAGGAAAGAAAAACTCAATCATCTGAACTTCGCTTATAAGGACAACTGTAGAAAACAAACTGTTTTTACCTTACAGAAGTTGTTGAAAAATAGCAGCTTATTTTACTAAGCTTATTACTTGCATTTAGAAATACTGTTGTGTACTTTATGAATTTTAAAGGTGTTACTCGATCATTCATACCTGTAAAAACCTGTAAGAACAAGTAAATTTTATGCGTTAGCTTAAATACTAAGTAAGCCCCGGAATCCAAAGACAGCTCCGCCTACTTGTCATAAATAAAAATGCATCAGTAAACTGAAAGAAGAAATATTGCACAAAGTTAAACCTAACCTTGTATTGAAAGTAGAATGTTGAGTTAGCATACACCTAACCTAACAACTTGTGTAGCTGGAAGAAGAACGTTTTGTCGCAGGGTATCACCAAAACATTGACAAAGAAAGACAGAAGGTATGGCATTATCAACACATTAAGAACAAGCAGTTTTAGGTCAGAGGACTTGTTCTTATGTATGACAACAATTTTTTCAAGCATTTGGGCAAGTTAAAAACACATTGGTTAGGACTGTATATCGTTGAGGAAATCACTAACGGAGGCGCAATGAAATTGAAAAAAGTATATGGAACACCAGTTAGAGGACTCATAAATGAAAGTCGTTTAAAGTCGTATCATGATCGTCGCGTCTTGATCGCATTAAAAACAAAATTTGCTCACAGATTGCTAGTTTGCTGCACAAAGAGAACAACATAAACAAAAAAAGCAGAAACACTTTGACCCTTTTATGCATTTGTGGGTCGTAGACTACTAGTCTGCCGCAGTAAGAAGAAAACTTACGTAGACTCGATGTCTGGCACAAATAAAAAAATTAGGGCGAAGAAACTTAGTTTGTCGCAATAAAAGGAAATTTGTCGAAGGAGGATTACCAGTCACAGGGAGTGCGGCGTTGTCGCAAGAAATACTGGTATCACAGAAATGACAACTGGATGTCACTAAATTCAAATTCCCGAGATATTTTGGCGATGTGCTTCTTGGTCACGTCCTTTTTATGGAAATAACTACCACTTGACATGACAACTAAATGGCAGCATGCATAAAAGTTTCCTTAATTATTCGGACGATCAATCCATCTGATTGAAAATCCATATACCTTCCTATTGATTGCTCGCGCATGTGAAGTATAGTTATAGAGAACGGTTACATGATGTCAACCTTGGCGCCCAAATTTCATTTCCATCCTATTTGCATTCGAGAAGAGCAATTGTTGTCTGTAACTGTAAGATCCAAAGATAATTGTTCGGAATATGGTCATTTCAATTTCCAGCGCAAGTACAACTATTGAATCTGAGGTTGCAACTGCATAACCTATGATAGTCATGGAAGATACTACTGGATATGTCCTACCACAGGTGGAGGTTCCACTAGTCCCTGAGTAGGTTGCTCTAGTTTTTGAGCAATTTCTAGTTAGGGCTTCAGGAAAACCACATGCAAACATACCATGTCTGTCTGGAACTACATGGGGGAAGCGTACTGGAAAGAGAAAGTGGAAAGCAAAATCAATGACAACACCGACACCACCCTATCAGGAGGACGAAGACTCGGAAACTATAAATCTATTGCCGCCATACATCCCACCAAGACGCTTTGATGCACCAAAGGTTAGAATCCCAAACAAGTCAGGGGCTTCATTGGTAGCACCATCGGTGTCAAAAGAAGTTAAGGTGTTGAAGGCTATTTTTCCAAACCTGGGGAAGATATCCTTCATTGACCATGACACAAAGAAAAAAATATATTTAGATAGGGAGAATTACATGATCACTGTGCAAGATGCCCTATATGGGTTGAAGCATTTGGTTCTAATGGAATGGGCCAGAGGGCTTGACCAGTTAGGAATATTATCATTGTTGTATATGCCACACTTTGGTCGAAGCTCGAAAATAAATACCTGTGTCAAACAATTATTAGTGTATTTTGATGGTAGCTACCTATGGCTCAACAAATCAATCTTTGTGGATGCCGAACTCATTGCAGTAATTACAGGCCTAACATTCGCAGGTATATATCCAACTCCCTTTTTAAGGAAAGATCAAGAAACTATGTATCGACAAGGATGAAAGAAAAATATGACATGACTAGAGATAGTAGGGGGTTCCTAATATCCTCGATTAATGACCAGACCTTTTGCTTTCTTACGAAGGTACTAGCTTCTAAAATGTTATGCAAAATGCGACCGACCCAGTGTACTGTGGGTGGGGTTGCGCTAACTGGACTCTGTGCGGAGGGAGTTCAAATCAATTGGTCGTAGTTCCTGTTGAATGAATTGCTACAAGATGCAGTATTATCACAGGAAGGTGATAACCCATTCCACTATTCTTGGTTGTTGATCTTGATTTCATTTATCGTATGGTCCGACCAACCAAGCTACCAAGGGGTAGATCTGCCAGTACGATGTAGGGGAGCTTGATACCATAATCTATGGTTTGACAAGGATAAGAAGGATAGGCAGTGGGAGAATAATGTCAAACTTTTCATGCATGGAGAGGCACTGCGGCATTAGATAAAGGACCAACACAGGCTTACAGACAACATCGTTTAATGCTTTCGTTAAATTATCAAGTTTGAGATTGACCTGCATCATGTTAAGTTACAACCACAACATGACCTGCATCATTAATGGTTGGCGACACAATTTTTGTTGACAGAAGAGGAAGTTGAGGCTATTGTCGAAGAATGGCGAGTTCCTGTTCCAAAGGACTAATTAGATGTAGAATAAGCCCTGCGTCAAGACAATCCACCATCGTAGAATGATGGAAATGAGGAAGAAAACCCGTAGGCAGATGCATAAGATCTCAACTCAACTCATAGTGGTTCAAGTTCAACTCCGATAGACCCAGTGGTAGGAGGGAAAAGAAAAGAGGTTGACACTGAGCATGTAGAGTCAAGACAAAATAAGAGAAAGGCTGACAAAACCACAAACACTGTCAACCTTGAGGGCGAGGATTTGACACTTATGACCGAAGCACTAACATAAGTTGCGTAGGAAAGATTCAAGAAAATAGATGAGTGATAGACGAAGCTCACAGGTACTGTTACTGATCTGCTGAAAGTGTTATGCAAAGTTGTTGAAGAGGTTAGAGTTCCAGTAGATTACACACCCCACAAAACTGAGTCACAGGATATACCTGAAACTTTAGAAAAGCGAAAAACTGAAACACCAATTCCACTTCCACCAATCAGGATGCAAGTGTCAGGATAAGTACTTGATCTAGAAACCCCATAATTCAATGATGTGGCCAAAATCATAGGCCAAAAAACCATACACTTTTCATTGATGCAAATGGATGAAGTATATGCAATGCAAAATTATGCAATCACAAAGATGAAAGTAAGGGAAGGCGCCTTGATTATGCAGGCGAAAGTAGCAAATACAAGTGTTAATAAGATGAAGCAAGCAATGCAACAGGCCGATCAAAAAACAAAATGTGGGAGGAAAGCATGCATAGGATCATCAAGGTTGTAGCCCTTGCGTGCACAAATTTTGTTGATGAAGGGATAATAGATGAAATTTTTCCAGAAGCCAAGGTCACTTGAATTGGCGAGATTGCACAAGACCTTCGCAAAAAGGTCACAAAGCTCGAAGCGCAACTAAAACCAAGTACACCTTTGGACATGACAGAAGAAAGAAGGAAAGCAGCAATAGAGGTTGTGAAGAGAATCGAAGAAGCATAGTCATCATGTGCCAAGGTGTTCAACCAAGTGTCTCAAACTTGGGAATCCTTGATCGACGACGTCGAACTAGAAAAACGCGCAAAGGAGCTGCGTACAGCTGAGACAGAAGTAACTCAGTTGAAAAATGAGATGAAAAAGCTACCCTTAGCAGAGAAGATGGCTAAGGTAGCATAAATGAAAAAACTCAACCAACAACTGGCTGTGTTACTCATGCAACAACATCAAAAGGAAGATAAATTCGAAGAGTTGAAAGTTTAAGTAGAGAGGACTATAGGCATTATCCAGCCTGTACATCAGAGGGTACAACAAGTAGTGGAAGCAACAAAGCTTGTACCATTGGAACACCTCAGTTTCGACCTTGTGGAAAACTTATAGAAAGCATAGGAAGATGTTCAATGAGAGACAAAAGAGATCCTGAAAATATTTCACTATTTTAAAGGTAAATTCGCCCCAAATGCATAAGTAGAAGAATAGACTTGCGTGGCTCAGGACGAGCCACAGGTGAGTGTTGGGGGCATGTTGGAATTAGGGGAAGTTAGGCAGAATTCAATTGGAATTCTGGCCAAGTATGAAAAGAGTCAAGTTGCAAAAAGGAAGACGAAAGTTGCGACAAAAGTAGAAAAAGAAGGAAGAAGGAGCTGCAACAAAAGCAGTCACAACTGAAGAACAATTTGACAAAAGAAGAGTTCGACAGAGAAAGAGTTCGCGACAAAAGGAAAAGATGCAAAAAGACGAGTTGCGACATAGGAAACCTTGTCAGAAGGCATGTAACGGTGCAACAGCTGGAAAGCGACAGTTCAGAAAGATCGTGGGTACGAAGTTGACTAGAGTCGGTGGATGTCGCATGTATGAAAGCATATTTGTAATTCTAGTTGTTAGTGCTTACTACCATGTGTTGCTAGAATATGAATGACATCATGTTGGGTAATTGTATGAGGTCGGCTAAGAGCGACATTTAAGAGTCTATAAGAAGGAAGAACCCAGGCTGTGTGCAGGTTACTCACTTTCGAATCAGTTGCACTATGTTAGCTTCATAAAGGTCGGATTGTATGGGTTTCTTAGCGATATGTTGTTGTTGCTTAACTAGTCTCTCAATAGAGAGTCAATTAGTTGTTTTGAATGTGTAAATGATGAATGTATTTGAGTCACATAAATGTTTGTTGTGAATAAGTGTTATGTATTCGCTTGCGAAGGAGTTATATGTATGTGTCACAATGTTATAGTTGGAATTATCTATACTCCATTATATTTACTGGTATAGTATTTGTTGATGGTTGAACAGAGTCACATTTTAATTGTGCATAATCAGTATAAGGATTACATCCACTGACTTTGGTCGAGCACCTTGGTAGAACACCAAGGGAAGAGAAATCCCCCACCCAACTAAGGAAACTTGAATATGGAAGTTACCCATAGGAAATATATCTCGAGTGAGACTGTATTTACATCGCAAGTGCTGCTGATTGAACCTTTCTCTATCAGACCGATATTTTGGGCTTTGTTATGCGCAAGGGGAGGGACTAAACCTGGGTCGAATGCCCAACATTGCCCTCTCGAACAAATCGAGAAAGTATGTGCTTAGAGAGTCTAGTTTTGCATTATGCCCCCAAATTTCATTCGTAGCCGAGGTAAAATTTAGATCACACGCAATTACCAAATTTGGGATCTTAAGAGTTCCCTCTGCCTCAATCTGGTTCCAAAACAACTCTTTGGAGTGATATGGGCCTTTAAATATTCAATAATTTTCTTTCTTTTGAGAAATCAATGAGACAACCAGTTAAAAGTATACCTGCAATTACAAAGAAGGCCTTTAGTTTAGCCTTTTGATGATCCTATGCAGCAAGTAATCCACCCGAAAAACCCACATCATCTACATAAACCACCTCCCAATCCTTCTTAACATTAAAAAAGAAAGTGGTCGCTTTCACCCTACAACCATTGTTTCTTGTAAGAAAACAACATCAGGTTTAATACAATCCATAAACTGTTGGAGAGAAAATTATTTTTGGAGCCCCCCCTACACCCATAATATTAATGGAGGTGCAAATCATTTACTAACCCTAGCAAGGGACTTTATTCCCATAAGCGCCCTGGTATCGAATGTGGAAGGGGAAGAAGCTGACATAACCGGAGGTGCATGATTGTCGACCTCTTTTCTATTTTTCCTTGTGCTTCTAGTCTTAATAGGGTATAAATCACTTTTCAACCCCCCCTTTATGACCCCCTGAGGAGTTTTTCTAGAGGGATTACAACTAGATTCCTTTAGGATAGGCAAAGAACAATTGTGAGTATCTTGGGTATGTATAGTCATAAGCACCCCATTAGGTGAAATACCATACAAAGATTTCAAAGGCACCTTCTTTAGTGCAACATAGTATGAAATGGTGGGTTTTGGATCCAAGGTAGAGCATATACTTGGGGAGACCACAAATGTTGAAGGATATTCTTCTTCAACAACCCCAATACTAGTCTTGGTGTCCAAAACCCCGAAGCCAATTTTGGAGATGATGATGATGATGATGATGATGGTTAACGTCCCCTGAGACCAAATTTGGTCTATCAGACCTAAAAAAGAGAATTAATTAGTTTGCTTTAAAGTTATATTTCTATGCTCAAAGAGCTTGGAAAGAAACGTCCCTCGTGTATCCAAAATTCCCATAGGTTGTGAGATGCTGCCAGGGTTGAAGGGCCTCGTGTATCCAAAATTCCCATAGGTTGTGAGATGCTGCCAGGGTTGAGTACAAGACCCCCCCCCTTCCACTAATTCCAGAGACAGGATGGCTTCTCGACCCACCAAGTTATTCAAAACCACCTCCACCGGGGCATTACTCAGTAAAACCTGGTTCCCATCTTGTAGAGTGGATAATGAGACACCCTTGTAAAAAAAAGAATCCCTCAATAACAATGGTTATTTTGATGTTAAGTATGAAACAAAATAAGGGTTTAATCTATGAAGCTTACCCAGAAATGGCTGGGCCACCAACAAATCAGAAGCTGAAGACATTGGAGTAGTACCCAACGAGTCCATGGTTGATGCTTGTTCCATGTCACAATAGTCGTCTGAAGACCAAGCTTCAGCTTTTGACAACTCCCTATCAAAGTCTAAACCCAAGGAAGCACAATTTTTCCAAAGATGTCCAATCTCCCTGCACTTTGTGCATCGGAACAAGACCCCCCAGCAGTCCAGAGATTGGGAGAATGAGTGGTTGTGCCAGTAAATTTCTAAATTTTCAAGTATTCCTCTAGACATATCGATCTCCATGAGAATCTGCCCCATTCTCTTGTAAATACCATAAATAATTTCTCTCTCCAGATGGATGAAATGATCGAGATGGTTACCAATGGATTCCAATGCATCTTTGTTCTAGAAGACGAGTGGGAGGCCTAAGAGGAGTACCCACAAGTGCCGAAGCTTTAGTCCTTCCGTAGTAGGATGAAACCCGTAGTTCCAATGCTGCAACATCAGGCTACCGTGACCCTTCATCCATGTCCTTGCAAGGACAAACGATGCGTGAGCTTCAGTATGAAAAACAAACCCATACCACCCCTTCTGAAAAACAAATAATGTCAAACAATAACCAGTAATGGGGGCCCAAAACCTAGATGCCTAGTCTTTAATGTCCCTATTGACCATTTCCTTGTAGCCGAATTTCCCAGTCAATCACTCAATGACATACATAACACCTCTTCGAGACCGACCTCCTTGCCAAGGGTCATCCTGTTATTGTCAGGTCGTAATATCCATTGTCAAAACTTTCCTCTGTTAGGTCTCTTGACTAACATGTGGTTGTAAACCTTCGTTCTCGAGTTAGCCCCACCCAACACCTTCTGGGTATTCTCACCAGGTCGAGTAGGTTATAGCTTTTCCATTACTGTTGGATTTGAGTTTTTATATTCCGCCAAAGGATCTCCACCTTTATGGGATGGTAGCCCAGTCTGTTTAAATTGTAGTCTATTTCCAGTTGTCACCAACATAGTAGTTTAATTCCTTAATCCTAGTGATGTGTGATCAGGTGGACAACTAGTCTCCCCCAAAGACTCGGGATTTAGGGTTGGCTGGTCCATGATCTCAAAACTCGGGCAACAGGGGAGCAAAATGCCAAATCAGACAGGAGTATAGTTAGAGTCATAAACAATTAAAGCCGGAGTAAACCAAAACCCTTAATAATAACAGGTAAAGGGAATAATTAAACCCTGGGAGTTCCGACAACCAAGGAGGGATTCCAAGAAACCCCCCCAAGTGGCCTCTCAAACAAGTCAAGGCACGTGCAATACCAACACCTAAAAAAGAAATTACCCCCACCAGGTCGGGAAACCAAGGATTTAACCCTAGTTTTGGGCGACGAAGCACTACTAATGTCAGATAACCCCCCCTAAAAAAAATTAAAAAAAGATATAAAAATAAATAAATAAATAAAGTAACAGGAAGACTTACCATGCACTGACAAAGTGCCAAAACAAGCAAATACACATCTAAATCACAACCATGTACACGACACCTCACATAACCCATGAAGTTGTTAGACAGTGGGAATATTTTAACCCCATGCACATCAAAATCAGTGGGAATAACCCTAAGGGAAAACATACAACTATGATCCCACACCCAAATGGCAGAGACGACCATCCACAACTGCCCAAAAGACCTAAGTCAAGACTTTCGTAGAGCCATAAATCCCTTAGCTAAGAACACCACCCACCAATCCAGGATAACAATCCTACTTGGCCAAAGTCCCTAAACCAAGAAATACCTAACGATCAAACCATGTGTCCATGCGCACAGACCTAACACACAAAGTTACATGGTTTTCAGGGTATCAAGGTTTCTAGGTTCGGTTTGGGATAACAATCTTCTCAGCCAAAGTTTCAAGACTAAGAATCCTTAATGGCCTAATCACGAGGCCATGCGCACAAACCTAACTCAGGGTTTCTGGGTTCGGTTCAGGATAACAATCTTCTTGGCCAAACTATCCAAACTAAGAATCCTTAATGGCCTAATCATGAGGCCATGCGCACAGACAACACGAAGTTACAGTGTTTCAGGGTTACAACAGACCTTGTCGTCAAAGAAGAGAGGGTTTTATCAATCAATTTTATGGTTAAGTATTGGTACGGTCATGGTAAAACTTTATATCAATTTATACTTTATTTTATTCTTTTGAAATTTACAAATGCCAAAAGAGAATGTATATCATGAAATATGGTCACAATGGATTTATTGAAAAATTAAAAACTGAAGTAGTGGATTTGCCTAAATGAACATTATTTACTGGTCAATAGTTTCATTTTATGTAAACAACTATAATTTTATCACAATGACCAACTTTAAATGTTTTGACTTTAAAAGTATGCCCACTCCCCAATAATATGCATATGTATATTGCTCCTCTTCTTGTCCATGTGTTTGTTGCTATACTCTTCAATTAGTAGCTTCATGTCCATGTGTTTGTTGCTTTACTCTTCAATTAGTAGCTTCAGTCTTGCTCCAAATATTTTTCTACCATTTTTGTGCTACACTTTCATTGTAATCCAACCAGGTTTGTCACAAATTTTGCACTTTTTTATTCTACACTTAGCTTGGATTCAAGAGTTCTTTAAGGTACTTTATTGTGTAAAAAACATAACAATATTTACTTGAATTTCTTCGATGTCATTGCTATATATAATGCAACGTTGTGATAAAACATGATTTTAAGTATGCGGCATACAATTGTGCAAATGCCATATTCATATATAATTTTGTATTCATTAACAAAGTGTGTTTCAAAATTATTTATAAACAAGAGCCACGAGGTGGCAATGTCCCCGCAAATGTTAATAGCTATTGTAATTAGGGATGAAAAATTATGCATCAATTTCAAGGAAATTTACAAACGCTATCTCAATTCTCAACCACTATCAAGTAAGAAACCTTCAATAAAAATATATCTTTTTAAAATTCCTTTTTTTAAATTTTTTTTTATAAATCAATTTCTAAACTAATTTCTAAACCATATTAGTTTAGTAAGTATACAATCACTATTTCTATTATAAAAAGTATTCTTACTTTTCAAGATATCATGATACATGCTATAATTGCAACAAATTCTTTTAATATATATATATATATATATATATATATAATTCCAATAATTCCTTGTATCTCCAATACATGAACCAAAATGCATCTAGTTCTCACACAACTTATTGTAAAAAAAAAAAAATCAACGAGTTGGTTTTGTGAGTCACTTATTCTTGTAGGGGTATTATCTTATATGTTAGTTAAAAAAACATTGAAGTAGTTATTTATACTAAATAATAAAAAGATATGTTCAATAAAAAATATTGTGAATAAGGATGATTTTTAAACTTGTTTAGAAATAAGGTCAACATGCAATCACTACTATATTATCTAATAACTAAACCAAATTATAACAAACCAACATTGGGATGACAACAAAAGTTAATATAAAATTCACCACAATCAAAAGGTGAACCATAACCACGATCCGTCGGAAGTCCATGACAAGATCACACGATTTCCATTGTATGATGATGGTTCTTCCCCGGGAACAAAACTCCAATTCCTTAGAAATGCAACTCAATTATTTCCAATTTTTTTTAATCTCGTCTCCTCTCTTCATCTATGGAGTCATTCTCTACTGGTTACGATCATTCTCTACTGGTTACGATCATAAAATAGGGAGAAAATATATTTTCAAAGAATTGTGAAGTATTGCAGCTCTTGCACCTAGATGTCGGTGGAGCTATCCTATGACCAAAGCATAGGGGTTAAGTTTAAAAAGTAAATTTGACCCTTATGGTGTGCATACATCGAAGTATGCTCCCATCTTTTCACTCATTTATTTGACACAGAAAAGCAAACCCAAGTCACTGGAATTTAGAAGTATTACATTTAATTACATTAAACATAAGATCTTCTTGAGATTTACAATCATTATTATCTTTCTTTATAAAATTAAGATCTTCTTGAGATTTACAATGATTATTATTTTGCTTTATAAAATAAATTAATCTAAAATAGGTTGTATTGATTTAACATAATGAAAAGAGTTGTCTAACCAGACGATTTTTTCCATATCTCCGGCGGATTCCGGCTGAAAATCTAAATGGTCCCCTAGTTAGACAACTCCATAATGAAATTCCAAGTGTTTTGTATGTGAGCTATCTTTCCCGGCATTTTTCCTTGTTAAGACAATTTCAGGTTAGTTCTCTTTATGCCATTTTTTCTTGTTAAAACAATTTCAGGTTAGTTCTCTTTATGTCAAATCTTTCAGCCTGGTGACCCCTTGTGATTATCCTTAGATACTTTTATCCTTTCATTAATATTACACCAACCTTGCTCATTCATTTTCTTTTGCTTTTACAAATTATTATTTTCAGGTCATTTCAAGTCTTTAACTTCGTTTACCGTGCAAAAGGTTTTCTTTAGCTATATTTTAAAGTGATATTTTCTTTCATTGTCTAAGTGATCTTTCTACTTCATACATACAAAATTCATGTACTCTTTGTTTCACCTAAAACAAAATATAAAATTCATGTACTCTTTGTTTCACCTAAAACAAAATATAAAGCTTTTAAAAATATTTTTAAAATGATTTTAAAATATATTTTTTTTATGTTTTGGCTTAAAACAAAATGCAAAAAATATAAACACTAAACATGGAATAGTAAACAAGATAGAACTAGAGTATGTGTTTATACTATATAGTCCTGCAAGTTACAGATATACCCTGCAAATTACAGATAAATTGTATAGTTGTATCAATCTTTTTTTAGAAACAAGTATAATATTAAAACTATAGCACCATTGCTACTTGGAAGTCCAGGATTAGTTCAAATTTTCACCAAATCTACTTAGTTCAACTAGATATTCACTGGATTCTCGGGTTTATACCTATAATATGCAGAAGTATCCATTAGATTTACTGGGAAGTTCCAACACAACAATTCACAAATATGAAAAGAAATAAATACACAAACATGGAAAAACATACATTGTCTTCTTCTGAAATCATAAAATATCGTGGAGAATTCTAAATAGTCTTGAATTAAACAACTATCATCTATGACATGATATTATCAGAAAATGCCTTAACTCGTTAATTTGATAACAACAGCACAATCACCACACGAATCCTTCGAAGGGTTTTCACACCCTCGCGCATAACCATACTCCCAACCAAACTTTAATTGTGGAAACGTCGTTTGTGTTTACACCTATCAATGTTCCAAGGGGAAAACTACTTGTATATGAAGATAAACGGTACAATGTACAAAAATTAAGCATAGGTAGCCGGAGATACAGGTGAAATACTTATTCACAGGAACATCGGGGAGATATTGCCCTTTAAAACACAAAATACAAAACCCCAATGAAGTCATTTGCAATCAATGGTTGATGATATTTTCAATACGAGTTAATATACACTATTGAAGGACTGTACATTTTAGGAAAAACATGAAAATCACTGAATCAATTAAAACAGTAAGTCTTAATTAGGGCTTAGGAAGCACATCAATTTTCAAAAGTCACGGTTTGTCCTTCAATAAAATTAGGAGTTGGATTGTTTCAAAACACATCCTCTGCACTTGCCTTGCACCAGAGAAACAAATACAAACACATTTAAATTTTAAACCACAAATGTGAAAATATTTACGGCACTTCACAGTACAGTACATATACTATTCACTTATCCTGTTCATGAAGAACAACATCGAAATCAGATGAGGGAGCAGAATACCAGAAATATACCATGCCACAAACTTTCGTGGAGCAAAAATAACTTGTGCATCAGTTCTAAAAAGCTCAAATTTTTACACATCAATAAATTTCAGAAATAGTTAAATCTCATCATTTGAACAATTAATTGACAGACATATTGAGCTGATTGGTTGTATAATTGATTCACATATATAAACAACAAACAGAAACACACACTTAACAGTCGATGCCATTCCATGAAGGAATGATGAATTGTACAATAATACATAAAACGTATTCTCATAGAGAAGGCTGGCAGAATTGTCAAGCATATGGTAGTGGCATGCCCATCCAAACAATGCATTACTAGAATCAATTTGAAACCCTCACATAACCGCTGGAATCTTTCAAGATTGGAAGAATCCGCGAACTGGTTTCAAGGGATCTCAACATAAATTGAATATTCATTGGCCCAAGTTTTGTTTAAAACAAAATGAACGAATATTGCATAAATACTTACAGACTGTGAAAGAATGTTGTCCATAACCAACTGTGAATTCTGTTCTGAAGAACCCACAGTAAAAGGACGCCATTCTTCGACCTTAGAATTCGTTAATTCTCCTGCTTCAACATCCTCTTCGCATTGTAACTTCAATGGCGCCAGAGCTCTACAAACTTCCAGAGCAGAAATACTCCATGAACGAGCAAAGAATTCCATGGGTTCTAATGGAGTTTCAGGGGGCGGAGGAAAATCGGGCAGTTCATGAGAAGTGGAGGCGTGCGAAATCGATGGAGGAATCTGGGAGCCATCCCCGACTAGAAGGGCTGCTTGGGTAGCGATTATTGGGGAAGCAGTGCTGGTATTACCATTAACGGCATTGCTGTCCAAAGAAGCATTTCGAGCATCGGTAGAGAAGGCATCTGGATTTGATGGAGGGGGTCTGGTGTCATGGAGCCCTGCACCAGTTTCTGCGGTGGTAACTCTTGGAAAATCAACATTGGTGTTAGCAGTTGCAGAAAAAGAGGGGGCATTACCTGTGTTTCTGGCTGAAAAGCATGAAAGACATGATAAAAAGGTAGAGCAACTACAACAACATTTCTTTGCCATTATTACTGCTCAACTGGCTCAAACTTCACTGTGGAATGGCAAAACGGAAATTGGAAAATAGGCAGCTATAAACAACGACGGACTACAATACTTCCATTCTTTCACGCAATGCAACTCATTACACTCACTTATATTGTTAAAAAATGTTCACAGATTCTATACGTAAATTAAGGTGGGATTCACAATATTCATTCCATACGTGGTATTGGCATAAAGTGAGTAATTGATTTACCTGAACAAAAGTAAAGATGGCTATTCTGTGTTGCAGAAAACCTCAGTGCCAGCCCAACGTAACAATAAATCTCGTAACAACCAAGGTGGTGTGCAGTAGAACTAAAGCTAAGACTATGTATGTCAGTTTGCTTTGGCAGACATTGAACTTGATTGCTTGTTTCATACGCAGACTAAGAATCATAAATGCAAAGATTAAAAGAGTAATTAAGAGTCATAAATGCAAAGATCAAAAGAGTAATTAAGAGTCATAAATGCAAAGATCAAAAGAATAAACAATCGATTCCTTCGTCAGTTATTAATAATTACCGTTACCATCGTCGTGTCAGGAACATGAAAATAAAATAAAATGCGGAACAGTAAAAACCGGGGATCGGAAAAGATGGGTCTGGAGGGTTTGATTGACGTTACCTCGGCACGGGGAACGTGCTTGGGGTCATGATAAGCAATGAACATATCTCGCCCATCACTTCGATAAACTTTACAAAACACACAAAAATTTATGCCAAACTCTCAACTAATCCACCTGACTGAGTTAATGCTGCTGACGTTAGCCTGCCGCCGAGTCTTGGGGCACAAAGTCCCATGCCTACGTCACCTGTATAAACCAATAAAAAGCAAGATAAATTAATATTTCAATAATTCCCAAATAATATTTAATACAAACTATAGGAAAAATTCGATGATTTTTTAAAATTGCAACAAATTGTTTCAGATAATCGCCTTGAGCGATTCATATATATCCCCTCAGGCGGGGACATAATGATTTATCCATTTGCTCTCGAAAACAACCCATTAAAGATAATGACTATTAATTGCAATCAAGGTAATGACTATTAATAAATAATTATCCTTGAATTCAATGATTTTTTTAAGTCATCCATTTGCATTGTCATAATGATTTTTTTTATGACATCCCTTTGCATCATATAGGGCAATTGCTAATAATATTTGTTCTTATGAAGTTGGGAATTTTTTACAATATCACAATGCCCACAAGATAAAATATATAAGTAAACAAAATCATAATCAACATCAACATCATTAATATTGCCTATGGCTAAAACCACTTTGACCATGTTTTAAATTCGACACTAGCATCAATTTTAAAATCAACGCTTTTATACAGCTTCATCTTATTATGACATAATATCATACTGGCTCGTAGAGGGTGATAAACAATTACACGACAAAACATTAATATCATCCTTGACATCATCATGGCAAAACATTATCATGTTGGGTGTTGTTGAGTGCCTTACTCCTCTTGATGGCTTGAAAATATATAGATACTGCCCCATTAATCAAGATAACAAAATTCATAGAGTCGACACAACCCATAATCCAATTGACAAGCAAGAGGTTAAACCCTATATGATTCAATATGAGCCTCAAATACAACCAATTTGTTCTATCATAGGCCTTTGGCATATCCAACTTTATAACAATTGTTGACTTCTTTTTAATCTTTATGAAATGAAGCCCCTCATATGCAATGCAAATTGTCTAGTGGATTTGTCTACTTTTCATAAACCCAAACTATTATGATGAAATCACACCAAGGGAGCGCACCCTTTATTCTCACAATTATAACCTTTGTTATTATCTTATATATTAAATTTGAGGTTGAGATGGGATTGTAATCATTAAATGAGATAAGTTTTTCTTTCTTTAAACAAGAACGATAAAATTTGCATTAAAACTCCCAGACATCTTGCTACAACTATTGACTCCTTCTATAACCCTTAATAAATCCTCTTCTACCAACTCATAGAAACCCGAGAGGAATTCAATCGTTGATCCATCATAGCCCAAACTAATATCTTTCTTAAAAGAGGATAAGGCTACCTTTGGCTCTCCTTCGAGACCTCCTCTAAGAGATTCACATTCTACTATTTTGTAACAAATATCGAGAAGTGAGATGCTAATTGAACATTTGTTTGCCATGTTCACATGGTTTGGACCCTTTTAATTATTTTGAAAATGCTTGATCCTTATTCCAATGGTTTCTCCATGGTTTCTTACCCATGACCTCTCTTCATCTTTCACTTTCTGGATCATATTCATTCTTTTCCCATGGTTTGCAAATTTATGAAATCATTTTGTATTTTCATCATCATTCTCAAGCTAATTTCCTCTTCTCTTCAATCTCCACTCAGTATCTATGTTTGGTAATAATCTCCCCACCTTATATTTCAACTTATTCAATTTCATTATTTCTTTATCACCCCCCTATACATTATTATTATGGATATCCTCCTTGATCTAGGAGGATCTCCAAGATCGATCAAAATGAAAGTCTTCAAAATGTAAAAATAAGCTCATAGCAGTTTAGAGCTTGTTGAGATCTTTTTGGTGATGTTAGTTTTGCGCAAAGCAACTTCTGTACGTGAAAGTTATTAGGTTCTGAAGTTACGACTAAACAAGTGAAAATGGTAAAAAAATGGGCCACATGCCACACCCATAGGCCGCCACGTGGCAGGTATTGTTAGCATGCATAATCAACAGATAAGTGATGTGGCAATCCTATAGCAGGCCACATGGAGGCGTCCAAATGAAATGGCAGGTGAGTTGGACCAACGATAGGCTAGAAAGTGGCGGGGAAGGCATCCATGTGGATCAACGAGGGCCTACCACGTGGCAACCTGGTTGGTGATGGTTAGTTCTACCTACCAAAAAATATGGATTTAGAGAGGATTAAACCCTCGACCTCCTCTCCACTTAAGACTCTGCACCGTCCTCCTAACCAAGACTCCCACCAATGTTTCTTAACAGTTATAGTGGTAAACTTATAATTTAAGTTGTTTGGTTGGTAAGTTTGAAAAAGGGACAGGCCGAGGGCTTAGACTTCGGCCCCAAGTGTAATATGTTCACCACTTATTATGCCAACACATACCATAGAACCAACGAAGCCAAGGATCAACACCACCACATGTCAACCCAAATGAATGCCAATTCATACCACCAATCACCACTGTGAGCCAATCTACAAGTCCCATCGTAAGCCAAACCATAACAATCCAAACCATTTCACGTTAAAAATGGGAGGAATGTGAGACCCACGGGTTTGACCCCAGGACCTTCGTTCCCCAGGCCCACGCTTTACCAATGGGCTACGACTCAGTCCTTGGTAAATGATTAGGGAAATATGTTTAAGAATTTGATGGGATTGGTAAGCCCCAAAATGGGTGTGTAGCCACCATTTCGAGGCCCAAAACCTTTATAAAAAGACCTTATTCAAAGCCGAGAACAATAGTTTTTTCGACCACGCTTTGCATAGTTACTAAGGAGAAGGTACATGCCATTAATGGGAACGATTCTCGAGGCAAGAAAATGACAAATTCATACAACCCGTACAGGCATGGGAGAGAGTCTTTTGAAAGTGCGTGCCGGAAGAGGTCTCAAGCAAAGGGGGTCGACTTTATACTCGTTTTTCTCGAAATTTCGAGAGGAACACAATGGTGCAGTTTGTTTCCGAGTTTGACTGATAGAAATCCAAAGTTTTTCTAGAACTCATGTACGTAAGCTTTTGAAGACTTGATAAGATCGACCTTCTCATTGGAAGTGGCCCAAAGACGTAGCCCAGGAGGGGTGTACTCTGTTATCATCTACTATCTACAATTTAATAGTTCACATACTTGTTTATTTGCTTATGTGGTTTGATTAAGCACTTAAACTGATATTTTTAAAGTCCTTTTTATAAGGTAAATAATTCAATTTTCACATGGAATTTATATGGTTAAAAAGATCCTCAAAATTTTAGATCACTCAACTTCTTTTAAAACCTTCTCTTTAACTTTGTATCTTTATGAGCCCAATCCATCACTTTAATCTTAATGTTCTTTGTTTTTTTTCCAAAGATAATGAGATCTATCTTAACTTAGTTGCCAAAATAGCACAGAGAATAACTATCACTTACTATATTTAAGAAAAACGACCTCACTTGAAAAAATCCTCTAGTAATCTACTTGTTAAATACTTCTAAATTTTAGGCAATTAACTTATTGAAATAAATCTAAAGATGACAAACTCTTAGTAAATAAAAAACAAGTTAAAATCTTATTTCATGACCAAATATGCTTTATGAATTGTGCAAACATTATCATAATTTATAGGATCTATTTTTGTTTTTTAAGAATACCAAATTAGATTTTATTTTTAAAAAACACACATTTCACATTAAACCTTTGCACAATTTGGCGCAATTGATTGTTATTTATTATCTGAAGATTTGTTCACTCTAATAATTATTAGTATTATAGTTGTTATTACACTAACGCGGAGGAAGGGAATTATCTCGTTGGTCGTACGGACACCGCTTAAATTCATTTCAATTCTTCGTGGGTTCGGGCACAATTCTTAGGGTTTCTTCAGATTTGAGGGTTCCTCGGCCAAATTTCAAGGGTTTTGAGCGATTCCGAGGATTTTCGCCAATACTTTCTCTGATTCAAATTCGATTCCCCTCGGCGAGTTTATCTCATTAGTCCCTCCAGGGTTTGGTCGTTTTCTTGATAATCAGGGCAATTTCATAAATTAAAGATGGGCAAGAGGAAGGAACGGCGGCATGCAGCCCAAAGCGCGGCGGGCCGAAGAGTCAAGCTCGATCTCTGGACTGATGAGACCGTGGTTCGCAGCGAACCGACGGGTAATTTCTCACTATAAGACGTTATTTTAAAATAGTTTTATCTTTGAGAATAAAGTTTGAATAAACTTCAATTTCTTGCTGAGGGTTATGTTTCTGTGTTATGAAGAAAAAAAAAAAAATTTCTGCTTTATGTGAAGTCCCTTGGTAAGTCCATTAATAATGTTAGAGAAATAAAAATATGTGCCTTCTCATTGGCGTCAGTTATGCCTTGAAATTTTTGTATTTGCGTTTATTTTTGATAAAAACCTAAATTAAAATCCGTGTTCGCTTTCCAGAATATTTCCATCCACCGATTACATATTAAACTATCTGTACATGATCTATACAAAATTGTAGCTAAAACTTTTGACTCAATTGGCTTGCAAAGAAGTGGTTGTGATTGTAGTCATTTATCGTGTACAATCTAAGTAATGCCAAAGATATATATTTTAATTGATTAGCATCAGTGTATTGCAGATTTTAGAGAGATTCGAGGGCGACTTAGTAACTTCGTTGGTTGTGAAAACCCTATGAATTCGAGGAAGTGGGGAGTGATTTGTGTAGAGAATGGATGATGAATTTTCATGGGGGTGAATTTCAAAGCTACTTTTTTACTCTAACTATGAATGCTTTATTACTTGATGCACCACGGAGATGATTTATTTTGGCAATAGGAGTACATGCGATATTGTATAAGGGAGATAACAACAAGTCTAATATGTTAACAATCCAAGTTTACTTTAAAACACACTATGGAGCCCCTTTACATAGGAAAAGCAATGAATTGTCACTTTAGTAGAGACGAGGATTATTTTAAAGTGTTACAAGTATTTGCTGTTTGCCTCCATATGAATGTACATTTCCATCCCGGAGGATTAGCTCAAGCTGTCATAGATATGACATCTTTCCCTTGAAGTTGGGGGGTCATGGGTATAGATGTGAGATCTCTCCCCCGCAGTTGGGGAGGTCAAAGTAAAAGTGACATTCTCCTTATCTTTCAAAAGTGTCATTCTCCTTATATTTTCCTTACCTTTCATTTTCTATCCTTTTACTTTAATGATTTACTCTTACCAAATACTACTGACCAGAGCAGATTAGATTAGATTTACTATTAACATTTAGGATTAGATTAGGAGATTAAAAAAAAAACCAAAATAAAGGTGCTACATGGCTTGAGAGTGAGATAGCTTGAATTTGGAAGTAAGGTGGCTAGACCTGAGGCTCCTCTTGAACTCACTGCAACTTCATGACTGTTTTTCTAGTTTTTTCCCATTTTTGCGAGGAATTCTTATTCCTCTTGTTTTGTCTCTTGGATCAATAGAATGTTTCGTCTTTCGATTTTGACGAGTTTTTTTAGGGCGTATTCCTTTTTCTTGCTTCCCATTCCTCTACTGTACCAAGAGATGATTGTCATCATTCACCAAAACCACTGGTGGTACCTTGTCTTAACTATGGAGTTTTTTGCTTTCTTGACTTTCGGTATCCCTGGTTTGCCTTGTTTATTACTTTTTCCAATGTTGGTTGAGTGCCCATTGTTTTGTCCCTTTCCACCTCTTCTTCCTTGTTTTTTTAATCTCCTCCCTTTTTTGACTTTACTTCCCTTTTTGCTTCCTCCTCCTCCTCTTCAGGTTTTGGAGGAGGCGTCTCCTGTTTTGCTGGATCCTTCCCCTACTGATGAGACTTAACTTCTTCTTCCCTCCCAGATTTGATCTCTCCATATTGCCTTCTCTCATTTCTCCTGCTTCTAACGCGTCTTCCATCGTAGGTTGAATTCCTGCTTTTTGATTTTCTTCCTACGTTTCCTCCTTTATTTGCGAGAACATTGCGTACCTATCATGTGTTGCCTTCTCGCTTACTAGTGCTTCCATTAGGGTTTTCCAATTTGGTATTTTTTCTCGAGGGGGGTTTGTCTTTCCTTTGCCTTTATTTGTTCCTTCTTTTTGAACCCTTGTCCATTGAGGTGATTGCTCCATTTGTTTTGGGTCCGATTGATTTTTCTTGCAATCCTCAACAAAGTGGCCATATTCATGGCAAAATCTGCATTTGAAGGGCAGTTACTTAGAGTCCAATTGTTTGAAATGAGTCCAGTCGTCCACTTTGATTTTGATTGCTTTCAGAAGCCCAACCTCCAAATCTACCTCAACACAGATCTTGGTGTGTGATCACTGATAACTGATCCTTAGGCTCTGCCTTGTCAATGTAATTCCTGAATGCATTTCCAACTACCTGCATCAAGTCATTATTACAACAATGAATAGGGAGGTGATGGAGTCGAACCCATATTAGAACCGCTGAAGGGATATCCTAGGTAGTGTCAAAGTCTAGGGCCATTTGTTGAGATACAACCCTCTTGACCCCATAAAATACGACCCATTTCTTAGGATCAGATCCTGATCTTCTTTGGCCTCAAAGCATGTGCCCACTTCATGACTAATCAAAGGCCTCTAGTTTTTTTGAACTCAAGCCTCCATTGAGACCGGGGAGGGCCAAATCCCTATGAACTGCCCAACTAAGGCCTTTTCTGCTAGAGGCAATGCCATTTTCCTTGGTCTTGTGTGTGTGTGGGGGGGAGGGGGGAAACTTAAGGTATAGCATCTAGTCTCTTCACGAACCTTGACTAGGACATTGAAATTTGATACTGGTCGCTTTTCTTGAGCTGCTATTAGTTTGCAGAAGGCCTTGATCTTCGGTCTGGGGAACAGGGGGTGCAGACCCCCCTTCTGAGCCCAGCATGAACAACCTAGCGAGCCTTAGCCAGTTGCAAGCTTCTCGACTGCCATTCCGCCAAAGAGCTCCAATCCCTAACACAAACCCACAACCTACACTAGCAAGATCTAAGAGCCACAATATCCAAACCCTAGGGACCGCAAAACTCTAAGTCTCAATTCAATAATACTAACTATCTGACATGGTGCTTTGTTGTCCTTTGTCCAATGTTGTAAAATGTTACATTGTTGATTAAAAAAGGTGGATTTTATTCCAAGGTAAAAAATATAATAATAAAGTCAACCATTGTAGATCAACCCCGGATCTTTCAAGCCTCAAGATTAACCCTGGATAACTCTTGTCACTTGGTGCTGGGGTTTAAGGTGGATCTATGCTAGTTAAGAAACAGTTCTCTGTTGTGAAACTTTATATATATTATATTATCTGTCTTATATTTTCTGTAAAAGACTTGTTATTTTTACTGCAAGTGGAAAATCATTGATACACACAGTTTTTCTATATCATGTTTTGAATTGTACCTTATTATGATTGACAAACCATTTTTCTGTTGTGTCAGTGCATTCCCACTTTAAGATTTTGATTGCATTTAACCTAGATGTTTTGCTCTAAAGTGGAATAAAACTTGGTAAAACCTTCACTAACGTAGTTAGGTAGAACTGGTATGGGAATCACTATAGTAATATCGGAAGACATCATCTTTCAAGTGTTAGTTAGAAGCAATTTCATCCATTTCTCTAATGCACAATTCAATGCCAAGACAAAACTGAGCTATTGCAATTTCCTTTTAACAACTAACTAGAAATTTGGAACAGGTTTTATCCATTGGGGATGTGCAAGACTGGTCCTTACCATCTTTAGCTTAGTGCTTTGTACCCTTTCCATTTCCTTTCTACACATGTTTTGCAACAGTTCCAGCATTCTTGCTTTTGGAGTAATGTAGGCAATTCCACTCCAACAATTATAATTCTGGTGTAGCAATTTTTTTTCATCTAATTGAGTATAAAAGTTTGTTCTCATCAACAGTGACACCAAGCCATTATTCCCTTAGTTTACTAATCAATGGAAATTTAAACTGTCATTCTGTTGACAACAAAATGTATATCAAAAGAAAGAATAGATCTTTCTGAAGTGGTGACTTTTATATGGATTAAACAAAGCTTGATATGCAGTATGCAGATATGCCATAAGCAGAAAATAAACATAAAAAATTCATCGTTGTACCTTTTTATGTAACGAATTTAATGGAGGTTCAAATATGCTAACCTATTCTTTCTACACATGTTTTGCAACAGTTCCAGCATTCTTACTTTTGGAGTAATGTAGGCAATCCCACTCCAACAATTCTGGTGTAGCAATTTTTCTTTTCATCTAATTGAGTATAAAAGTTTGTTCTCATCAACAGTGACACCAAGCCATTATTCCCTTAGTTTACTAATCAATAGAAATTTAAACTGTCATTCTGTTGACAACAAAATGTATATCAAAAGAAAGCATAGATCTTTCTGAAGTGGTGACTTTTATATTGATTAAACAAAGCTTGATATGCAGTATGCACATATGCCATAATCAGAAAATAAACATAAAAAATTCATCGTTGTACCTTTTTATGTAATGAATTTAATGGAGGTTCAAATATGCTAACCCATTCTTTCTACTAAGTGTCTTTCCATGTGAGCAAGTGGAGGTTTACCTCCTGTCGGTAGCAAAAAGCTTCTTGCTCGTGCATGTCAAGGGAATGCACTTGCAGCTTACAAGCATATGCTTTTACTTTTTTACTTATCAAGCATATTTACATCTTCACTTATCAAGCATATGCTTCTACATCTTCACTAATCAAGCATATGCTCTAGTTATAGCTGCTAACTTTGGGCTTCACCAAGGCATATTCTGGTGTAGAGCATATTGCATGGAGTTCTAATGGATAATATTTGATCATTTAATTTATGTCAGTGAGTTTTGCAAGTATAATTTTAACTTGGAAAAACTGTTTTTAATGCATGCTCTTTGGTACTTTATTAGTTGCGATATTTTTCCTTACTGCCTACAACTTGTGTTTGAGTGAAAAAATATGTTAATTATATGCTTGTATCTTGTTTATTAGGAGCTGTGGCTAGCACCTCTTTGCATGATGAATCTGGAGGTGCTGTTGATCAGAATCATGGCGTTGGATCCTCCTCTTCACCATCATCATCAGGTGGGTTCACTGGGCTTCTTAACGGAGGCCTATGTAAGGAAGAATTGCCTACGGGGCGTTTGTTCCATGGGAAAACTCAAAAATATTGGTTCAACAAATATTATTTGGCATGAGAAATTGCTTCTGAGCCCCTGTAGGTTGGCTCTGCTGTTGGGAACATTCAATGGGTCAGATCAATTCAGCATGCAACAGTGAAAATTGAATGACTCCCAACCTGTTGGGGCCATCTGGGCAGCATCCGAGCGACAGCAGGCAGAAATTGCCACTTTGGTTCGTATGTTTCTAGCTTTATTGGGTTTGTATCTCCTAACACTTGCCTGTTGTGTCAGGTCCTTGATGTCTGGTGTGCCACTGTGTGCGATCCACTGAAAATCATCCGAAGCTCTCAAGGGCTCTATTTCTATTTTGGGAATAGTGATAGAGGGCTCTTCTAATGGAGCTTAGATTAGATAGCCTTTTGTTTTTGTGGTCATAATCGAAAGTGATAGAAATGCCTTTTTCATTATATTAAATGATGCCATTTCTGCTCGTCCATCTTCTGTGCTTGATGTGCCACGTTTGTCATTTCCAGGTCCACATCAGGAGAACCCCTTATCGCTTCTTGGCCAGTACAGTGATGATGAATTGGGAGAAGAAGAAAGTACAGAAACCAAGCATGCATCTGTCTCTGAGCTGAAGCCTTCAAGTTGCGCAACTGAACAGGTATAGTTATCGAGGGTTGTATGTTATGCACAATCTTTATGCCTTGTTTAATTTGCACCGCAATTGAGTCATAAATCTTGACGTTAAGTTTTATTTTGTATTTTTACATACTTAACTAAGAAATGTTGGTCCCGGCTTTCTATGCTCCTTTGTGATTTATTAGGTGGCAGATTTCCTGGCAGATTTGCAAAACAATGGACTTATTGAAAAAAATAGTTCAGACCATAAAAAGGATGATATCGAAGAAAATGTCAATGCTGAACAATGTAGTACAGATGTTGCAAAATCTATCCTGACTGATGCAGCTGCAACAGAGGAAACCCTAAATGTTTTGGAAGCTTCTGCCAATGTTATAAAGGACTCGAATGGTTCTATGGTTCCAGACCTTGGTTTTGCACAAGCACAGAAGATTGAAGATATAGAAAATGAATGGAAAGCTGTTAAGCATGAGCAAAGTGGTCAATATTATTATTGGAATGTTAGAACTGGGGAAACCACATGGGAAATACCCTCTGTTTTTGTTCAACAAGTTACAGAACCAGCTGATGGAAGACATCTATCAAAGGCAGAGAGTTTACAAGAAGACCGGATAGGCCCTAATGATGCTGCTTTGGAGGAAGAGGATGGACAAAATGCAGAACCTGGGGTCCCTGGTATTGAAGAGGAACCTATTTCTGCTTTAATATTGCCAGAAATTTCAGAGCTTCCTACAAGCAGCTCAAATGATAATGAGCAGAAAGTCCTGCGGGGACATAAAACTGAG
Source organism: Pseudotsuga menziesii (assembly GCA_001517045.1). NCBI lineage: Eukaryota > Viridiplantae > Streptophyta > Pinopsida > Pinales > Pinaceae > Pseudotsuga > Pseudotsuga menziesii. The sequence goes on along the minus strand of LPNX010211802.1, from coordinate 120,078 downwards.
TTGAACTTGGATGAACAATTGAAGGAAGAAGATGGAGATGATCAATTGACCTGTTCTGATGACATAAATGTTGAGTTTACGGATCAACTGTGTCCAACAGATGAACCTAGAGCGGAAGAAGCTGTCCCAAGTAATTCTGGCCCCTCGGAGCTAATGGTAGATGTAGACTTTGACAACGCAAATATAGAAAATAGTGGAGTACAATGTTTAGAAGCAACAGAAGAGCCTAACCAAGACAAACAGTTTGTAACTCTCAAGCAAGATATTGAAGAGCAAAGTCCCAATCCTCTTGAGCTTCTTACATGGAGTGAAAAGTTGTCTCTAAGATTCAAGGCTCTTGACGGGTACTGTACATATTGCATTCAGTTTTATTGTTTATCTATGGAACGAAATTTTCTATCTTCAAAGTATGACTTTGATAGCTGTCTTCATGTTTCTTGCCGTAAGTTATCTTTCCACATATTGCATTTTCTAGATTCTCTCCAACAGTTTCCTGTACATATAACCATTTTTCAGGAATAGTGATACCATTCGAGCTCCAAATTTACGACTAAGGTATGCAGTGGAGGCAGAAATTCGAGCAGCTGACTGCAAAGCACTTCTCTCACTTGGAGGTTCCTTGGGGCCATTTTGGTTACATATACAGGCACAACTCAAGCGACTTGAGTCTGTCCTTAGTGTGGAAGAGGCTGCGATGTCAGCTGGAGCAGCACAATGTAGTCTTTTATCCACTTCATTTTCTTCCTTCCGAAATCGGGCTGCACCGAAGACTATATTGAAAGAAAGTAATAGGGATGAAAATGATAACATGCCTGCCTGTGTTAAAGTTGAATATCACACAGATTCTCCAATGGGTGAGGAGAACATGGCTTTTCCCACAGATAAGGATCAGCTGTCTTACAAGGATGAAGAGCACACATTGCATTCTCAGGTTGAACACATGCCCTCACCTGAGCATGAAATATGTAACGAGTCTCCCAATCAAAAACATACTCACAGTGATACAAACCATGATTTAGAGGAAGGGGAGATAAGGCAGGTAGCTGATTCCATGGCCTCAGAGTGTGCTACTGGAGCCTTTTCAAGTCCTCAGAGGATGGAGGGGAATGGCTTGATAAAGGATATTCCTATCACCTTTGAAAAGGTTGTTGAGAGTTCAAATGACACAGGTGAAGATGTAGACATGGAAGTTGACATGGAGGTTGATGATCAGACTGTTACAGAAGCATTGATTCACGAGGGAGCAGAGCCAACATCTTTACATGGTTCTGCTTTGCAAACAAGTTCATTGGATCCATCATTATCTTCGGCAATTCCCATTGTATCTACTGGCGCAGGCTCCTTATTTCCATTACAGGTTGGAGATGATGCATGGGGAGCCCCCCCACAACCTCCACCGGAAGAGTGGGCTCCACCGCCACCTCCAGATGGTGATGCCATTCCTCCGCCGCCCCCTGATGAGCCACCTCCATCCCCCGTAGCTCCACCATTACCCACCAGTAGCTATGAAGAACCTTTATGTCCTGTTCTTCCATACACAGAACAATATATTTCAGCATATGTTCCCATGCCTAACTATAACTACTACTCATCTGCAAGCAGTGAAGCTGCCAACCCTGATTATTATGCCCATCCTGATGGTCTTACTGATGGGACCCAGTTGTCCTATTATGAACACACTGCAAGTGCATACATGGAAGGTTCAGTCTTGAAGAATCCTCTTGAAGGTTTAGTTTATTATGAGGCTGGTAGTAGCACAATACCTGAGAGTGTAGTGATCAGTAACCCTGGAACTTCCACTTACTATGAACAGATTGGTGCTAGCTCTTACATTGGGAACTCAGGAATCAACTCAGATACCAATCAAGTCTCTACTGAAGGTGTCACTGATGTTGCAGGTGCATCATCAGGGGCCATGAGTACAGGTGAGGTTGCCTCGATTCAAGTTTTGACTTCTGTTAACAGTAGCTCAACAGCTTCAGCTACTGTGGGTCCTTCAACTGGAGGTGCAGCTGCAGGTACTGCAGCAACTACAGGAGGCAAAAATCTATCAAAAGGTAATCAGTAATAAAACTAGTATCAATTCCACGGAGCCATCTTCTTTCCATGTCTACTAGCGTTTTCTCTATTTCTGTCGTCTTTGTTAATTTGAAATTGTCTGATAATTTAATTGGTTTGTGTTATATCATGCTGATTAACAGACTGGCTTCCATTTAATTGTAGTGCGTATTAAGAAGCGATCTACAGCTGTAGCATCAACTCTGAGATCCAACAAGAAGGTTTCTTCTTTAGTAGACAAGGTATTCAAAATAATCCTCTGCCTGTATTTTTTTCTTAGGAAAATCCTGGCAATGTGTATATTTATGCCTGGATTGTGCTCTTATTGCATAACTGTATATTTATTGCAGTTAAATGCTCTCATGTTGATGTGTTGTGTGGCAGTGGAAGGCAGCTAAGGAGGAGTTGCATGGCAGTGATGATGAGGACGAAAGTGAAAATGGTATAGAGGTTTTGGAGAAAAAGCGTCAAAGGGAAATTGAGGTATGTTGTATGATATCATAATTGTTTATACATGGCCAGTGACAAACTAAGATTAGATTAAGTATTCTGAACCGGTTGTCAAATTTGTTAAAATACTTTGCAGGAATGGCGCAGGCAGCAGATTGCAAGTGGTGAAGCGCAGGATAATGCAAATTTCCAGCCCCTTGGAGGTGATTGGTGAGTGTAGATTTTTTAATGTCTTATTTCATGGTAATGTTGGAAACAATGACATATTCTGACATCAACTTTTTAAGAAACATTATCCTCATTCAGTGGGGTTCTATATGTACAGCCAGACCGTGTACAGATTTCTGGCACAGCATTTTTTGGTTGACACAATAAAATATGTATGGAGGACTGCAAAATATAGCCATGCAAGTTATCTTATTCTAAATTTTAATCTAAATTTGACTAGAGATTAGATTTATGTTTATGTACTGATTCATCATAGTTCTATCACTAAATTAGATATTAACTTTGTTCATCACATTTTTGTGCCGCCTAAGGTGATTTTGTATATCCAATGTATTGTATGCTACGTTGTCAACACACAATGTAGAACATGTGAGATAATTTATATATCTACAATCACATAAAATTAGTCTTGAGTAGAAATATTAATATCAGTTTTTAGAAGTCATGCACATACTCATTGGCCTATCTCTTCATATCCCTGAGGAAAATGGGTTGAACTACGTAATGATAATGTAAGCAAAAGTGGATCTTCTACAAAATCTTCCCCACGGACTTTCAACACCTCTTACATTACCAGTCCTCAACTTGCACCTGTTTGTAACACTGGTTACCATATCGAGGTACTCTTGCCCATATGGTATGCACCCATGCCGAATGTGTTGGCACTTTGGATAGATATTCAAACATCTACTTCTCATTGTTCAAGACAAGGTTGCAGGGAAGCACCCCCCCCGCCCTCGCTCCGGAAGGAAGCGCTATGGAAGCCAACCGGAAGCGCGCTTCATGGATAGCTCCTGATCTGGAGCGATTTCGGAAGCGCGATTCCTCCTTCAAAATTTTGCTTCTTGCTATGTTCAGAAGCACATGCTTCCTTCGTGCTTCGCCAGCGCTTCCTCCCGCGCTTTCGGCTTCGCTCCCGACGCTTCCAACTTTGCTTCCTACAACGCTTCCTGTCGCGTCCTACAACACTTCCTGTCGCTTCCTACATTGCTTCCCCCATTAAATGATGCCCACGGCCCGCAGAAGAGAGGAAAGGGATGTGATTTGGTTTTTTGAGGGAAGGAGGAGGGCTTTGGGGGATAAAACCTGGGGTTTCTTAGATGGTGCAAATCAAGGAACTCTAGGTATATGTGGCACTGGGGCTGTATTTTTTATAACTAATCATCATTCTTCCACTCTCAAATATGGTGCTAGGCATGGAACTAATAGCAGAGCTGAATTCTTTGAACGATGGGTTTTGATCAAATTTTCTTTATTTTAACTGGTGGTGTGAAGTGATCCATAGGCTGAGGAATATCATCTTAACAAAACAATGGACTGTGAAAATCTTATATTGTGACCAAGTTTTTTTTATTTTCTTCCTTTCAGGCACTGGAATGTTGTCAAGAAGGGCATGGAATTACACCTACTGAAGAAGTTTTATGTTGTGATTGAATCATAAAGCATATATTCTGAGAATAGTTGCAGAAACTAGGACCAGATAATAATAGTGTTAGAATCAAGCCCTGGAGGTTGGGATACATAAATATGAAAATAAATTGAAGCTAGATTCAGATAAAACAATAAGTGCGAAGTGGCCCCAAACATAGACTCAAGCATTAACATCTCTTAATGAAATGCTGAATTATGAAGAGCTTGTATTGTGACCCAGTTTTCATAATTATTTTTGGCTCAGGCACTATAATGTTAATCTTTTGCTACAATGTTGTTGGAACAACATGGAATTATACCTAGGAAAGAGATAAGATAATTTTATTAATGTCCAACTAATGAACACAATAGTAGGTTAATGGGACTGGTGAATACAATGGATAAGATTTTAATTGAACCCAAGGGCATTAATTTTAAACATACTATTAGAAACTTAGCTCAGGAAATAATAATAATAATAATTTGATTGAAGATCGCAGCCTAGCCAGACATAAAATTAATGTACAAGACCCCCTTGTTTGTGGAATAAGGGACCCCCTCACGCAACAATTTAATTGCTAACATTAATGTACACACCCTACCCTTTAGGTTTGAACCTGTAACCAACAAGAAGGAAACATGTGGTCTTAACCACTATAAGACCCTCAAATGTGAATTTTGAAAATGCCGGGGAAACTTAGCTCAGGTAACAATCCTTTAATAAAGCCCTAGGCTATGAAAGTAATAGAATGATATTAAGATAGCCTCATAAAAAATGAAGACATGTTCAAACCTGAGACACAAAACTGAACTCCAGGACATGAATTTTAGCGATGCCAGTGAAAACTCATTACCGATAATGACAATGATATAATCAAAGCAAGGATACGTAAATAAGAAAATTAAATAAAAGCTAGCCTCAAAAAATGATGACATTTTGAAACTCATAAGCAATGAAACCCCGCAATATGAATTTTGAAAATGTTAGTGGAACTTGAGTCATTGACCCTTTTATATTTATTATGGTATATTTTGTGAACATTACATGGCAATTCAAGTTTGAAGTTTGAAGTTGAACTATGAAGCTGTAAGGTTGATAACTTGATGTTATGATAATGGACCTATGTTTGACGAATTCACTAGTATATGATAATTTATTGAATCATTGATGGTTGATGAATGATGTTATATGGTATTATGATTTATCATGTTATGGTTTATTTCATGTTTTTATGCTTTCCATGACTAATTCAACATTCTACAAGCATTTGTTGGAACTTGGCATATATGCATAAAAATATATATTTTATAAAAAACGATTCCGAAATGCTTCCAAACCGGAAGCTTTCTGAAAATTCCGCTTCCCACTCTCGCTCCTGCTCACGCTCCCAAATAACCTTGGTTCAATATACAAGGGCTTTGTGATATTTGATGTTGTCTCTATTGCTTGCAAATGAACATGTTATCACAAACACTGTAGTTGCCCCTTTGAGATGATCCTATTCAGGACGTTAGAGAGCTGACAACCAAAGTCGTGACCTATTATATCCAAGACTTTTGAAAGAACTCAGATTTCATGTCAATCAAGGATAACGACACTTTAGGCGAAATTATAAATTAAGCCTAGGGGGCGTCCCTATAACCAAGATAACCCTAAAAATTTGGAATGCCATTGGATAACCTAGAGAAACTTGATTAAATCTTTTATTAATTTAGTTATTTAGAGTTTTGCACAATTACTAAGTTAATATGAGTGTTAGTGAGAAAATCCCCAAATTTACCCTAAGGTTTTAACTTTTAAGCATAGAAATTGGATTTAGGGGTAAATGGTGAAATTGGACAAAATTAGACACTCAGATTAATTGCTAGGTGCAAGATTAGACAATTGGAGGTGAAACTAGCAATACTCAGTTTGTGGAATTGAAAATACCCACTTCTGATAAGGAGTGCGTCTCCTCCTTAAATTTAGACCAGTGAATTGGATGGGCAAATGGAGTTTGATGATCGCGAGATTTTAAACCTAAGGGTTTTATAATTATTCCAAAGTGTGTTTTAAATTTTATAAACCTACTCAAACTAGAACCTATAAATCTAAATGACGAGGGTTTTAAGATTGGGGTTTTAAATTTATTAAGCTCGGGTGGATTGAAATAATGGAGATTGAGGAACATACCTTGTGAAATCGTACCTGGAAATTGTAGATGAATGCCAAACAGGTGAGGATTACTTCTGTAGAGATGAAATGAAAGTTTTGTTAAAGATCCAGCTAAACGCCCAAGTGGAGAAGTGTGCTCCTCTTGCTCCCAAACCATGGAAAACTCAATCAGATCGGCTAGAAAATGAATTACTCCAAACGAGAGATAACATATAAGAGAAGTAATTGGTCATAGACAAAATCACTCCCTATTCAGAACAAATCCAGAAAAGAAACAAACAGTGGGTCTCCCCAAATGATGCACCTCTCCCAAGACGTCCTCTGTGCCTGCAATTAAATAATAATCCATGAAAAATATGCTAGATTCTTCCCAAAGATCTTTTAGTGCAAAGGAAAAGTAGTTTCAATCACAATTGTCGACATCCAATCCACTTGAAAACAAGTATTTCTCACAAAAGAATTTTCTCTATTCCAATAAGCCAAAAGCCAAAATTCCCAATGGGATACAATGGGGGATCACATCTCTTAAATAGATCGAGAGTGTGTCCACTTTTCAACTAACTTTCTTCCGACGGTCGAGATTATAACATCATTAATGGTGGAGATCTTTTAATTCCGTTTTACATACATGGGTCAAGATGACTGAATCAAGAGGGGTGCACTTTTTCCCAAGGACTCCTCTCTAAGGTGAAATACATCACAATAGAAGATATAACATGATAATACATCAAGGGGGTCCTCTTAGGGGCTCAATTCACCCTAGGGTCCAATACAACATCATAACATAAAGTGTGTCAATGAAATACATCACATGACCAAGGTGAGGGGCGTCCCATGGGGTACGTCCTCCCTTGGAGAGCCAAATAAATAACCCGAAACATGAAACTGGGTAAAACTAGTGCAAAGATATCCGAAGAACCATAGAAAATAATCTCAAAAGCACTTCCTTGCCATTTTCTTGACCACACAAGCCAAATCGATTCCTTAAGTGATTTTCCTAGTTCATTTGTAGTGGTACAACCTCTGAAAATAATAAATATGATCATAACTTCCTTTAGGCTGAGAACTGGGGCAAACTGATTGCACAGAAGTGTATGGAGACATAGTAGAATGGTACAAGTGACTACTCATACCCTTAGGACATTGTGGTGCCCTAGGAGAGCCATAATGATATGCAATCTGTAATAAAAATGTGATCTGACCATAATAAAGTGATAATAATCATTGATCATGAAAACTGGGGCCAAACTCTGAAAATTGGGACTGCAATATTGGTCTTGGTCATGTCTGGAGCAAATATAAACACTGTTGATTTTTATAGTCATTGCATTGGGAAACTTGTTTGACTTCGTCAACTGGTTGACCGTGTCAAAATACCCCAATTGAAGTTGAGATACTGAAAATAAGTGAACTTGCATGCATCCAAGGTAAGAACTGCTCCAAGATGTATAATAAAACCCAACTCAAATCATGCTAATCAGAATAACGATGACAATAATAGTAATCATAATCATAATAATCAATACAATATACTTGTGTCTATGAATAATCTTTGAATCTTTTGGAAGTCCCTTGCATATGCCATACTTGCAAAGTTTAATAATTTGCTAATGCTGGGTGAAGATGGAAAATAAGGCTAAGGCAAAAGGGTAATGACTTCTAATTGACTTCAACCAAATGATCTCTCCAAATGATGACAAATACACAACCATAGTGACATATGCATAACAGATAACAATAGGGAAATGGTGGTGTCTCACAAGGGGATGAGTTGATTTGAAATGAATCCATTCAACTTGAACATGTTTACAACATAAGTCCAAGCTAACAATCAAGCTCCATGAGGATCTTTTCTAGGACCCTTGTGTTGAGTACACAAGAAATTGTAGTGAAGACAGACTCACATCTCACATCTCAAAACTCCATCTCACATCAAAACCTGCAGGCTCTGTGAGGAATTAATCATTACATTTAACACAAGCTGGACAACAGTTTAGATTTTACTTTTATTTATCCATTGCTTTTTTTGGGCCTTTCACAATTTCATTTCATAGCCCTTCTTGAGTTGTGTCTAAAGATACAGTTTGCAACTTTATTTGAGGGCTTGCATTTCACAGTGTATATCATATAACACATACTGCATGTAATGGTGGTAGACATATTGCTTCAAGTTTTAGTTGACACTTTTTAAGCAACTAGGGGGAATATCCACAATCAAGACCAATCATCGGGGTCAACCGACTAGAAAGGTCAAGGCTTCAAAACCCAGTCCACCTAAGCTAAGGGACCAACACCAACGGGTTCTCCTGACCTAGAAGGATCAAGGCGTTGGCAAGTTTTGTTGCACAACTCAAAGCCGAGACACAAAACAACATGGGATTCATCATGCATGGGGGTCAAAGTGGGGAAGATAATCTTCAATCTCTTAGGTCTCAATCAATCATAAGTCATGGGAAAAATCAATCATGGATGAAACTGGATGGATGAGGATAAGTGGTACATGGAACCAACATAACACTAAAGTTTAAAAGTTGTGAGGCATGTCATAAACATTGGCCTTCAACACCAGATTCTCTAATCATTCTCGGCACAAGTTAATCATCGGTAAAACATATCAAATAAGCATAGGTCACCATAATCATCATAGCATAACAAGTCAAAGGTGTTAGTATACATCAGAGAGCAAAATCCTACCAAGAAGCAATATACCTGCTTTCACCATATACATGTCTCTATTTGATATGCCCATCTATGAGCTAAGTCACTGCTGCACTGCTGCACTGCTCAAATGAGCTAAGTCACCACTAAAGTCATCTCAATGGACAAGAAGATCTTAGTCCTGGCAAGGAAATACAATACATCTGCTACTGAATAAAGGCTCTGAATGGCTCATGCTGTAATGATGGACCATGTTGTATCCCCATCTGAATGTCTGGCTCAAAAAAAATAAAGAGATCAAATTTATATGCTGCATGCTGCATCATATTAGCCCAGCTACAATATATATGTGATAACAGAACCCTCATTGGGATTTCATTGGTTGGTCAGCATGTGAAACTCTGATGGCTTATGTACAATTATCTGGGCCTAACCTTCATTAGTGACATAATACAAGGGCTATTATCAAGTGGTTTAGTTCAGTGTTTTAAAAGTTGGTTGACTCGAACTTGGACTCAACCGAGATGACCCTCTAGGGTATTAACTTGGTCATCAAACCGGATCGGGGACCAATCCAGCTCGGCCTTTTTAATTTTTTAACCTAAATTATCGATTCTCTCACCCTAAACCCTAAAAACTTACTATATAGAGCCTCCTCTCACCACACCCCCTTCCCCCAATGGGATTTGCCTCACACATCTCTCATTGAGCATTTGGAGGACTCCGAGCCAGAGGATGGCCCTGTAGCTTATGTTGAGGATCCCATTTCTAGTAGTGTTGAGGAGTTTGATGATCCATCATGTTGATCAGTGATTGTACCGAGAGTAGCGAGGTGCTCTACAACCCAGTATAGGGGATATGTTGTCACATAACGTAAAGTTATGCTACAAAAAAAAAAAAAATTAATGTCAGCTCATAAAATAAAAAATTGAAATCAAATAAAAAAAAAAAAAAAATCTGTATCCGCCAATAAAATAAAATAATTTAAAACCAGCATAGATCCATCTTAAATCCAGATTTATCAAGTACCGAGAGGATAAAATTTATGGAGCTGTAAATTTTTTCTTCACATGTAAAAAATTTAAGATAAAAAAAATTTATACCTCAGGAAATTGGATCTCTCTCGGTGCTTGATAGATCCGGCTTTAAGATGGATCTATGCTGGTATGCAGTAAGCCAGTATCTTGTAGCATGTAGTTTTTTATACTTTAGAGGCCATTTAATGCCTTGCTATTTATATACTTTGTTTCAGATATGTATTGCTCTTCGTCCATTTTGATATATTCACCCTTACGTGGTATTTACATTAGCAGACTTATATTTTGTCTGATGGTTTGGAATGTTTAAAATATCTTTTCCTTTAAAATTTTCATATTTTTTTTTTTTTTTTTTTTTCAATGTGGTTCACCCGTCGGCTTGACCGACGGGCTACATCCACGGAATAATTTCAAGAGGGCCCACCCGAAGGGGCCTCACTCTCGGCACACTTCATGCCTAACCCCAAGAGCGTCGAGGAGAATGGATCCCGCGACCTCACTTGCCGGGAGGCCTAACTACGGTTGCTCGACCGCTTGAGCTAACTCTTGGGGCTTAAAATTTTCATATTTTATGTAACTGAGTTTAAAAAATTCAAACCAGTCGGAGTCAGAACCGAGTCTGAATCAACCCACAACTGATTCCAAGTCTGAGTTTGAGTTTTAAAACATTGCTTTAGTTAGATTCTACTCTTACAACTAATAAGATAAATCATATCCTCTATATTTGAACATCTGTAAGTTGGAGATATTAATGTATGCTTGGATGGAAGTGGTCTTCATCATTTATCTATGATACCGAAACTTCACATGGATTTTTTCTATACAGGAAATGTTTCCAGACTTCAGTATTTAAACTTTATGGAAACTCTTGGGAAACATTTCCCAGAAGTTTCCATTCTCCACTGTTCCAACTTAAGAGGAAGGATGTACTCTCTTTTTGAACATACATAAGTTGGAGATCTTAATGTGCTCTATGCTTCGATGACAGTTGGCTTCATCATGATTTATGATACTGAAACTTCTTAGAGATCTACGATTTTTTATTTAGATTAGGTGGGGTTGGCTCCACAATACACAACTAATTAGAAGAAATAACAAAGAAAACATTAAAGAGAGTGCAGTTAAAAATAAACATGTCAGGACTCTAGCCTGCCCTTTGGAGGTTTTCAATGGTGGAGCAAGACAAGCCAACATACGAAATTGGAACAGGAGAATTTGATTGCATGCAATTTAAATATTGAAAACATTTGTTATTTATAATAATTGCATCCTGATAGTTTGTTTTCCAGTCTTTGGTTGGTTGTAAATCAGCTCCACTTTAGAATCTTATAGCAAAGGGGATTTGACGGAGATCTTGATGAAACCATTGTGGGGTGATTTTGGAGCACAATTTTATTTTTAATTAAGATGCTTAGGTTAACCCCCAAAAAAATTCAATAGCAGGGAGAATAGTTGAAATGACGCTAGCTATATATTTACAAGAAACTTGCATGATACAATGGAAACCTAACTTTTAATCATAATATTTTATTGTTCAAGATAGCAATAGTATTTCTAGCACTAAGAGTTGAGGAATCCTGAAAATTGGATATTAATAGTGAAGGAAAGGCAGTAGATTTTGAAAGTAACAAATTACAACCAATGGAAATGTTAGCTTCTAAGGGCAAGAAAAGCAAATGGGAATGCACCTTGATCTATGCCCCTAAAGAAGAGGTAAATACATATATTATCCATTTAAATGATGTAGCTTACCAGCTATTTAAAAAAAATTCTTCGCAAAGAGTTTAAGTAATTTCATGAGAAGGGGTTATAAACTTGTTATAGATAAATAAAATGTCGTTGGTCAGGGTTGGAGTATTGTTGAAACTAGTTATTGAATCCTTCATTCAATACACTCTAGTGAAAACAATGCCATGGATGCCGGTCTATGAATAAAATTTATAGTATTCTAGGCAGGAAATTCATGTGTACTCTGGGATTTAATAGGGGTGTCACATGATAGTCATTATGTTCTGTCAGTGCATGAAATACCAGGTGAGCGTTTTGTATCAAGGGATTGTTATTCCCCATCCTTGAGACTATCCATTCTAGCAAAGGATGCCCTTAAACTGCATTTTGAGAACACAAATCAGAGTGCACTCGTAAAGATATTCAGGTAGCCAGAAAGTTCATGGCTTTCTTTAGAGCATGCTGGGCATATATTCTGTTTATCTATTCTCTACTTACAAGGCTTTTATTACTTACTTATCCCTGGATTTCATAACTGATTTCTGATTCTGTTTAAACTTTAAGCATTTTTATTGTCTAATCATCCCTGGATTTTTCACTGATGCATTGGATGGTTGTAGTGCATTTCTCTGTAATTATACATGCACACATTGGCTTTTGGTTTGATGTTTAGCTCGAAATGTATAAATGTTTAGAAATGGTTGCATTTTCTTTATGACATTCTTGCTATCGCATAATTAGAGCAAGGAGACAACTTCGTGTGTTCTTCACATCACAATTGTTTGGCAAACTTCCTATTTACATTCATTGACAAATTATCTTATTCACATTTAATAAGCTAAAATTTCTTAAATGATTTTTAAATTTGATTTCATGTGAACAATGATGCCATTACTGATGTTAATCCTTGTTTTTATAATTTGGTGCTTGTTTAACTTTACATTCTTATTTTGCATCCAGGTAATGCTTCTAGAAGGATTAATCCCTTTAAAAATAATAATGTCGATATTTTTGCAGGATGATGATTCTTACAGGATTGGTTTAAAATTCTGTTTTGTTTTTGTCAGGAGAGAGAGGGTGAAACGGAAGAAAACTGGATCTACTACAGAGGAAACAAAACCTCAGGCTACAACAGTGGACAATTCAGGATCAAAGGGATTGGAAAGAAAGAAGGCAGACTTAGTGGAGCTCTCCAATGGTCTTCCGATGGGATGGCAGGTATGAGTTGGATAACCCTTTTGGTTAGTTTCTTAGTCATGTCCCACAGCATATTGTAGGTACCTTAAGATGTTGGACACATTCATTCGTGAACCTTGTCTGGCTTGCAGTTTGTATTGTTTGTTTTCAAGGTGTTTACTTTCTAGCATCACATGGTTAAAACTTAATTGTTGTGCTATTCAGTAATGTCTTTTTATTTATTTTGCAGTCTAAAAGTTTCACGTATTAGTAAATTACTGCACAGAGAGTAGTGAGGTGCATTCTACAGCTCATTACGAGGGAGATGTGTAATGTCTGTGCCTAACGTTGTTGTGGCATGTGGCATAAGTAGGGCAATATATTATTAGCAAAAAGAGGAAATAACTTCAGGTGATTCTCCTCTCTTCCTGTGAATCTTCATATTGAAGTGGGGATCAACCACCAGCTGGATGAAGTTATGAACAATTTGTAGGGGTAACCCACAGGACTCCTTAGGAATGGGAACTGTGACATTGCATGTATGTTTTCTGAAGAAATAACTTTGGGGGATACTCATCTCTTTCCTGGAATTTCCATATAGAAGGGTGTCCACCACCATTTGCATGAGCAATTGTTAGTGGTAACTGGTAACCCATGGGACTCCTTAGGAATTGATCCTGGGACCTCTTGGTGATGATCACTGCCTTGAATGATCAGGCTTTCACCGGATGACATAAGACCTAGGAATTGATCATGTGATATTCTTGGTGATAATCTCTGCCTTGAATGATCTGGTTGTCACCTGATGAGATAAACGCCAGTGGGCTTTATACACACACACTGGCTGCATGAGCAGTTGTTAGTGGTAAACCATGGGACTCCCTAGGAATTGGTCTTGTGACCTCTTGGTGACTACCTCTGCTCTGAACAATAGGTCTTTCACTGGATGAGCTAAGCCCACTGCACTACACACACACACATACACGTTGACACACACCAGTGTATATCCATTTCAACTCTGGATTTTTAAGTGGATATATATCTGCATTTCAATTTCTTTTTGATCCCTCTTGGTGCTTAATAGTTCCACAATTAAGGTGGATCTATGCTGGTTTATTTTGCATTGGTTTTAATTTTTCCTGCATAGAACCCAAGTGAGATTTATATATTTTTGACAAGTGTTCTGATGAGTTTACCTTGTTTTATCATGACAACTGTCTGATAAATATTGACCATTTCGGTGCAGGCATTTTGGGATGAATCTTCAGGTGAGGTTTATTATGGTAATTTGACCACCTCAGAAACTACATGGGAAAGGCCAAAATGATACAGCAACAAAACAAAAAATCTTCTGCTCTGAAGATTTCTGGGATAAATCTTCAGGCAAAATCTACAAGGGAATTTCTGTACTTGCAGTTGCAGATGTTTGGGGAAAAGCCTCCTGATCGAAAAAATTGTCAAGAGCAAGAGTCTGGTTTACTGCTCTTGTCAGGGCATGTTTCAAATTGCACAACCACCTACCTTGTTACAGATATTATTATGTAAATCTGAAGTCTTTTCTTTGAAATAGTAAATTGCAATTTCAACTTTGCTCTGGTTGTTTCCTGTGAATAGATGTTAGCTCTATTTTTGTTTATTTTAGCAGCAAATTTGAATGTGGACTAGTTAGTCTAGTTCAGATTGCTCAATTTTGATTGCCTTTTTAATTCTTTAATATGGTAACAACATCAAGAGGACTGGCAGCTTAAATATGGCTCTATTTTGTTGTATTTTCTAGCAGCAAATTCACATTTGGCAATTCCGACTGCTGTTTAACTGTTGCAAGTTTTAACCTAGTCTTAGTAATGACATCTCAGGAGGGCTGGCAATTTAACTCATGGAAAGTTATTAGAACTTAGAACCAATTGTTCGGTTTTTGTTTCTTGTTCGAAACGTCTATTACTTTGTTGGGCATGTAATCTGTAGTGTTCTCGCTTATCAACAAGATTTCAAAATGTTGGAACATGATTTTGATAAGAGTAACCTTGAGATCATGATAAACATGGGGTGTAGGATTCTGAAATGTTGTACAGAATATTGATTCAGAGTAAACCCTCGGAGATCACACAAGAAACGTTGAGGGCAAAATTTCCTTATACACACGTTTTCTTAAAGCACATTTCACATTACCATGCAAATTGAGAAGTGTGCCATGTAAACTTTGGTTGATAACATTATTTTGAAAGTTTGGATGCAATATTTTTAATTACAGTGAAAGTAGATGTGCAGTAGAAACTTTAAATAATTTATGGTATGCTTGACATGTCACGGAGTAATAGTTATGGCTCACCTTATAATTTTCAAGAAGTTGTTAGAGGAGAAGTTTGATATTGTAGCTGGTGAAACTTGGGGCTCAAACTTACGGACTCGTATTGGTCACGTGTTTAAGAGCCAGTGGACAAACAGGGGATAGAATGGGCCATGTTTATTGAGTATGTGTTGGGTAAAGACAGATATCATAGAACTTAACCCACGTTGTGCCTCGGTTATTCCTATTTATTGATTCAAGCCTTGATTTTGCCTTCTTCTCTAGTGTCTTGGTACTTGGAATGCCTTCTTCTCTGGTGTCCTTGGTACTTTGGGAAAGTTTTTGGTTTTTTCAACTCTACCTTCATAGCTCTCATTCCTAAGGCAGATAAACGAAAGACATTTAATGACTTCAGACTTATCTCCCTTTGCAATTGTATTTATAAGATTATTTTTAAGGTACTTGTTGTCAACATGAGAAATCTTCTTTCACTAGAACAGTTTGGGTTTTTAGAAGGGAGTCCAATGTTATAAATGTGTTGTCATTGATGTCAAACATGGTGCCATTGATGTCAGACATAGTGTTGAAGATCAGATTTGATAGTACTTGTGATTCATGGTAAACCATAGAGCTACTGGAAGTTGGAGTTTCTGTAGCTCTGTCAATACAAAACAGAATGAAGAGAGCAACCAGAAGTTGGAATTCCTATAGCTATGTCTATACAAACAGAATGAGGGGAGCTATCGGAAGTTGGAGTTTTTGTAGCGATTTCCATACAAGAAAAATGTGTGTAGCTACTAGAAATTGGGCATGCAAATTATGATGCCATGATCAGAAAGATAATCTCATGCTTTCGGTCGTGAGATTGAATGA
This sequence comes from Pseudotsuga menziesii, assembly GCA_001517045.1. NCBI lineage: Eukaryota > Viridiplantae > Streptophyta > Pinopsida > Pinales > Pinaceae > Pseudotsuga > Pseudotsuga menziesii. Next base: position 104,018 of record LPNX010211802.1, on the reverse strand, counting down.
CTGCCAAATCAAGCTTGCTGAGCTAAGATGGAAACAATAACAGGTCATGGGGAATACACCTTACTTCATGATGCCCACAAGAATTCTAGCATTGAAGAGAAAATGAATTAACAACGATACAAGTCGGTCCTTCAAGCTGTAAAGAGAGGTTAAAGAGATGACCAAGAAAACAAGTTGGTTCTCATCTTGACGTTAATGTAGGACTGTTTTCTAAAAGAATATTTAATAAAGAATTAATGAGTCGGCTCAGACATTAAATAAAAAATAGTCTTGGTCAAACAATATAAATATCCATTAGTTAGATGCATTTTATGTGGTATGAGCTCTGAGGTGATCTCTGAGGCAACGAAGGAGCTGAGGAGCAGCACTGAGACTGGATGAAGAGTGTTGATCAAGGGTGAAGGCAATCGGAGGTCCAGTTTGCAGAAGAGGTCCTAAGTTGTGACCGGTAAAGACCGAAGTTAGAGGCAGATCAGAAACAAGACATGAGATCAAGACATGCCATGTATATACAGAAGTTTTGACTGCATATTTGACTGAGGTTTGGACTGTTAACTGACTATTTAAGAGGCTGAAGTTTGACTGTTAGACAGATCGAAGATTGGCTGGGTTGAGCATTTGAATAATGAGGTCAGCTCTAAGTCTAGGTAATCTGTGGACAACGTTTGTATTATTTGTGGACAGAAGTTGATGGTATTTGGGACTGTCCAAGCAAACCTAAGGCGGAATATTCAGACCTGTGTCGAGGGTAGAATTGAGGTGACATTGTTGAGCTGGACAGCCTTGTTGGCTGGCTTTTTTGTAGGAGCAGTTTTGATACAGCCATTGATTGGAACAGACCTTGTATGAAGCATATTTGAAGTGTCATTTATTGAGGACATTGTTTGACATACTTTTGGAAGTATTGAACCCTGAAGCAATGACTGGATCAGAACAGATTGGTGATAGAGTGTTGAGCAGATTTGTTGGAGCAGGCATTGCATATTTGATAGTAACTTCTGTGACTGTTGGAGCAGCTTTGGATCAGCCTTATAGTATATACCTATTAGAGCAACATGAGTGGACGAGAGTGAACAAGTGTTGGAGCAGATGGTTGGCAGATTGATTGAAAGCTTAAATCAGAGCTTCAGTGGGAAACAATTGCTAGTGGGTTAAGAATTATAACCAGCGAGGCAAACATTGCTTGTGGTACAGTATTGTGTATAGAATCAAACCTGATGAGAAAGAGGTTGTGGGTATGTAACTGAGCAGAGAACTTTTTGGCAAAGTCACAAGTTAGTAAATAGCAGATTTGAAATGCTTGAACAGTGGTAGATCTGAAGATTGTGACCATGGGATCAGAAGTACCAAGAAAGACAGTGACCATCATACAGAAGAAAAAACATAAGTAATGAGGGGTTGTTGCCTCCATCCTTTCTGCAGAAGAGGAAGTGAGTGAGGGGGTTGTCGCCTCCTCCTAGTTGTCGCTGGAAGCTTCCTGTCAGTTGGAGATGACTAAGACAAGGGGGTTGTAGCCTCCTTCCAGTTGTAGCTGGAAGCTTCCCGTCAGTTGGAGACGACTTAGACAAGGGGTTTGGAGCTGGAGAAGCAGGGTGTTGGAGTATCCCTTCAGTTGGAGTTGAAAAACAAGGAGGTTGGAGCCTCTCGCCAGTTCTAGCCCAATATTGGAGATTGAAGTTTCCTCAATCTGTTGTAATACTTCATATGGTTTTTATCATTAAGTTATATTGAGCTTTCCAAATATATTTAGTGCACTCTCTTGTTAATAGTGTATTGATGCTTATGATCATATTGTTTGGTAGATGAAATACTAATTGTTAAGAAGTGAAATAATAAAACCATAACCGAAACTGATTCCCTCCCTCCCAGTGTCTAGGTGTGTTCAACAACAAATCCATGAGGTTATAGGATTTGCTCAGGAGGGTCTCCTATTTATTAAATTGAATAAACTGTCAACAATGGTGTTGAAATTGGACCTCTCAATTCTTCAAACCCTCTAGAGGCTTGCAATAGGGATGCAAACTTTCTCCTTTTTGTTCTTATTGGTAGCGGACGGTCTAAGTAGGGCTATTTTGGAGGCTAAAAGGTAGGGAAGCATAAAGGGAGTGGAAATTGAACATTTCACATATCTACTTTTTGTAGATGATTGTATTGCTTTTCATTAATGGTTTCATGGATGAAGGTATGTATGTGAAGTTAATACGGCAATTATATAAATGGTTTTGTGGATGAAGGTATGTATGTGACGAAAATACTACAATTATATAAGAAGGCTGCCAGAATGTAGATCAATGTTGTTAAACCAGCGTAGATCCAAATCCTAGGCTCTATCAAGCACCGAGATGGATCAAATCTCTCGAGGTGCAAACCTCTTCTTAGGTATCCATTGATTTTATTCAAACCAAAAGACACATCTTTTTATTTAAGGTCCACATATAATTTTATTATTATTATTATTTAATATTATTTATGGCGGCATATAATATTTTATTATTATTATTATTATTTATCATTTCCCAACACATGGTTTTAAAACCATATGCAAGGCCCTCATTCAATCATAGGTTGTTTAGGAGACCTTGCACATGGTCTTAAAACCATTTGCAAGGCCCTCCTAAACCATGTACAATAAAACCATGGGTTGTTTAGGAGGCTTTGCACATGGTTTCTAAACTTTGCACATGGTTTAAAAACCATGTGCAAAGCCTTCTAAACCATGTACAATAAAACCATGGGTTGTTTAGAATGCCTTGCACACATGGTTTTAAAACCATGTGCAAGGCCAACATTTTTTTGCGGATAATTCAATTTTGTGTTTTTTTTCGTGACCCACATTTTTTTACGGATAATTAAATTTTTACTTTTTTTATTGTTTTGTTAGGTAGAAATATTACAACATCTCCCCCATATTATATTGTTTTTGTTGTCACCATTTATTTTGGCCTATTGGAAAATTTATTATTTATTAATAAAAATAACAAAGTGATATTATTTTTTATTTTGTGTTACAAAATCTCTCCCTTACATCACGTTACAAGATCTTTTCCATAATATTCACTATCACTATTATTTTTCGCCGACATGTTATAAACGTTATTAACGTTATATCACATTACAAATTCACTCCCATAATATTCACTATCACTATTATTTTTTGCCGACATGTTACGAGCGTTAGTAACGTACATCACGTTACAAGATCTCTCCCATATTGGGCTGTACATTGCCTCTTGGCGCAATCATCGAAAAGTTTTCAAGGAATTTATGATGAATCAAAGCAAGTTCTAAATCTATTGTTTCCATATACACGTCTAAAACTTGGTAAAGGATTAATAATTGGGTCTCATTTTGACCCCTTTGGTTAATTGCAAGTAAGATTGGTAGTGGCTCTTAAACACGATTGATATAATAATACATTTTTTATGGTGTAATAGGTGGTTTTCCAAGATTGACTTTGGAAGTTTATACTTGATGCTATGGTTATGTGCATTCTTTAACACACATATCAAAGGGGGTGTTGGCAAGGATAAAAAAAACATGTTTGAATTTCCTATGAAAGGTTAAGTTATTGGGATTCTTTAGCACACATCTCAAAAGGGTGTTGGAAAGGATAAAAAAAATGTGTTTGAATTTTCTATGAAAGGTTTAGTTTGAGCACGACGATGTATCATCTTATGAAGTAGCAAACTCTTGCCAGGCCTAAAGGAGAGGGGGCTTGGGGTCCCAAACATATACATTTATTTGGAGCCAACGCATCATCTTATGAAGTGGCAAACTCTTGCTAGGCCTAAAGGAGAGGGGGCTTGGGGTCCCAAACATATACATTTATTTGGAGCCAATAAATGGAGCCAACCTTGGCAACAAAAAGCTTGTGGAACCTCATAACCAAAGATGGTTCATGGCAGTGGATCATTGTATAGAGGTACATTTCCCCTAGAACATTACTTGATTGGATTAGACGTGACATGAAATCTATCACGAATGTTTCTAGTAAGTGGAAAGCATCGGTGGCGCCAAAGGTGTAGGCCAAACATTGATAGAGTGTTGTTATGCACTCCTTGCGATGTCACAGGTTCAAACCTCGACTAATTCGTGCCCCATGTTGGGGGGTTGTGTGGGTGCACCTAGGGATATAGTGGTAATGGTCGAAATAGACTTCGTGCCATGCTAGTACAAGCTTTGTCATAGTTGTTGATTCCCTTAATAAAAAAATGTGGAAAGCATCAATATCTACTTTCTTAATTATTGTTAAGTTTCTTGCTTGTAGGGTTGGAAATGTAAGATTGGTTAGATTGGGGGTTGGCTATGGGAGTAATATTTTTTTTTCGAGGATTTGATACAATATCTACATGACCGTGAAGACTTTCACTTTAAACCAAAGAATGGATGAGGGCTCAAGTAATCTTTGGGACTAGGGTGGAAGTCATTTGGTATACCAAGGTTAAGAGGAGAGTTTTCAATTATGTGGAATGATTATATAAAGGAGTTGAAGAAAGTTAACATAAGAATAAAGGAGGTTGGCGATTAATTGGGCTGGTCTATGAACAAAATTAGGGGACATTGTTCAACTAATCTAGGCTATACCATGCTAAGGTTCTAGGATCAACATGACTCTAAGTGGCGGTGGTCAAAGATACAAAAGGTGAAGTCTTCTAAGAAAAATATTTTCTATGTGTTAGCTTTGAACAATAGAGTTTTGACTTGGGAGATGATTCAGAGAAGACAAACTCAAGGTCTTGGTATGTGCTTTTTATGCAAGAACAACGATGAAAACATCACATTTAGCCATTGCTCACCCTTTCACTAGTCAAGTATGGAAATATATCTTAAAGTGGTTAAATATACCAAATATTTGCATTGGTGTTACTATAGAAGGTTGACTCTCTCAATGTTTTCACATACAAAATCTCAAGAAGCTCACTCCACCAAATATTTGCATTGGTGTTACTATATAAGGTTGGCTCTCTCAATGTTTTCATAGATAAAATCTCAAGAAGCTCAGTCTAGAGAAACAAGTGCCCACATCCTTGGTCACAACATAGATTTATGCTACTTGTTTGAAGAGAAACAAGTGCCCACATTCATGGTCACAACATAGATTTATGCTTTGTTCTAGTTTTTGAAGAAACAACAAGCAAAAACTATGTGGGCAAAAAAAAACTAGAACAAAGCATAAATCTATCTTATCAAAATAAACCTATCTTTTATTCTAAAAAGCAAAAAAAACTAATATTTCAATTTGATAACTTGAGTGAAAACCATTAAAGAAAACAATTATTTCCCATTAATAAATATCAAAACTCTATTGATTACACGTGTTTAAAATTTTTTGAGTGCTTTTAACTTTCCAATAACAATTTTACTTATTAGTAGGAAAACAAACATGGACACATATGCCACATTAACTACTATGATAAGCAAAGTCTATTTCGAACCTTTCTCATAGTGAGTGCTAGTTGTAAAATTCCACCTCAACAAATTCTTCATTGATCCATATTGTGCATCACCATTTTTTCTTTATTTGGTTCTCAGTAACCAATGCTCCCCTAGAAGCTATATAATCTCTATCATTATCTTGACCTTAAATAACTCAAATTTTAGATCCCCAGTACTAACACATCACCTAGAGTCCACAATGAACATATAACCCACTCTTAAAAGTGTAATCAACATCGTTACATGTGAACATCCTTTCCCCATAAGGTCAACTCTATAATAAGCATCACTAATGGTAGCCCACAATGAGTAGACCACTTGGCCTATGTAGGGTTTGGCTCCCAACAAGTTAGGTTGTTGATACATGTGGGCCTTGGGCCCTTCCTTATAATGAGGATGTAAGAATCCTAGGAGCATGGTGGTTGTCGACATGTAAACTTTACCCATGCTATTTGAACATATCACTTGGTTATTCTCTTACATGTTGGAAATGATTGACCCATCCCTTGGAGTGGGGAAACCTCCTCGTGGATGAAAAAAAACATAATCAATGGTATTATTACCTTGAGTTTCCCTAGTCTACTTCCACTCCATGAAGTCCTTTTGAATAAATTGGTTATTAAGGCCACACAATTAGTGAGCACAACTAACTAATCCTAAAGCAACATATTCATATAACCAACCCCATCTATTCAACTCATAAACTTAACTAATCAAAACAAAGCTTACCCATGCCCTTACATCGACGTCCATAGTCACATTGCAAACATAATAATTACTTTAAAACACTCATAAGCGACATATCTAAACAAACACAAAGTGATATATCCAAGCAAACAGGAAACCATTAAGCAATAGACTCAAGATTATAGACTTTACAAAACTCACTTTTATGAAAACATAATATATAGATAATAAATAGCATACATTACAAAATGATATTCAAACTATAACATTATCAAAATTTTCTTACATAAAAATAAATTTGATAATCTTATTTTACTTTAATTACAAAAGCTGATATTCAAACTATAACATTATCAAAATTTTCTTACATAAAAATAAATTTGATAATCTTATTTTACTTTAATTACAAAAGCTTTAAGCCTCAAATATTTTTATCCAAATTTTACTTGAACTCTCACACATAAAAAGATAATTCATCGTCTCACCTCCAAACTACCACAAATAGTCTAACCTTAGATCCAAACTACCATAATATTTCTTTAATTTAAATTATTAACACCACTAATAATGTTAACTCTTCCATACTTAACTCAAAACACAAAGCAAGAGCATTATATGCCCGTTATTTCACCCTGCAAAATCCTCACGAGCTCTATCCCCTCGTTTTCCTGGTGAACGCATGCTTCTACAAAATAAAACAATTATCAATATTCCTAAAGTGCACAGTAACATTCGAAGAACATATTTAGTGTTGAAACTAATTTCAAAACATAACGAATGCGATTGGTAAATATTTTATTTATTTATTTTTCTTAATTTTTGTATTTTCATTTTTAAGGAATGTGATCGGTAAATCTTATTTTCATTAATTAATTAATTAGCTCAATTCATATATATATTTTTAAATTTTTGTGTTTTTATTTTTTTAACTTTTTACATTTTCATAAAAGGAGGCGTTATAAAGGTTGATTTGGGAGTTGTGTTTTATAAATATGTTTAATAGAAAATTAACATTAAAGAACCAAAACACTTTTAAGTTATTAAAAGCATTACAATAAACATTTAAAAATAATCTTATTATAAGTAGCAAATTATTAGTGATAAAATGTAATTTTGGTTGAAATGATGAATGCTTTAATATATAAATATGGTTATTTTTGTAACAATAATACTATCTATTGATGAGTCATCATATTTTTTTATATAAACAATTGACCCAACGCTAAATAGCCTAACAACCTAAATCTTATTAAATTGTATTGATTTACTTAGAAATAATGTTGTGGGATGGAATCCTCAAAAACAAATGTTGTTGGATAGAGAATATTGCACTAGAATTTAAACAAACTAATATAATTTCAAAATGAGATTTAAACAATTGAGTCTAATATGAAATAGAGTTCCATGATTTGAAACTCCATTACTTTATGAATTTCTTTCTAACCAAATATTAGTTTTACAAGTTTGTGTGTAAAGTGTTTTACATCAATGGAGGATGATTTGTAAGAACTCGAGTTATTGTCCCTAGTAAGTGAGTTTTTTTGCTGGTAAATGGTTCTTTGTTAAGGAAGTTGGCTCCATCTTCAATATATATGCCATAACCAATGATATATAATCCACCAAATCTATCAAGAGCTTGCAATTGGCATTTCCTTTTGAAATATGCCACATGCATAGGCTATTAAGGTTGTTGGGACTTCCACAAGGCATTGGATGCAATCCTGAATTTGATTCAAATTGGATTTGGAAATAAAAAATAATTAATTAAAAGAATATATGACAAAAGTAGGTTATGCAAGTGTTGATTGTTTCGCAATTATGAATGTGTTACTCTTGAATCTCAAGGAATTAATTTGGAGCACATGAGAGGATGAAAGGGGGGACATAGAGAGGAAAGAATAATAATAAAGGAATGAAAGATGATGTAGCCATAACATGATACACCATAAAACAAATGATGCAAAACCTTGTTGCCAACATCAAGGTGTAAGATGACTGTACTCCTTTGTAGATCAACTTTGTGTTTTAGATTTCTCTCAATTAATATATTCTTGTAGGTAATTTGCTACTTGGAAAGGGGTTTCTTTCATTCAAATATCTATGCATGTTTGGTGTGAATTCTTTAATCATTGTTAAGGTTATTTGCAACTCTCACTCTTTAAAGCCATCTTGTTGTGTTCCCATAACTATTTCAACTTGACTTTGGTGAATGCACCAAGATTGAGCAATAAAAATGACTTATTGGCATCTTGATTATTCAAAATAACTATACATAGCGATACAAGAATTTGGTATGAGTCTCCATAGTGGATCCACAATATATATATTTTCATGAATATATTAATTTTTTTAGTGATTATATAGACAATATTGTATACTACCTTAATATTTAAAATATGTTAAAACCATAGTTACAAGGCTCGACCAATTTGACTTCAAGTTGTTGATTTGACTAGACCAGTCCCCTAAACCAAGTTGGTTACACTGAACCAAATCAATTTTGTCCAAAACCAACAAGACCTACACAAGTTTGACCAAACCAAGGTTGACTCAATGGGTTTTAAAAAAACTTTACAAGTTTTGAAGAGTCGTGTTGTCGACCTTAGTTATACAAAGGCAACAATGCCACTTCACTTTCATTTTTCACTTGCTCTCCTTGTTTTTTTGCGTGTTTGTGCACTAGTCTACTATGGTTTTCAAGCACAGTGAGACAAATACATAGGGTTTCCCAAGAAACGTTAGATGATATATGTGCTATGTATTATGCTATGTGATTTTAGATTTCATATTGAATGGTGTGCTCATTTTGGTTCATAAGTACATGCTGTGGTCTACTCTAACTGTCATACATGACCATATGATATTCTTCTTTATATTGATACAATTTTGGGATCTTAGAATAAAAGAGTGTTATCTTTGTGTTATGATGAATGTTTTAAAATTCAAATGACGATATCCAAAATTACTAACACATTAAACACTAAAAAGACTTCTTAGCTTGCATCATATTTCTTACCTTCCATATCCAAACATCTATAACCAATAATATTTAATGAATTCTTTTGTTGCAAACTATAATAAAACAAATTGCATGAACTTAAACAAGAGAAATAGTAAAAATGTGGATTTGATGAACCTTAATGTTAACAATGAAGATTAATCCTTAAACTCATTTCATCTCCTCCATGTTTGCATTTGAGAGTGGTCCCTCTCTTCACCAACACAATAATATATATTTCATGAGTTACTATGCTAAAACAACTCTACATGTGATCTTATAGAAATTTAGCCCAAACAAATTTTATGAGCTTATACAAGGAAATCTATAAAAATGTGGATTTGATGAACTTTAATGGTAACAATAAAGATTAATCCTTAACTCATTTGTTACTAAGCTTAAATAGCTCTACATGTGATCTTATAGAAATTTAGCGCAAGCAAATTTTATGAGTTTACACAAGAAAATCTATAAAAATGTAGATTTGATGAACTTTAATGGTAACGATGAAGATTAATAATCCTTAACTCATTTGGCCCCCTCCATGTTTGTATTTGAGAGTGGTGCCTCTCTTCACCAACACAATAACACATATTTCCAGAGTTTCTAAGTTTAAATAATTCTACATGTCACCTTATAGAAATTTTATCACCTTAAAGATATTTAGTGCATGAATGCTCATTTCTAATACATTGGGTACATTTTAAGTATAAATGTAGTTAAACTGTATGATTACTTACATTGAATAAGATGAAGTTATAGTAATTTTTTTAAAGTAGAATTGTAAATAACTATTCCAATATATAGAAATAGATACGCTTCCTTATCAGTATTCCTATATATTCATAATGCACAGTGATAAAGTTTAGTACTTTCCTAAGTTATTTATTAAAATACATCTTACTTAATATAGTTATACTTCACAAACATCACAATGACGCTGTTGGTTATTAATGTTTATGAGACTAAATTTGATCTCTCAAACCTTAAGAAAGGCAAAGATTTACTTAGTTTGCTTTAGAATTTTATGCTTGTGCTCATAAAGCTTTAAGAGAAACATTTCTAAATCACCATATTAGTTTTGATGAGTTAAAAGGTTAGGAAGGTTGGTATTGTAACAAATATTTTGAAATTATGATTTAATGTGGGCATTCTAAGAGAAATGATTTTCATTTTCAAGCCTTGTATTGTCACAAAGATGACAAATTCTTTTAGTGTACAATATTTTAGGACTTGTCCAACACCTAAATTTTATGGAGCTCATGAAAGTTTGTTCTTATTTTAGCAATGTTGATTTTTTTTTACACTAGTTAAAACATAGAGATACTTTTTATCTTCTAGATTATGGTTGATCACCTCCTTATATTATCTTGATTTGCTCTAATCTTTTAATTCTTAATTTCACCACAATTTCTTTATATTATCTTGATTTGCTCTAGTATTTTAATTCTTAATTGCACCACAATTTCTTCATAAATTTAGATGTAATAATATTTTTAATATTATCGTTATTACTTATTATGTAGAGTGATCTCTTCCTTGATTCCCTAATGATTTAGCCAAGAATTGACATCTTTATGCGAACCCTGTTCGAGTTGTAAGTGGTTTTGATTGGAGTGTGAAGTAATCTTAGGAAACATGTTGTTTTCCATGTTGCTTATATGGTTATTGTACATTAGCTACTTACCCATAGCCATGCTCTTAATGGGGCAAATACTTGTTTTTATGAGGACATGATAAGCTTTTAATTTTGAGATTTTAAGGTATAAAATGCTTTTGGCTTTGCTTTATCTTTCTTCACAATTCTTTAAAAATACTAGAACCCCAAACTTCATAACCATATAAGATGACATAAAAAGTCTACAAAATGAAATTCTTCATAAATCATTGCAATAAAGTCTACCACTTCCATAAATTATTTATTAACATATAAGTTACTTAATATAGGATCATACTCTTTAATGTCTTTATTTTATCCCTTGAAGATATATTTAAGCTAACACATTATCTTGTCAATATTGGTATAAGTAAAACTTCAAAAACATTTTTGAGTATTATTGAAATTATAAATATATTTTACATTCTTACCTTTAACAAAATTTGATATATCAAAACAAAATAAAGATGCCAAGAAATTAACAATCCAACAAAATGTCACTTTGAGAGGCGCATAATAAAATGATAATTTGAAAATCATTATTTAGAAACATGTTATACATATCATGTTTATATCATGTTTGTACTTGCAAATTGTATTTTGGTCACTCAATCTTTTATTGCAATTGTAATTCTTTAAAATTTTAGAAGCAGACTATAATCTCCCCACTTAACATTGTATTTAAAATATACATATTTTTGAAATTTTTTTTAGCCTGTTCAAATCTTCATAGCTTTACAAATTTCAATGAGAATTCTAATGCTTTTGTTGAGTAGGTCATATAATTGAAAAAAAAAAGTGCCACAAGATAGCTTTCTATTACAAATGATTTACGTTTTTTTATTAAGAAGTTAACACAATTACTTAAAGTAAGCAAATAAAAAATGTATTTTTGACAATGGTAATTCTATTTGCAAGAGGTTATATATTAGCAAATATGGACTTTTTATAATAAAAGAGAAAATTATTGCAATGTTTGATTTCAGAGAAAATATGGCCTATTGATTTGAGCACAAATCCAATATATGCTATGGGTGGAATGATATAACAAAAAAAGATGCATTTATTTCAATGATGTTATATTATAAAATCATTCAATACATTGATTTGATTTAATAAATGATATAGATAAAATTGATCCAATACATTGATTCAAAAAATGATAAAGAAAAAATTGATTTAGTGGGTTGATTTCAACATTAATATAGTGTAAATTATCAAATAAAATGACTTTTAACAATAATACTTTACAAAACATATTATAATGTTAAGAAAAAGGATATACAATGCAATAAAACTAAGAGTATGCAATAGAATGTAAATAAAATCACAAAGAACCTATGAGGTTGCATAAATGAATTATTAATATTCTAATGAATTATTAATATTCTAACATGCTTGAGATAGGATATGACCTTCATTGCAATATTCAAAATCAATTTTTTTTTATTGTCATATGACTCATATGAAAAGATGGAAAAAAGAGGCATGGATAAAATAAAATTTGAAGAAGATAGAATAAGATTGATCATTATGTAAATTATCTTTTTATGATACTTTATCATGTACATCTCATTACAAGAATTTATTATTCTCTTCTTTGTCATTGTAAAGTCTTACTTTATTTTTATTTCACCTTAACTCTTGAAATAGCCTTCTTGATAGTTTTCACTAGATTATACATGATACTAAATTTGAAAGAACTGAATTTATCTAAAACATATATATATATATATATATATATATATATATATATATATATATATATAAAGATGATCATCTATATATATATATAATGATGATCATCTAAAATTTTGATGCTATTGCCTACAACTAGAATTAACTTAGACTTATCTTAATTTGAGATCTTTCAAGTGCTAAGAAGGATAATAAAAAAATGCGAAAAAACTTTTTAAAAATCTAAAATAGAGAAAATATTTACATGTCGAAGGATTTCATTCTTCTTTACATTTGATAAATAAAAAATTAAAATAAATCTTATTTCAATATAAAAGATCCATATTTTTGAACTATGTATATTTCTATATATTTGGATTGTGTATGTTTTCTAAAAACTTATATATTTATAGTGAGGAGTCAAATTAAAAAACTTTTATGGAGTCAAATTGGACTGGAAAGCCAAAACCAGTATTGGGAAAAACCTTTTCAAATTGACTAATATGTATATTTCTCTATATTTGGATTCTGGATGTTTTCTAAAAACTTATATATTTATATTGAGGAGTCAAATTAAAAAAAACTTTTATGGAGTCAAATTGGACTGGAAAGCCAAAACCAGTATAGTATTGGGAAAAACCTTTTCAAATTGACTAATGTGTTTTTACGAAGTCACAATTAAATTTAGTTCGCACAATTAAATTTAATTTCTAAGAAAAAATAAATATTGTCCCAAATCAAAAGTATTGACTTTGGTTAAAGTCATCAAAGAAAACTTATCTTTGATGGGCATTGTGACAGCAGAAAATCATCAAAGAAAACTTATCTGTGATGGGCATTGCGACAGCATCAGCCAGATACACTTCTGTCATTAGGGCATTGTGAGATACTAACTCCATTTTCCCTCTGTTCCCCTGGAGATATGTCAATAGGAGCTGTACACGTACCATCTGAACATACAGTGATCCCCCTTGGGGCATCAACATTAACATGCAAACTTTGGCACTTATTCTTCTCATCATAACACTCATTGTGGAAAGTAGTGTGAGGACATTGCACATCTGCATTGCACGAAAGGCTAACCAAATTGATATTACCTGAATCTCCATGTTTGCCTGTTCTAGGCTTCTTCTGATAAAGGCAGGATGCCAATTCCCCATCAATCCGACTACGGAGGTCAGCAAGCAAACACCTCAATCTTGCTAGCTCGGCCTCTAAAAGGGACTGGCTTTGTATTTTCTTCATGAGTTTCTGATTGAGAGTTTTCAATTGCAAAATTTCCCTTTCCAGGGAAGCTGTGTGAGCTTTCTTCTTCTCTCTGTATTTTCTAACAGCCTCTCTGTTCCCCAGTGGCCTTTTCTTGGAGTTTGAGAAGCTGCTCTGCCCTGACTCATCTAGAGATTCTCCCCCTTCTGAAGCCGAAAATAATTTAGTGTGACTGTGAAAACAGGTGTGAGTATGCGAGTTATCAGGGCCAGGAGGGTTGCATGTGTGGATGTGGGTGCAGGCATGAGTATCCTTGAGAAGTTCATCAATAAAGAATCTACTGGAAACATCATCGAACATGTCTATGCCAGGAAAGACATCTTGGTTTGCGAAATCTAATTCATCATCCTCCATACCCAAAATAGTGTTTTACCCCCCAACCACAAGTTTTCCCCCGCCCCCAAAATGTACCAGGTCTATTGCCGTCTAAAATACAGATGAATATCCTGGACAATTCATTTATATTTCAATCATAAGAACAGAAACTCAGGATTGTGGGCAAGCATTTGGCAAAGGAATGATGTTTGATACATCCTTGTCAAGAAGTAATCAACACGAAGCATGACTATGTCATGGATTCTCAGGAATCAGCACTGCAATAAGAACAGCTCACAAAGTTTTGAGCAACAAAAAACCTGGTTGCTACAACTTTATAGCCAATTGGACTCATAAAGTGAATCCATGAGAACTAAACCTGCTGCAGAACCAGATTCGCAAAACAACCTTGTCAGCCATAGCAGGAAAGGTCAAAACCCAAACCAAAAAAATTCAAACTCAGATGCACCCCAGAAAGTAATATGATGGGCATAAATGTAACAAAGACATTAAAGCTCCATCACTTACCAGGCACATACACAGATATCTAATTAAGAAAAATTCTAACAAGTAGAAAATTGAAAAACTGCCCACATTTGCAAAACGAGAATATGACATCTCCTAAAACCCAGTAAGGATACACTTTCACAGGAAATAAGAGGTTAAAAACATGAAAATGGTAAAAATATTTGAGTGCAGAAAAAAAAAATGCCTTACAAAACTAAAACAAAAAAGAATCTGGAACTGCAACATTGTCATGTCCAGTGTCCTGTGTCCTGTAATATTATATAGCACAACATCAAATTTTAAGTATGTCAACAACCTGGTGCTGGTTCATTGGTAAATGTGAAGCTTTCTATGAGGGTGGATTCTGGTGGATGTACACGTTCATAGCTACAGTACAGGTTTAAATCTGTAGATGTAGCCTGGTAGGGCATGTACACTTTCATAGCTACAGTACAAGTTCAAATCTCGGGAAAGGGTATATACACTTTCATAAATTATATAGTCAAATTGTTATTTAAAAATTGTTCTTGGAGGCTAAAAATATTTTACATGCAGCAGAGTAATAAATGCTGCAGTGGCAGCACTGTGTGTCAACTGCCCATATTGCTGCCGCCACAGCATTTATTACTCTACTGCATGTTGAATATTGTTAGCCCGTTCCTGGAGGGGCAGAGTATGTACACTTTCATAGTTACAATACATGTCCAAATCTAAAGGGAAAAGGTATATACACTTTCATAAATTAAATAGTCAAATCATTACTTAGAAGAAAGTGTTTCCTTTTTCCAAATGACAGTTTCAAGATGTGGAATAAGCATCCCAGTGCAGCATTTCATGCTGCCGCTGTGGGGATGCCAACAGTTGGATTTGATCTAACTCTCTATCCAATGGTTGACATCCCGGCAACCACAGCAATTGCACTTCAAGGTGATTATTGCTTGCATGCCGAATTTCAATTTCATACTTCAATTTGACGTTGACGAAACTACGTTCTTTGAATTAGATTATTGTTATAGTTAATATTTTTAAGCAACAATAATGTATGTGAACATAGTTCAGCCTATCATGAAATTTGGATGCATGGGTGTGTGGGTGTCATTTATATAAATATATTTTTAAGCAGCCAGGGCGCCTCGGTGCTAATATGGGTGCAGGACTCCCAGATGAGGGTGGGTGTGAAATACGGTTGCAAGACTTCCAGGTAATGGGAAGAAGTCCCCTTTACTTGAATTCTGGTTGTGTTATGCTTCACTT
>LPNX010211802.1:0-87781 GCA_001517045.1 Pseudotsuga menziesii | reverse complement strand
ATGGCATGAGTTTGAAAAGGATAAGGTTAGGTGCAAGTTACAGTAATTAGAACCTAAACTAAAGGAATTCCAAAGTTATGTTTAGGTAAGGGAAAAACCCCTTAAAGTTAAATTCTGGCTGTGTTCTGCTTCACCTCAATGGCATGAGCTAAAGGAATTCCAAGGTTATGTTCAGGTAAGGGGAAAGAAGTCCCCTTTACTTAAATTCTGGTTGTGTTATGCTTCAATGGCATGAGTTTGAAAAGGATAAGGTTAGGTGCAAGTTACAGTAATTAGAACCTAAACTAAAGGAATTCCAAAGTTATATTTAGGTAAGGGAAAAACCCCTTAAAGTTAAATTCTGGCTGTGTTCTGCTTCACCTCAATGGCATGAGCTTGAAAAGGATGAGGCTAGGTGCAAGTCACAGTAATTAGAACTTAAACTAAAGGAATTCCAAGGTTATGTTTAGGTAAGGGAAAAACCCCTTAAAGTTAAATTCTGGCTGTGTTCTGTTTCGCCTTAATGGCATGAGCTTGAAAAGGATGAGGTTAGGTGTAAGTCACAGTTATTAAAACTTGAAATAAAGGAATTCCAAGGTTATGTTTAGGTAAGGTGGAGCAACTGTATTAGGTTGGTTGGTTAATAGTCGAATCTGACTGTCATTTTGAATGATAAATAAGAATAATATATTAGATGATGAATATTACAATGATGTCTTGGCCTTAAATATGGCTTGGACACTTGATGATGAGGAAAGGCCTCCTTTCATAATAACTTAAATAACCTAATTATAAATTATTTAATTATTATCTTATTTTATGTTCGTTAAAGGAAGAAGTCCCCTTTATTTCAATTCTGGTTGTGTTCTGCTTCACCTCAATGGCATGATGAGCTTGAAAAGGATGAAGTTAGTTGCAAGTCACAGTAATTAGAACCTAAACTAAAGGAATTCCAAAGTTATGTTTAGGCGAGGGGAAGAAATCCCCTTTACTTAAATTCTGGCTGTGTTCTGCTTCACCTCAGTGGCATGAGCTAGGTGATTTTGCAGGAAAGAAAGTAGAACCTAAAGTAGAGGAATTCGAAGGTTATGATCATGAAAACAAAATGTATAACAATATAAGGAGACTAAATCCTTATAGAGTGGTCTGTGCTGCAAGATCTACCAGAAATTAATGCAATTAAACTCGATGGAATGAGCAAACCTTGTGCACACATAGTATGTATATCAATAAAGGTATGCCAATATACAAGGACAGTAAACTCTTCAGGGGTGGTCTGTATATCAAGATTTTCAGAAGAATTGAATTCAGTTAAATTCCATAAGATGAGCAAACCTGATATGCACGCACACAGTGTATATATATATATATATATATATATATACAAAAACAAAAAATTGTGTATATATAATAAAACAGGAAGAATCTGGTGTGCGACTGTTTATGACACCAAAACAGGAAAAAAACTGTGATCGTATAGAAAAAACAAATAAAGTGGGATGAAATAACTGTTTTGACATTAGAAACGAGAATTGAATACAAAATATAACTCACCCAAATTTCCTGAAAGAGCTGTTTCTCGAAAAATTGCGTCTTCTAGCAGAGACCTATCAAGAAACAAAGGGGAAAGTGAAGTTGGTATCCTGATTGGGAAGTCCGGTTCTTTATGTACGTTATAAAGTGCTGTGTTTTGCTGCCTGTATACCAACCAAATGTCGTCATAGCTTTGCGGGTTGCAATTGAAAATGTCGCCATAGCTTGATTTTTCAACAGCCAATTACTCCATAGTGATAACATCCCACGAAGAGGACGTGCACAGATTTTCAAAAAGCAAATAATTTTAGGGTGAGCTTAGGAATAATTTTCATTGGTCATTGGTGAGGTGGAAGGAGTGTTAAATCTAGTTGCTTTCTTGGTTAAATAATCACCGTTCTGAGAAAGCACATAAAATTAAGAAAGGAATTAAGATATTTTTATTGATTTGGATGCAGAAGATAAGCCCAATCATATCTTCTTTTGACTTTAATATCAGATTACCCTTCTTTTTCATAGAGATTTCAAAGATTTACATGATTAAAAGTTTAGATTGAAAGATAAAAAATTAATATTCTTAATGGAGAAATTATATGAGGATATACATAAAGATTGTTAATATTCACTAAAACTAAGTTTGGTTTACTTGACTTAAAAAGTGTAAGGAATCACTTAGTTTTCTATAGAATTTTATTTACTTATTCGGAAAGCTTTAAAATAAGCAATCATAGATCTTCATAGTTATGATGAGTTAAAAGGTTAGGAAGGTCCACATTGTAGCAAGTATTTTGAACTTATACTTTAATGCTGGTGCATTTATGGCATTGCATGAGAAAGTGATTTTCATCTTCAATCCTCTTAATGTAAAAATGATGACAAATTCTTTCATCACATGATGTTTTAGGAATTGTCTATTGCCACGTTTCACTATAGAGCTCATGAGGGTTTGTTTTATTTTAAGAAAGTTGTTTCTCTTTGTTATGCTAGTTAAGATAAAGAGATACCTTTGATCTTCTAGATTGGGGTTGATCACCTCCTTATAATATCTTAATTTTCTCTTATCCGTTAACTCTTTATCACACCACAACTTCTCCTTAAATTTAGAAATTAATACTTTTAATATTATCACTATTATGTAGAGTGACCTCTTGCTCGACTCAATGATTTAACCAAGACATGCCATCTTTATGCCAGCCTTGCTTAAGCCACATGTTGCTTTGACTAGAACATGGTGCAATCTTCAAAAACCTCTTATCTCCCATGTTGTTTATCTTGTTCTTGTACATTAGATACTTAATCATAGCCATTTTCTAAATGGAGCAAAGACTTGCTTTAACAAGAAGGGTAGGATATGGTGTATTTTCTTTAATTTTGTGATTAGATGTTATAAAGTGCTTTTGGATTTGCTTTATCCTTCTCCACAATTCTCTAGAGATGTTGCAACTCCAAACTTCACATCCGCATAAGATAACAACAGTGATGAGAGCCTTAAAGAGGAGTTTCTTCTTATCCCAAAGGCAAATGTCTACTTATTTACAATTGTTTTCAAGTCCGTAATAAGCTTTCCACCCTCCATTAATCAGTTTCTCAATGCTATAGTTCTAATTAAGTTTGTGATGAAGATCGATTCCGAGATATTTGTATGAAATCACTTCCTCCAAGTTGTCGTTGTCATACATGAAATTAGCATAAGTGATCTTCCATTTTCTTATTATCATAACTTTTGTTTTGTCATTGTTATAACAACCATACATGTACTAGAGAAAAAATCATTGAGAACTTTAAGTGGTTTGTTGAGCTCATGGGTACACCATGTCATAAGAACAATATCATCAACGTAAAGAATAAGGATGATGACTATACTAGCCAAAGTTGTGCTAGCACAACCTGTGTCTTCCAAACATCCCTCTAGCTTTATGAATAGAGCTGGAAACCTGTGTAAGGTTTGAAGAAAATCAACGTTTCAGACTGCGTGAAAGTGAGTCCATCCTCAGGGCACGTGATCTCAATGCTTGTGATTGGGATGAGAATGAAAGGTAACTTTGCTATATATTAAATAAAAGACTACCAAGAAAAAATGGCTCAACACCTGGCATGTGGGAGTTATAAAATCATCAACAAAGACTCGGGCGATAAAACCCTTCGCGAAGTAATAAAAATAATTAATAATTCATCTTTAGATGAATCTATCAAGAAGAAGGTAAGACCAAAAAACACAATATTGCCGAGGATATATGGTTCATCGAAAATCCATAAGGAAGGGATTCCGTTAAGGCCTATCGTTAATACAATAGGTTCACCAACCTATTTATTAATTTGGTAATACACCCTCCTTCATAAAGAACTCTGTGGCTCTGGCTGATTGGGTTAAAAACCTTGATATGAAGAAGGAAGACATTTTGGTCAGTTTTGATATTGTCTCGCTATACACCAAGATTCCCGTGGATGAGGCCATTGACGTTATAAAAAACATAATGGACAATGAGACAACAGACCTAGTAAAGATTTGTCTTAAATCCACTTACTTCTCTTTCAATGGTATAATATATGAACAGATTCATGGCGTTGCTATGGGATTTCCATTATCACCTGTGGTGGCAAACATTTTTATGGATCATTTTGAAATAATGGCTTTAAATTATTTCCCTCACACCCCGGTTGAATGGAAAAGATACGTGGATGACATTCTTTCCAAATGGAGTCATGGAAAAAACAAACATATAAAATTCACCATCGAGGTTGAGAAGGATGATAAGCTTCCCTTCTTAGATGTACTTCTCACTAAAAAAGATAATGGAAGGATTGGGAATCAGGTGTATAGAAAGGCAGCACACACAGAGAGATATTTGCATGCTGAATCACACCACCACCCGACCCAGAAGGCTGGTATTATCCCAACTCTTGCAACCAGGGCAATAAGAATCTTGAACACTGATCACCTGGAGCACGAATTGGACCACCTTAATGAGGTCTTTAAGAGGAATGGATACTGTAAATACCTTGTAAAAAAGGCTATCAAAAAAGCAAAATCAATCCATCAGAAATATGAGGTGCCAATTCCAAAATTAACTCTTCCCTACATTAAAGGTACAACAGATAAAATTGCAAAAATCCTTAAAAGAAAAAAACATTCATGTTGCCTTTGCTCCCCCGAACACTATTAGAGGCTTTGTTGACTCGGCCAAAGACCCTCTAGACATTGGTCAACAAAAAGGGGTTTACTCAATTCCTTGTTCCTGTAGTATGAACTATATCAGGGAGACAGGGCGCTCTATGCAAGTGTGTATCAAAGAACACTCCGTTGACATAGCTCATAACAGGGTAACCAAGTCGGCTCTGGCTGAACACTCTCGCAAGACCACTCATCTCATTTGTATGGGGGAGGCAAAAATAATAGCCAAGGAGGAACACTACTTTAAACGGAAGGTAAGAGAAGCCATAGAGATTGTGAAAAATAGCCACACACTAAACAAAGATGATGGTTGGAAGCTAAGTAATACGTGGATTCCCATCCTAAACCAGTTAAAACATATAAATACTGCAATTTAATTCCACTTGGAGACAAAAATAATGTGCTTCATCAAGTGAGTCGACCTCACTCCTATCTTTTGTTTTTGTTTACCAAGTCATGTATTTAATATATAGCAAAATTACCTTTCATTCTCATCCCAATCACAAGCATTGAGATCACGTGCCCTAAGGATTGACTCACTTTCACGCAGTCCGAAACGTTGGTTTTCTTAAAACTTTACACAGGTTTCTAGCTCTATTCATAAATTATATCACCTGTGAAATGGACTCGCTTATTTCTGTTATCCCTCTAGCTTGTCAATGAATTTACCAAAAATGGTAGGGGACAAGGCAACAACCTTGATTGATTCCTATATTACAATCGATTTCTTCTAACTAACCCTCAAAGTTCATAAACTTGGCAATAGACTTCTCATACAACATTATTGCAAAAACTCTCAACTTGAAAGGGACTTTTAGCTATTCTAACATATTCCAAAGTTTAGTTTCGGGCACTGCGTCAAACACTTCTTTAAAGTCTATAAAGCAACACAAAAGATTGATTTTATACTTACGACACTCCTCAACAAGTCTATAAAACAACACTGAAGATTGATTTTATACTTATGACACTCCTCAACAATAGTATTAAGCCTAACAATGAGGTCTAGAGTTAAATGATAGCTTCTAAATCCGGCGTGGCCTTTAGGTATGTTTTAGTGACTTTATAGCATTATGTTGATATTCTTTTCCAAAATAATTCCATAGCTTGGCTAAAAGAAGACTAATCATAATTGTTTTATAATTAGATGGATTATTTTTATCTCCACACACACACACATATATAGTAAAACTTTTGTTGTGAAGTATAATGATGGTAGCGAAAACATGTTAAATAAAAATAGTTTTTTTTTTAAGTGACAAAACTTTTTGTTTATTTCATAATATTTTGCTATGAATTATTAATGAAATATAATTACACCAATAGGTGTTTATATCTTAGAATTTGGGGTGGACTAGCGTTTATGCTTTTCTTAGATTGCACGAAGATGAGACACTTGTACTGTCCAAATTGATTTTATGACAGTCATTCCAAATTCGAAATAAACAATTATAAAAAAAATATGAAAAATAAGGGGTAGCTATTGGATAACTGGTAGGTGATAAATGAATAGCTCTTAGTTGATACATGAATAACAAGCACTTCATAGAACAAATAACTTGATGGTGGCATTTAACTTGTGTCCTACCGGTATTCATCTACCACAAGTTAAGTTGGTGCATTACTTCAAATGATTGTGAATTTTTTTCTACCCAACCCAAACTTAATTCTCCTTTATAATATTTTTGTTTTTTATAAATATATTATTATTTAAAAATTCTTAAAAAATGCTACACATCCCATTCAAAAAAATGTTTATTGCACCGAGAGTAGGGAAGTACTCTAAATCTTAGTATGGGTGAGATGTTGTCAACCAAAAATAAAAATTAATTAAAAATACAAATTTAAAACCAAATAAAAAAGTCATTAAAAAACTTAAAACGAAATAAAAAGTCATTAAAAATTTCAATTTTTGATTAATAGAAAAAATCCATCTTAAAACCGATACATCAAGCATGAAGAGGGATCAAATTATTTTGTGGACATGTAAAAAAATTAAAGTTAAAAAAATAACACCTTAAAAAATTGGATGCCTCTCGGTGCTTAATAAATAAGACAAATCTATAAAGATTTCTATAACACCTCAAGTCCCTAAAAATGAAGAAAATTAAAAAATACAACTTCAAAAATGAATTAGTCTCAATTTAATTTATTATTAATCAATAATCATAAAAATGAAGACAATTGAAAAAACTATCAACATGTTTATCACCATGTTTCCAACTTTTATGTTTAGAAATTAGACAATGAAAAAATATGTCAACATGACTATCACCATTTAAATCATATAGGGACTTAGCATACAATGTATTGCTTCCATTACTAAGCCAGTAGAACACATGATGGATGTATACAACAAAGTGTTGACTAAATTGTCATCGATTCCAATAGGTGTGTGTCAGTGTGTCTTGGTGCCCTTTGAGGAGCCTTTGAGGGTTGAGTAAGTGTCAGTGTCTAAGGAGACCTTTTGACTTTGTCCAAGCCCAAGTCTGAAGCCCTTGGAGCCCTTGGTACATTGCCAAAAGCCCTGTAGAGTGTTCAAGTAACCCTAAGTTGTCTTATGGTTTCCCAGTACCACAACCATGCCCTTTTGTCTTAGATTGTGTCCTTGGTGGGTTGAAAAAGTTGTAAGAGTCCAAATGACCATTTCAGTAGCCATTTGTGTTTGATAGAGGTCATGATACCCTAGGAGAAGCCTAGGCACCCCCACACCTTGATGGTCGTGTTTATAAAGCACGTGACAACCTTGTTGATCTAACTAAAGTCCCTAAAACCCCTTACCTTTGTTCCCTAAAATTTACCCTATGCCTTGCCCTTAAAACACTAGTATTACCCCAACTTATACAAAGATGCCCTAACTTGAAATAAGTAATAAGTATTAAAACATAATCAAAACAATATTAAGATTGAATTTAAACCCTTCATCTCCAACATTGAAGTACTTTTAAAGTCAAAACAAGTCTTAAAACATTAAAAAAAGAGCTCTTGCATTAAGACATGTTTTAAAGGTAATATTAAAATAAAATATTAAAATATTTAATAAATAAAACAATTCTTTTTATTAAAAGTTAAATCAAGTTAAAGATCAAATTAATTTTAATTTAAAAATAATTTTAATAAAGTTACCTTATAATAAAATTAAATTAAGTTAAAGGTCAAATTATTTTTAATTTAGAACTCCCTTTAATAAAGTTACTTTTTATTAAAGTTTTACTTCTCCTTTAAACAAGTCGGCTCCATCACCACTTAACCTTTTAAGTGGATAAGTGTTTAACATTTAAACATTTAAATATTTTAATTTCAAATTAAACCTTTGAAGAAGATGGACCCCACTAAATGGTGATTTAAAACCTTGTTTTAAATTAATAAAAAGTTAAAGTTTTTTAGTAATTAATTTAAAGTTTAAAGATGTTGTAACCCCTCCTAAAAGTCGGCCTAAAACTTTTGTAATTTTAAATAATTTACTTGAACCTCCAATAAAGTCGGCCCTGCTTTATCTCACATTTTTGTTTTGTTTTGGAGTATATATAGGCCAAAACTTTCTCACTTAAAAAAAGAAAAAAGGAACGCACTGTTTTGGTAAGGAAGTCTAAGGTCTGTTTTCTCTTGGTTAAAAAGTCCAAGTTTGTCTTTGGCTAGCATCAGAGGAAGGATACTCTTATATCAACAACAAAGAAGCAGTACAAACACAAAATTCTTCTTGACTGAGTGGTTGTTTACAGCTCAATTCTAGTCCAACTATAGACCCGAATTTGTTCAGAGACTATTTATTACAGACCATAATTCTTCATGATGAAACAATGAAAGTCTGCAATTTTGTTTTGGAGTTTATCTTCTTGAACACTCTTGAATTCCTCTTAACATACCGAGTTTTGATATGGGTCATCGCTGCTCCTTTACATATCCTTCCTTATAGTGGTGAAGGATTAAGACTATGTACAGTTCAGTCCTAGTCTGATAATTGCTTTGCAGAGTTGAAGTTAAGCTCCATTGCTGCTATGAGTATGACCAGTCTGATGTCTGCACACTTCATGAACAGACAAGTGAAAGCAGAGAAGAATTACTTGTTTAGTGATTGTGTATGACGAGATGTACAAGGATGTACATGAGCAGTGTGTGTGGCAACGATATGAGTAGACTCAGATTGACTGAGTTTGATGATGTGAACAGCAGATTGATTGGCATAGTGTGTTTGAATAGGTTATTGAATGGTGTGTTGATGAGTAGTGATGAGTTGATGAGTAGTGTGATACAACAGACAGTGATCAACTGATGAGAACAATGGTTAATAGAGGCAGTGGTCGTGTAGTGTGGTACAGATCGTGCAGTGTAGTACATGTGTTAATTAGCAAGTCTGCAAGATCAGTGCGTTTGTGATTCAGTAGTTTAGCATCTATCTTCTTATCAAGGTGGCAGGACGGGGCAAGGAAAGGAGGTCATAGCCTCCTCCTGGTTGAAACTAGAAAAATAGGGAATGGCAGCTTCCTTCAGGTCGTAGCCTCCTTCCAGTTGAAGATGGAAAATTGAAGTCTATATAATAAGGGGGTTGTTCCCTCCTTCCAGTTATTTCTGGAAAACTATTTTTAAAAGGCTTCCATGGTTTTACCCCAGAACTTGGGTTTCCACGTCAAAAACTATTATGTACTGTGCATCTCGTTATTTTTATACACATTGATGATGTGCTGTGATTGGTGATCAACAATATGCTTTTGATTAAAATTTTAAATAGTACAAATACTGATTCACCCCCCTCTCAGTATTTCAACACAAAGCGCACCGAAACATATTGTATACGGACTTAGTTTACATTGAGCAGAATTGAAAAATGCAGGTTAAAGTTTAAACAACCTTTGTTCTATAAATTGACAAGCGTTTACTATAGTTTTTACTGTGTCTACTTAGAGTACATCTTTGGGTAGGATTTTTTTTTTTAAGGAAATTGACAAACATTTACCATGGTTTCTACTCTGCCTACTTAGATTACACATTGGATATGATTTATTCTATTTTATGATTTATTCTAATAGTAATAGTTTTTTTCCAAAAAGTACGTGGATTGCGAAGCTTGAAGTCGGTGAATTAATGCATATGAAGAAAATCTAGGCGTTGCTTTCCAGAACGGATACATAATGAATAGGCCAAAAATATTTTACATGCTATACTGCATTTAGTGTGGGGTCATCATTGTGCGCCATTAGATCTCAAACAGGTTGAGATCCAATGATGCATAGTGAGATGACCGCCCCATTAAATGCCAAATAACATGTAAAGTATTGTTCGCTCAATAAGTATAGCGTTATGGGTTTTTGGATTTCAGGTTTAAGTCCTATCTACTTTGCAGACCTTGGAACCTGTTGAGGCCTGGAAAATCCCAGGTACTGACAATAGGGATTCTCCCCAATAACTGCTCCCAATTAGTTCGCTTATTGTTTGGTATGGGGAATCCGTTCGGTTAACGGTCCGGCCACCGTAGAGTTAAGTAACGATTTAAATCTGTTTTACCAGTTGCGGCCCAATCCACCATTTATGTGTGTTTTTTATTATTGTATAAATGATATGCAAGTGCCTAAATTTAAATGCAGCTAATTAGGAAGCAAAGGGTTCACAATGTGATGCGTAGGTTCTTACCTCCCACCTCATCTCCTTTGTTTCCAAATCAGAGAAAACAAATAACAACAAAACTAAACCTATCTAACACTAACTAACCTATCCCTAGGGAGAAAGATGATTATTCGTATGAGTAATGTACTGTATTCCATGCACATAGAATCTTACAGATAACTGATATAATTCATTATACATAGAAAACAACAGAAAGATTAACATAGAGATAGCTCATTGTTTATTTAAACATTCATCACTCATTTGCTGCACAAGATTCAAAACAAGGAAATGAAATCATTCACTACTAAGAAATAGTTCAGAGTTAGAATGATCTCACTAATTGCATAGCCAGCCAACACAGAAATAGTTCTATCTAGCTATCCACACAACATGCACTTGAAACTCAATAGCTCCTCCAGCAGAAAATTCTATTTTCTTTATTATAATAAGAAATAGTTCCTCTTACATTAAGTGTTTCACATAAGCAAGCTATAAAAGTCCTTTCTCTCTTCGACTTCAACAATATTTATACATCTCAAAAAGACTCTTGACCTTCCTGCCCATTGGGATCCCTTTACATTCGGCTACACAAAATTTGTCTTTTAGTGCATTCACTAATTAGAAGATAAAAACAAAATTTATTACAAATATATTCCCATGTGTACAAAAGACAAAACACTTTAGATGGGCCCATTCAAACCAACAATGAATTGCTTCCATGCCTTAGCATCGGATGCAATTATCTCAAACTTGTCTGGCTCCAAAAATCTGACTGTCACTTCATGTTTTGAAATCTGAGCCCTTATGTCTGCCATCCTAGTTGGGAGTAGTCAAAGTTGATCTTCGAGAAGGAAGTTACTCACCACAGCTTGATAAATTACATTTTTAAGCACCCTTTCATCTAAGTTCTTTATTGACTGTATGCTGAGCTCATCTTCCTGAAACCTAGTATGTAATTGCTGCAAATATTTTTCATGAGGTGGAAGATCATCCAACCTCTTCTTAGATGATGTTTGACATTTGTTATAGGTAGTAACTACTTTCTTGGACAACATCTTGCATTTATCCACCGTCTTTTGGACGACCTCTATCAACTTTTCAGCAGCTCTATTGCTGAAACCTATCAGCTCATATTCCTTTCCTTGAGAGTCATTCCGATGAAAATCCTTTTCCCCAAAATGAAAATTTTCAAGCTCCTTGACAAATTCAGGGGCATTCTTGACCTTGGTAAACTTGTAACTACTCACATAGAAGGGTAAGGGTGGGTAAACAATCTTCTTCAAATTGAACAGGTGGCTTCCGAATCCATTCAGAAAGAGCTGTTTGACACCTTCTTTATGGGCTATATAATCTATTGTGTATTTAGGTAGTAATAAGGGAGCTTTCATTCCCTCATACATCCTTAAATACATGCCTTCTTCTGTGAAGAAGTAATCCCCATATTCTCTAATAGACTCTAAATCTCCTTCAGATAAACACATACATTCTTCCAAAAGATCAACTTGTACAAGGGCATCAAGAACTCCTCAAAGATCACCTGATAATGATTATGATACTTGTGAGACCCCAACATATGGTAGGTTGTATATATGGAGGAGTTCCCTCCCTTCCATGTACACTTTAGTCCTTCAAACCGATGACGGTAGAGTATGTAGTCTACTAAAAATGAAGGCATGTAAAATTCAGATTTGCTCAGGTGCAAACCTTCTTGGGCTGCCTTGATAGTGGTCGACAAATTCTTTTCTATAATGTCGGCCTAATTGAAAATCGTTCATTTCATAGCTATGTGGTATATCAGTGCAATCCATCCAAATTTGTAGAACCTCCCATCGGCTCTGCCATAAATCTTGTTCAACAACAGCACTATTAATTTGTATGGGGTTTTTAGGTGAGTTGTTTTGTATTCTCCCGACTGCTTATTCCTAAAAAATTTCCCGTTAATCATCATCATCTTAGCCTTGGAAGTGTAATCAAACTTCAAACCTTTCATCCATTCTGTGGTCACACTGACTTCCTTTTCCCGCAAGCTGTAAGCTGCTGATAAAAATGTGGGGGCGAATGATGCAAAAGATTTATTCTTCGTATCATTCATCAACATTCCTATTGTGTCCAAAGTTACAAAACCCGAATCGGTGGACGAACCGACCGACCCTTAAAACCAGAACTGGACCAGAATCGGTAAAAAACCGGATCATAAAACTGGTACACCAAAAATACACAAAATATTCAATTTTTTTTAAAAATATTCATGTGCATCCATGCAAACCATTATACACAAAACATGCAAAGTTTCTCATGTACATAGCATATAAGAGTTCATAGAACCAAAATAGCACTTAACATCGAGTGCAATCCATGTCTGAACACTCTAATCATCAGAATCGTTTGAATCCTCATGATCAGACTCATCAGAGGCCTCAGAATCAGCCTCGAAACTAGCTCTAAGACCCTTAACAATCAACACTTTCAAACTAAAAGATCCGAAGACACCCAAGCACAAACTCGAAAACACTTGGATGAATAGTGTGAGTGAAAGAGAGGGGGATGGGGGTCTTTTTATAGGTTCATTAGGTGTCTTAAGGGTGCCCAGATACATCCCCCCAACCCACTTTCCAAAAAATTAAAAAAAACATCTTTTTTGGCATCCATACATCCCTGTACGGACCAACCGGTTTCCTGGGAAAACTGGTTTTGGACCGGTTTGATATCGAACCGGGCGGTTCGTGGACCGACCCGGCCGGTTCGGTATAGAACCGACCCAAAATGGTTAGGTCCTCCGGTTCGGACCAGAAATCCACCAAAACCGGGCTGACCAGCCGGTTTTGCCGGTTCTGGTCTGGTTTTGACAATGTTGGTTGTGTCTACCTTAGGCAGAATCCATCCAATGACTTTGCACAAGGGAATATTTTGGTTCTAGTGGTCACTTTGGTTATCCCGGATCTTAACACGTTATCATACAGGACCAGGTCCTCCAACCCTGCTTATGAAACTTTCTTTTCTACTAGCCAGTGATAAATTTGGCCCCATTTGAACTCGGGCTCAGCTCCAGTTACTGCCTTAGTGCCTTCATAGATAATTTCTATCCTCGGTGTGGGTGCTTATGCTACCTCTTCATCCGAGTCATAATCAACAATCTTAGCTTTCTTTTTACTCTTTTTTGTCATACTGTAGGATGTGGGCGTTAGCTGCAACAACACAAAGATGTCTTAGTGTTACATCATAAAATAAACCCATGCATTAAATGAAACAATAGAACTGACTGGCTATGATATGCTAAGCACACTATCCAAACAATCATCATCATTTTGTATTACCTTGATATCCTCGGCCATTAGGTCAAAATAACAATATAGATCAATGGGTCAAACCTCGACACTAAAATTTGGACCTAGGAAACGTCGGCCTCTGAAACCTAGCAAGGAAAAACGCGATCTTAAAAACCCTGAAAAAATCACGGCCTAAAAACCTCCTCGACGCATAGGGTGGCGATGCCCTAAGTTTACAGCTCCGGGCTTAACATCCCATGGCCAAAAGGCAAAGAGTCGAAACCTACGATGTCTACCCGAGACTAGAAAACTAAAAACCCTAAAAATGCCTGAAGACAAGTAACTAATGTGCTCCATGTCGGCGAGAAAAACGGGCGAGCGGACAATCGTCCTAACCTAGCAGACTATGGGAAACTCCTACGGTCTAATTGGTGAGGCTATGGTGGTGAGAGCAGGCTCTAACCCTAAAAGGAACCGACAAACTTTAAATTAAAAGGACAACCCCCCCTTTTAAAACCCACGATCAAACCTACTCATCCTTTCATGGGAGAACCACCAACGATAGCTACCTAAACAAATAACTCGTCAAAACCGACAGAAACAAGGTTGAAAACCTACCTGAGAGTGAACGTACAGTTAAGTGTACTAAGTGAGGATGTGCCACATC
The DNA here is from genome assembly GCA_001517045.1 of Pseudotsuga menziesii. NCBI lineage: Eukaryota > Viridiplantae > Streptophyta > Pinopsida > Pinales > Pinaceae > Pseudotsuga > Pseudotsuga menziesii. The sequence goes on along the minus strand of LPNX010211802.1, from coordinate 73,560 downwards.
AGATCCACAGGTTAACTCCACCAATCACGCGAGCTCTACGACGGGGTAAAATCACCACAAGACTTCATTTTCGCTCATCGTAAAAAACTGATGGTTAAAACAACATTCACCAAGTATAAATAGCCAACTGCCGATGAAAACCTTTAAGCGTGATAGACAAGCTATTGAATTTTCGCGCTACCAAACGTCTTTGGCACCAAACCTACTGCATCGGTTGGTGAAACCTAAGTCATCACGGAATGAGCCTCGACAACGGTGGCTTTCTACCTCATAATACAGCCGCAACACCGGCTTAACTTATAACGTGCCCAACTTATGCTGCGGCCCCAGCAGTCAAAAGGTGTCTAAAAACAAATCAAGAAGGCTACTGCCATAGCGCCTCAATAAGAGAAATCCTTCGCCGAAGCGGCTTGGCGAGGATCGGACCATCAGCCAAACCACACCCGTCGTTGCGGCAGAGTGTCAAAAAATCTTCCGGCGAAGTGGGCGCAACAAATCGAAAGGAGCTCCGATATTCAAAATGATATCCAACCTGACGTTGCGGCCCAAAGAGAAAATTTTTGCCCGCCGTTGCGGCCAGACTCTCAATAAAAAATAAGCGAAAGGCAAAGTAATAGGCTAGCCATCGCAGCGGCTCGGAAACTGACAACTATCCATCATTGTGGGGTCAAGAAGTTCGAAAGCCTTTCCGAATAACAAATCAAAAGTCATCCACTATAGCGGAAAAGGAAATTGGAAGGACATTTGAAATAAAACTACCCTGTCGTTGCGACTCAAAGCTGATAATCTTTCTGCCGTAGCGGCTTGAAATCTAGGAACCTTCCATTGTAGCGGGATAAACAAAAATCAGAAGTCTTTTCGATATCAAATTAAAAAGGTCACCCGTCTTTGCGGCTTGAAACCAAAGAGTCTGCTCGTTGTTGCGGCTCAGAATTTGACAGATCATCTGCTATTGCGGGTCAGAAGGCCATTTCTGCCTTAGTAAAAGAAATTTTGGAACTTTTCCATGATAGAAAGAAACCATAAAGGATGAAATTCAAAATTCAAAGTGCATAAGAGGTAAAAATTAAGATTTTTTCAAGAGGTCCTAAAAAATGTACAAATTTTTTGGGGATAGTTGCAACAACAACAATTGGTGACTGGCTGGTGAACATAGATCTCTGGAAACACTGACTTTTAAAATCAAAGCTGCTTCACGGTATTCTGTCCAGATTTCTTTAAGATGTCTAGACCTTTTAGAAATGCAAGATTTAGAACTTTAACATTGATTATGGTCCACAAGGATAGAGTAACCAGGCTTTCAAAGTCCTGATAAATCTTATGAGGCCAAGATATGATGTTCATTTATTCCTTTCTTTGGATTGCTTCTAGCTCAAACACCACAGGATCGTAACAGAGTATGGACATACATATTCGTTTGTTCATCATTCCCATACCTTTTGCATTCTTTTGATGCTTTTTGAACTTTTGTCCTTTTGAGTCTTCCCTGATTGCTTCTCTTATTTGAAACTTGGATTAGGTTCTTCCATCCACAGTGTCCTTTAGTGTGAGAGATATTTTGCTTTCAGCTCATAGACAAAGAAGAACCTCGGAGCAATCTTATCCAATCAATACTGATTTTATTTAGTATGTTTTTTATGTATGCTTTCTTTATGGGAGATTTGATTCTTTAGCCTTTTGGATTTTATTTGTGGCATGAGATCATTTAGATACTATACATCTATCCAATCTGCTTCCTCTTTGTGGGTCATTTGCTGTCAGCTTCCTAGGATAGGTTTTAATGTTTAGTGAATGGAGCCCTAGAATAGTATTCTAGACTCTTCTAGCCTTAGTTATTTGATGGGGTTTAAAACATGACTTCAATGTGTTCATAACCTTTCTTCAAATAGTCTACCAACTTAAAGAATATGAATGATGGTACATGCATATTTAATAATAAGCTTTTAAATCAAAGTATTGCAGATTTCCCAAAAATTCCAATGTTCCCCAAATGTCCAAAGGTTGTGCTGGTTTATTTGAAAAAACCGAAAAAATAAAGCAAATAAACAAACTGAAGTAAATCAAACTATATAAAAAAAAATGCAAATAAAACAAACTGACTACAAAGCAAATAAACAAAAATCAAAATATTTATTTATGTACAGAAAAGAAAATCAAGAGCATTAAGGAAAATAAGGTTTGAGAACCAAACCATTTACTGGTAGGTTCTCTTCCCACCCCTCAAATCCTGTAACTTGTATGTCGAGGGGTCTAACTTTTCTGTGATCTGGAAAGGGCCTATCCATAAATGTTAAAACTTGGTGTGCTTACCCTTTTCATCATGTGGGTGATCCCACTTCAGAACCAAATCACCTACTTCAAACTCCTTCTTCCCGGTCTTATGCTTGTCAATCCATCTTTTCACAATTTCTTGTTGATGCTTAAACCTTTCCTTGGACTTGGATCTAGACTCTTCTAATTTCAGCAAAGTGTTGATTCGGGCTTGTAATACTTCACTATTGGATCCTCTAGACGCTTGGGCTAGTTGAGATGAAGGAAATAAAATATTAGGAGGCAGAATGGCTTCCTTCCCATAGAATAAGGTGTAGGGTGACACACCTAAGGATTTCTTGGGTGTGACTTGATCAGACCAAAGTGCGTTTTCAAGATTGATGTGCCAGCTTCTTTGATTCTCTATGACTGTTTTCTTTAAAATCCTAACGAGATTTTTATTTGTAGATTCGACTAACCCCTTACCTTGTGGATAGTAGTTCAAAGTAGAATAATGTAATTTAATCCCTTTCTCATTTGCAAATGCAGTCAGTCTAATAGATGAAAAATAAGATGCATTATCAAAAACCGGGGTAATTGGAAGCCCAAACCTGGTCATGATGTGATTTTGCAAGAAATCCATAACTGCATCTTCATTTACTTTTCGTAGCGGAATGGATTCCACCTATCTAGTAAAGTAATCTGTTGCCGTGAGGATATATTTGTGTTGTAATGAGGAATTTGGATTAATCTCTCCAATAATATCAATCCCCCATTGCTCGAAAGGTTCATAAATAATAACTAGTTTTAATGGCCCTACTGCTTTCACTTGTCTCCCACCACTCCTTTGGCAAGTATCACATTTTCTGACATAGGCATGATCATATTTGAACAACGTTAGACAATAGTATCCAACTCTTAAAATCTTATGAGCCATAGTATCTCTTGAAAAATGACCTCCAGCAGGGCCATCATGCAATTCTTTAACTACTTTGGTTGCATCTTCTCGTTCTAAACACTTGAGGAAAACTCCATCATAATTTTTTCTGAACAACACTCCGTCGATTATTTGGTAAGATGCGGAATTTAAGCGCAAGGCCCTTCTCTGCTTGGAATTCCAATGTTCAGGCAGATAACCTTGTTGGAGATAGTGCATTAAATCTCTATACCAAGATTCTAGAGCTGTAAATAAGGGGCATACATAAACCATGTGCAGCTCAGCCTCATTCTTCCAATCATTATCTTCATTATCCTAAATTTCAGTCATTAATTTGTAGAGTCCTTTCCCTTTAATGATGGTTGCTGGTTTAAATTCCAAGTCGTACTCCTACAACGTTGTTACCCAGTTTCCTCTTCTTTCTCCCAACTCTTTATGTACAAAAATATTCCGGTTTGACGTGTGAGGTACAATAACTTTGGTTCTGTTCTTTAGTATATATGGTCTGAATTGCTTTACTGCCTTGAACACTGCATATGCTTGTTTATCAACAACGGGATAATTCAACTCAGCACCTTGTAGTCCAGTGCTCATGAATGATATAGGGTACTCATCTCCCCCTTCTTCTTTCTGTGTAAGCACTGCTGCTAACGAGTTGTCTGAAGCAAAAGTGTATAAGATGAAATCTTTTTTGAAATTTGGACTTTTGAGAGAGGGTGCTTGAGCTATTGCTGCTTTGATTTTGTTGAATGTACCTTTCTCTAAGTATGTATATTTAAACTAAGCACTTTGCTTAATCATTTGTTGCAGAGGTTTGACTATTTGAGCAAAATCGGGCACAAACCTCCGCACGAAGTTAATGGTCCCCATAAAAGATTGCATTCCTTTCTTATTGTGGAGCAAAGGGATCTATGCTATAGCTTTGATCCTTTCTGGGTCTATTGAGATCCCTTTCTTAGAAATTACATGACCCTAAAGATTTTCGTCTAATACAAGAAACACACTTTTCTTTGGATTTAAAGAAATACTGTATTTCCGACAGTGTTCGAAAAATTGTTTTAAATGAAACATGTGTTATTCTCTTTTCTTGGAATAAACTGTAAAGTCATCCAAGTACACTACTACACTTTGGCCAATTAGCCCGCGGAAATCTATATCCATGGCCCTCTGGAAAGTTTCTCCAGTGTTGATAAGTCCAAAGGGAATTCTTCTATATGCAAAAGTCCCCCACTTAGTTCTAAATGTAGTCTTCAATTTGTCTTCTTCTACTAGCAACACTTGGTTGTAGCCTGAGAAACCATCTAGCAGAGAAAATAATTTCGAGCCTGAGACCATCCGCAATATATGTTCCATGGGCGGGACTGGGTAGTTATCTTTATTCGAGGCATGATTCAGGTTTCTAAAATCAACACAAAGTCTAATTTCTCCCGACTTTTTTTTCACTAATACTAAGTTCGAAACCCATTCCGAATGTCTGACTTTAAAGATGATTCTTGCATCAAGCAGTTTCTTTACTTCACTTTGGACCAAAGGTTCCAGCTTCAAATGCATCTTTCTTAATGGTTGTTGGAATGGCTTGACTGTTGCTTTGATCAGAACAACATGTTGTATAATCCGAGTGTCATACGTCTTGAGATCTTCATATGTCCAGGAAAAAACGTCTTTGTACTGCTTAAACAAGTTTATGAATTTATGCCTTTCTCCAGGTGAACAACACTTTCCTAAGTTTACGTATTTAAGCTCAACTTGTAATCCCAAATTTACCAGCTCAAATTGCATAGATGAGCTGTGTGTTTTAACATTAGCTGGACTTCTAAACGTGTTATTGAAATCGAACATTCCTTCCAATGTTCTACCTAAATTTTCCTCTTCGAAGATTCGCTTGATGTTCTTCTTCATCAATTATCGCTCCCTTGAAATTCTCATCATTTGTAAGAAATTCTAGGATCTGCGGGTCGTCAGCAAACACTCTTAGATTCGTGATATTATCCGGTACAGCATGCCTAAAAAATAATTCAATAGAACATTGATTATTAGTTGGAACAAGCTTGGCAACTAACATAGCTAAAAAATCAGTAGCTGCATTTTTCAGCCTAGGAATTGAAATTATATTAAATGCATCGAAATTTACTAGCAAATCCCAGACTTCGCTTTGGTAACCTTTTAGATGTCGAGATAAACAAAGAATTGTATTTCAGACTTGTTTGACATTAATTTCAAAATCTCCATAGACTTTTAAATTCTTAACCTTGATCTCAATTTCCTTTTTTAATCCTTGTATTAATGCTTCCTATTCAGTTGTATTATTTGTACATTCAAATTCTAATTTACATGAAAGAAAATGTTTATTTTTTTCTAGATCCATCAAGATACAACTAGCTCCTGATCCTTCCTGTGTTTTTGAACCGTCAAAATACAAAACCCAAAACTTATCTGATAAATCTACTGAGTTATTGCTACTTTCTACATCTGAAACTAGGCTAACTATGTTACAGTTAACTTTATCATCCCGCAAAAACCGCAGGAGATCGGGCTGTGTATATGATCCATTATCGACTTCTTCAGCTTGGTAATTTCTATGTTCTAGCTCAATGAAATAATTTCCCAACACAGGGTGCGAAAAATTTAGCAGCTCATTCTTGCCTTCTAATTGTGTCTCATATGCGGCTCTCTTGTCACTTTAATCTGATTTTGAAATCCTTGATAGGGTAACCATAGATGAGACCAATCAGTTATAAAATATCCATCTAGTTTCGCAGACCAGTCTCGGCTCAATATTAATCCATAAGCTTCTAGTATGTCAATCATCATGATGTCTATGAACTGACACACTCACTCATCTGCAGATAAACCTATCAGCATGTCTTCCATTTCTCCTACCACTTTCACAGTCGTTCTGTCCAACTGTATTATCTTGCCATCAGATGGCTTGGGTTGGCCATTTATCCTTTTACACACTGACAAAGGCATAACATTAGCATATGCTCCCAAATCAACCAAACAGTTGTGCACATTATGATTGAAAATTTCAAATGTGTGCAGAAAAGGTAAAGTTTTGGTTTGGAATTCCCACCAATACTAGCTTCGGTGATTTCTTCTTATGACTGAATGTTTTCTTGGGGTTTACTGGTTGATGGGTTTAATGCTTCCAAAAGTTTCTTCTTTTGCTGGGGTAAAATACACATCTCAAACAAAGAAATATTAGCTTTGGTCTTCTTCATGTCTTCTATTATATCGTACCCCATCTCATAGTCCGTTGAGTTTTTCTTCACACCTTCTACTTTTCTTTTAGCATCCTTTACGGGCTTACTGACAGTTGGACTATTCTGCCTGGTTATGACCAAATCCAGTATGAGTTGGGCATGAGTGTTATTTCTGACTTTCTTCAAGTTTTCCTAAATTCTTGTAATCTTGGGCAGTAGTGTGTTATCTTCAATTATTGGACCCTTGCTCCTAGTTGTGACATTAACATCCGAAAGTTGTATCTCTTCATTAGGTTCTTCTTCTTCCAAACCAAGCATAGGTGCACAAGCCCATAGAACCATGGTAGTTTCTTCCGGTGCCTCTTCTGATTTGTGAATTTTTCTTCCTCATCCACAGGACCAGTTAACTTAGAATCAAGTAACTGATTCATAACTAAAGTCATAGAATTAATCCTCTGTGGGCAATTTTTCTTAGAGTGAGGTTGTTGATGAAACGTACAAAAATTGTCCATCCCGACTTCAATGAGGTTCATAATAGAAGGACTATTTGTAGGTGGTTGGGAGGAACCACTTTTGCCTTTTCTCCTATAATAAGGTTTAAATTGCTTCTTGGCTTCTTTCTCCTTTTCCATGTCAACAATCTTATTGGACAACTTCTGGACCATCTTGAATACTCCTTCCAATTCATTTGATCGTTCATCCTTAGGTCTGGTTAATAACAGAGTTTCTTATTACTGAAAGTATTTGTTTCTGGCTCCCCCATATACTTGTTTACGCTTTCTAGCTCAACTTCTATCTTCTCAACCTCTTCATATGTTTCATCTAAAGATGCTTTAACTGATCTTTTAGCAAACATGGCCATGTCAAGGCCAAGAGCCAATGTGTAATATTGTATTAAAGTCTCTTCGATGGGTTTTATGTCCGCGCTAAAATTCTTTAAGTGAGCGGCAAACTTATGTGTGAAGTCCTGCACTTTTTCTTTCTTTTCCTTTTTTAGAGCCAGCAGTTCCTTCATCAAAGCAGCCGTAGTTCTTTGGCTACAAAACTTACTTTTAAACATTCTCTCAAAAGTGGCCCAATCTGTGATTGAATTGGCCTATAAGCTAAAATACCATGATGCTGATTTACCTTTGAGAGTCGGAGGAAAAAGCCTACAAACCACATCCTCATGTTCGACATCTAATGCTTCCAAAGCCAGGAAAAAAAATATGTAGATGGTCGTCTACTGACATGCCTTCAGCTGGGTCAAATCTAGGCAAAGACTTTTCATAATTCTGCGGCAAAGCATGCATTGGAGGAGCTAAGTTCAGTGGTGTTCTAGCTCTCCAAGCTGGCATAGGAGGAGGCTGATTTGCATTAGCATTTGGAGGTACATTTCCAGCCATGATTCGGGGTGGGGACTGAGATAGAGATTGACCAACAGTTCAAAAGGGTGAACAATTTGGGGATTTCGGTCCCAACTGATTTAGAGGTTGAACAATTTCTTGCAAGGTTAAATATACCAAATCTTTGAAATCTCCTACTAACACTGAATCTTCCATGTAAGGGCGCTCTTTTCTACAAGTTTGTTTTCTAGGTAGATTAGGGATATTTGGAAACCCTCCAAGCTTTTTTGCATACGACCTTGTGATTCTTCTTAAATGCTCAACTACTTCATTAGAGACACGATAAAGGTATTTTGACTCGGGATTAAATTTTTCTTTAGGACTAGGTCTCTTGGGAAAAATAGTTTCAAAATTGTCACCGGTATAATGTTCTCGAGAAAACGGATTTCCTCGGCCAGCCATGCATTCGCGGCCCTCCTTCTAGCGCCAAAAATGTTGAGGCCTGGAAAATCCCAGGTACTGACAGTAGGGATTCTCCCCAATAACCACTCCCAATTAGTTCTCTTATTGTTTGGTATGGGGAATCCGTTCGGTTAACGGTTTGGCTACCGTAGAGTTACGTAACAGTTTAAATCTGCTTTATCGGTTGCGGCCCAATCCACCGTTTATGTGTGTTTTTTATTATTGTATAAAAGATATGCAAGTGCCTAAATTTAAATACAACTGATCAGGAAGCAAAGGGTTCACAATGTGATGCGTAGGTTCTTACCTCCCGTCGCATCTCCTTTGTTTCCAAATCAGAGAAAGCAAATAATAGCTAAACTAAACCTATCTAATACTAACTAACCTATCCCTAGGGAGCAAGATGATTATTCGTATGGGTAATGTATTGTATTCCATGCACATAGAATCTTACAGATAGCTGATATAATTCATTATACACAGAAAACGACGAAAAGATTAACATATATATAGCTCATTGTTTATTTAAACATTCATCACTCATTTGTTGCACAAGATTCAAAACAAGGAAATGAAATCATTCACTACAAAGAAATATCAGAGTTGGAACGATCTCACTAATTGCATAGCCAGCCAACACAGAAATAGTTCTACCTAGCTATCCACACAACATGCACTTGAAACTCAACAGCACCTTCTCCAGCAAAAAAATCTATCTTCTTTATTATAATAAAAAATAATTCCTCGTACAATAAGTGTTTCACATAAGCAAGCTAGAAAAGTCCTTTCTCTCTTTGACTTCAACAATATTTATGCATCTCAAAAAGACTCTTGAAGATGATCTTCACGAAGGCAATTACTCACCGCAGCTTGAGCAATTACATTTTTAAGCACCCTTTCATCTAAGTTCTTTATTGACCGTATGATGTGCTCATCTTCCTGAAACCTAGTATGTAATTGCTACAAATATTCTTCATGAGGTGGAAACTCATCCAACCTCTTCTTAGATGAAGTTTGACATTTGTTATAGGTAGTAAGTACTTTCTTGAAAAACTCCTTGCATTTATCCACTGTCTTCTGGACGGCCTCTATCAACTTTTCAGCGGCTCTATTGCTGAAACCTATTAGCTCATATTCAAACCGTTGTCTTTCTGGAGCTTTGATTGGCATGTTTTCTGGCAGCTCCTGAGTTGTTTCCAACCATGCCAATATTCCTTGAATAACTTCTACAATGCCTTGAGTTATCTCTTTGAATTTTGCAGCTGTGTTTGAAATTTCCTGCAGTCGATCTTCTAATTGTTTTACCTTGAAAACTTCTTCTGTAATCCGTACCTACATTTGATAAATCTTATTCCTGAGAAATAGTGTCTGCTTGGTCATAGGTGTAATATTTGTCTTTTGTTCATTTGTTGTTTTTAATAACACATCCAAGGCATTGTTTCGGGCTTCTAGTCCCGCTACTTGGGCTTCATATTGTCCTGCTTTCTGATCAGCTACATACTTTTGTGCTTCCAACTCTGCAATTTTATTTTCCAACTCCCCTTTTTCTTTAATAAGGTTCATGTTGGACTGCTTCAAAGTGTCCCGTTCTTCTCCCATAATTTGGTAATATTGCTTCAACTTTTCATAGTCTAAGAGAGTATCTTCATACTTTCTCTTGGATTCTCTGCAGAATCTTTCCTCTTTCCTCAAAACTGCTTTCATCTCGACCATTTTTCCCTTGAACTGCTCAAGGGTCTCTGTGAGTTTTTCAATAGTGTGAGCATTTGCATATGCAGATACAATGCCCATGGAAGCCATTTGCTTCAGATTATCTTCAACATTTTTCACAATTGTTCTCTCTGTGACTGTGGTGACCGGGGGTTGGTCTACCATTTTCAAAGTCTTTTCCGTTCTCCAAATGATTGACTTCATTTTGGGATCGAAATGTACGTCCTCTAGACTTGCCACATCATACTGTTTGGATGGGGTAAATGGTACTAATCCCATTTCAACTATGGGAATATGGCCTCCTGTAAGTACGGTTCCTGAAGTGGATGGGGGGTCTTCTGGGTTATCCCAGGCAGGACTATGCTCTTGGTCTTCACCACCTAGATCTTCTTCATCTTTCTTACTTTGTTCTTCGGTGCAGTCTTCTAGATCTTGTCCTTCTAGTCTTGGATTCAAAGCTTCTTGAGCTATGGCCTTTTCTAGCTCAACAATCTTACCTTGGATGGAATCCTCTTTCTTTCTCTTTTCTTTCCTGGCAGCTTCTTCTTCTTCTCACTGCTTTTCCTTAGCTAAGATATTTTTGGCCCCTTCTGCCATTCTTCGAGCAATCTCTTCTTTTGCTTTCGTAGCAGCTTCCTCTTCTTGACTCTTTGATACTAGATTGTTGCTTCCACTGCTTTTATTCCCAACTGCTATTGTCCTCAGCTTCAGCTTATTGTTCACAGCGGTCAAGCTGTAAATGTTCCTGTACCTCTCTTCTTCTTTGTCTACATAATCAGTATACTCAAAATTTACTTTGAGTGTTGCCTTATAGGAAAGAACCTTTCCTTCAGAGTCATTACGATGAAAATCCTTTTCCCCAAAATGAAAATTTTCAAGCTCCTTGACAAATTCATGGGCATTCTTGACCTTGGTAAACTTGTAACTACCCACATAGAAGGGTAAGGGTGGGTAAACATCCTTCTTCAAATCAGATAGGTGGCTTCTGAATCCATTTCGAAAGAGCTATCTGACAACTTCTTTGTGGGATATATAATCTGTTGCATATTTAGGTAGTAATAAGGGAGCTTTCATTCCCCCATACATTCTTAAATATGTCCCTTCTTCTGTGAAAAAGTAATCCCTGTATTCTCTAATAGACTCTGAAGCTCCTTCAGATAAGCAAGGGCATTCCTTCAGAAAGATCGACTTGTACAAGGGCATCAAGAACTCCTCACAGATCACCTGATAATGATTATGATACTTGTGAGACCCCAACATCTGGTAGGCTGTAAAAATGGTGGCGTTCCCTCCCTTCCATGTACACTTTAGTCCTTCAAACCAATGACGGTAGAGTATGCAGTCTACTAAAAAGGAAGGCATGTAAAATTCAGATTTGCTCAGGTGCAGACCTTCTTGGACTTCCTTGATAGTGGTGGACAAATTCTTGGCTATAATGTTGGCCCAGTTTAAAACTGTTCCTTTCATAGCTATATGGTATATCAGTGCAATCCATCCAAATTTGTAGAACCTCCCATCGACTCTGTCATAAATCTTGTTCAACAGCAGCACTATTAATATGTATGGGGTTTTTAGGTGAGCTGTTTTGTATTCTCCTGACTACTTGTTTCTAAAAGTTTTCCTGTCAATCATCATCATCTTAGCCTTGGCAGTGTAATCAAACTTCAAACCTTTCACCCATTATGTGGTCACGCTGACTTCCTTTTCGGGAAAGCTGTAAGCTGCTAATAAAAATGTGGGGGCGAAGGATGCAAAAGCTTTATTCTCCGTATCATTCATCAACAATCCTATTGTGTCTACCCTAGGCAAAATCCATCCAATGACTTCTGTACTAGCCTAGATCCAAATCCTAGGCTCTATCAAGCGCCGAGAGGGATCAAATATCCCAAGGTGCAAACCTACTTGAGTGCAATACGTAAGAAGATGTTTGCACCTCGGGAGATTTGATCCCTCTCGTCGCTTGATAGAGCCTAGGATTGGGGATCTAGGCTAGTTTCAATTGTGGGCGGTGACACAAACTGGAGCTTGATAAACATTGGAAGGAACACGTTAAGTTGAAAACACGGATGGGTACATTTTTTTAGCATTTCCACTAAAAAAGATTTACATTTAGAAATTTGATCTATTTCGACAATTGATAGTTTTTTTAAGGTAGATCTATGCTAGTAAAACACATCTGTCAATTCTGAAATTGGGTTTTCGTTGCCGGCTACAATTTATGAAATTAAGGAAATTTTAATATGCTTTCCAGCTTTGAAGTACAACAATTACAATATAATTACACTTCTCGTTTGAATTTAAACACTGATTCTCGAGTATGATATTCCTATCAATGACTATCTCGTGTGGCGAGAAGCTAATTCAACTCAACTCCAACTCTCACATGGTGCTTGTGAGAGTTGGCCAGTTCTTTAGCTTGTTGGAATTACCGTTAGATCCATTATCTTTGCATTCAAAACAGTGCTCCCCTTGCTTAGCATGTAGCAAATTCATTTCTGAGGAAATGTAGCAGCATTCTTCAACGGCTAGCTGAGTTTCAACATGGTGGCAGAGATTGACTCTGCTCTTCACCATTTTCACTTGATCCAAACATGGTTATAAATTCGGTCATCCAGCGACAGAGACTTGTATACAACTACTCTGTAAGTCTAATGTCCACACAAAGATGAAGCTAATGGCCTTCATCTTCTCAATTATAAAGAATATTACAAAAATGGTAAAAGCCAACATATGGGACTTGGGGAATTTACAAAGGCCTCCAGATCATTATCAAATTTGAATGGCCACTCCCAATCTTATGTTCAATGGAGAGTATTTAGACTTGGGAATAGAAAAAGACAAATTTGAATGGAAACTTCATTTATTTTTAATGAAAAAATTGAATGGACAATTAAAATTAAGTTTAAAAAAATAATATATACACCTAACCTTTTAAGATGAGAATTATAGTAAAATAGTAAAATTATAATTAAGTTGAAAGTTATAAGAGATAATAAGGAAGGTTGAAAAATGTAATTGTATTTCAAAGCATATATATATATATTTCCAAAATTTGAAGTCAACCTAAAGTAAATAAGGTAAGAAATTTTAATAAACTTTGAAAGCACAACTGTAATCTTTTTAGAAATTTTAAAGTATAATAATGAATACAGAATTTGAGCATATCTTAATTTGTTTCATTATGATTCATAGATGAATGGTACAATGCTCATGGAAAAATAATCTTGGGAAATGAAGATATTGATTTTGTTTGAAATAATATATTTTTAGAATTATTTTAATAGTAGTTTATTTTTTATTTTCTTTATTTTTAAATAAAATTTGGTAAAAAATTTACCAAATCTCCTTACATGCAATATGTTAAAATTATCATGCCTTTATTATTTTAATTGAGATACTGTACAACATCTCGTCAATCTCATAGCCTATGTACACCATGGTTGCTACATGGTCAGTACAACATGAGTGGGCCTAATGGTTAAGAGCATGTGTTTCCTCTTAGGAGGTCACGGGTTCAAATCCAGAGGGGGTAGTGTATGTACACCTCTGTAGACTTTAGCAGTTAAATCATTGCGCAGAGGGGGGTCCCTTGTCCCACAAACAAGGGGGTCTCATACACCAATTTGGTGTCTCGCTTGGCGGTGACCTTAAAAATAGATTATTATTATTATTATTATTACAATAGAGAAGCTATTGGTGCCTTGTGGAAAATTGTTGTTTAATTTAATTTGGTGAGCGGCCAACATTTATTGAAGTTCTACCAAAATCAATGAAGGAGATTTGCCACTAAATCCCAAAGTTAAGGAAGTCAGTGAGTTGTAATTGCAGCCAGGAATATGCAACGATCTCACTTTGAAAAGATTTGTATGTCAAACAATATATTTGTTACATGTCAGCTTATTTTCATAAACAAAAAGAGAGCGTTGTAGAAATTGTTGGGATGTGAAATACCAATGAGATTTCCAACAAATCATTTAAATCTTTCTGCCCAAACTGCCAATAAAAGATAACATGCTATCAAAACGGTAGAAGGAGAGAACTGTCATGATCAGGGTCAAGATCGTTGCCTCACGTTAAGAGGAAATATCATTTTGTTTTCATTAATTAATATATTTTAAAAAAATAATTCAATAAAATAATACCACGGTTTCATTTTTGTACAGGTCTGATGGAAGTGGAAAGAGTCCACCGGTTTAGTAGGTTATCGAAGCATATATGCATTGGGTATCCTCGTCAATAGATCACATAGATTTCAAGATAAAGTGATGACAGGCATTGAGGAGGAGATTAGACAGGTGTGAGGCCGCGCTGGCGTGAGCAGGAGATGGCTGGCTGGGAGGTCGCGTCGGCTGGCTAGGAGATGGCTGAGCTTACCCTCTCCCACAGTATTCAGCCCCGAAATTTGCCAATCTTATTCGCCCACAGTATTCAGCCAGGAAGATAGAGAATGCGCCCATGGTTGCCGAATATAAGTTGTTGAATATAAAATTTAAAATTTCGAATATAAGTTGCTGAATTTATAATTTAAAATTTAAATTTCTTACTACTTTTTACATTAGTTACTTCAATATTACAAATATTACATCACGTTACAAGATCTCTTCCATAATATTCACTATCACTATTATTTTTTGCCTACATGTTACTAACGTTACATCACGTTACAAGATCTCTCCCATATTATTCACTATCACTATTATTTTTTTTCGACATGTTACAAACGTTACTAACGTTACTTCACGTTACAAGATCTCCCCCATACTGGGCTGTAGAGCGCCTCTCGGTGCAACAACGGAATATTTCAGGTCTAGTGTCCACTTTGGTTATCCTGGATCTTAACATGTTATCATACAGGGCGAGGTCCTCCAACCCTGCTTCCAAAACTTTCTTTTCTACCAGCCAATGATAAATCTAGCCCCATTTGAACTCGAGCTCAACTCCAGTTACTCCCTTGGTGTCTTCATAGACAATTTCTATCCTCGGTGTGGGTGCTTCTGGTACCTCTTCATTCGAGTCATAATCAACAATCTTAGCTTTCTTTTTACCATTTTTTGTCATACTGTCGGATGTGGGCGTTAGCTGTAACAACACAAAGATGTCTTAGTGTTACATCATAAAATAAACCCATGCATCAAATGAAACAATAGAGTTCACTGGCTATGATATGCTAAGCACACTATCCAAACAATCATCATCATTTTGTATTACCTTGATATCCTCGGCCATTAGGTCAAAATAACAATATAGATTAATGGGTCAAAACTCGGAACTAAACTCTGGGCCTAGGAAACCTCGACCTCCGAACCGTAGCAAGGAAAAACGCAATCTTAAAAACCTTGAAAAAATCACGGCCCAAAAGACTCATCGACGCATAGGGTGGCGATGCCCTAAATTTACACCTCTAGGCTTAACATCCCACGGCCAAAAGGAAAACAGTCGAAACCTGCGATGTATGTTCGAGACTAGAAAAATACAAACCCTAAAAACGCCCAAAGGTGAGCAACCAATCTGCTCCATGCCGACGAGAAAAACGAGCACGCAGACAATCGTCCTAACCTAGAAGACTACGGGAAACTCCTATGGTCTAACTGGTGAGGCTATGGAGGCGAGAGCAGGCTCTAATCCTAGAAGGAACCGATAAACTTTAAAAAATGAAAAGGACAACCTCCCCCCCCCCCCGCTCTTTTAAAACCCACAATCAAACCTACTCAGCCTTTAACTGGAGAACCACCAATGACAGCTACCCAAACAAATAACTCGTCAAAACTGACAGAAACAAGGTTGAAAACCTACCTGGTAGTGAACATACGGTCAAGTGTACTTAGTGAGGACGTGCCACGTCGGATCCATAGGTTAACTCCACCAATCACTCGAGCTCTACGACAGGGTAAAATCACCAAAAGACTTCCTTTTCGCTCACAGTAAAAACTGATGGTTAAAACAACGTTCACCGAGTATAAATAGCCAACTGCCGATGAAAACCTTTAAGTGTGATAGACAAGCTATTGAATTTCCGCGCAGCCAAATTCCATTGGCACCAAACCTACCACATCGGCTGGTGAAACCTAAGTCATCATGGAATGAGCCCCGACAACGACGGCTTGCTACCTCACAATACAGCCGCAACATCATCTTAACTTACAACGTGTCCAACTTATGTTGCGGCCCAGGCGGTCAAAAGGTGTCGGAAAACAAATCAAAAAGGTTGCCGTCGTAGCGACTCAACAAGAGAAATCCTTTCGCCGAAGCGGCTTGGCGAGGATCGAACCATCGATGAAACCACACCCGTTGTTGCGACAGAGTGTCAAAAAGTATTCCCACGAAGCGGGCACAACAAATCGGAAGGAGCTTCAATCTTCAAAATGATATCCCTCTGGTCGTTACGGCTTGGAGAGAAAAATTTCACCCGCTGTTGCGGCTAGGCTCTCAATAAAAAATAAGCGGAAGGCAAAGGAATAGGCTAGCCGCCGCAACTGCTCGAAAACTGACAACCACTTGTCGTTGCGGGGTCAAGAAGTTCAGAAGCCTTTCCGAATAACAAATCAGAAGTCACCCGCCGTAGCGGAAAAGGAAATCGGAAGGCCATCCAAAATAAAACTGCCCTGCCGTTGCGACTCAAAGTTGATAATCTTTCCGTTGTAGCGGCTTGAAATCTAGGAACCTTCCGTCGTAGCGGGATAAACAAAAATCAAAAGTCTTTGCGATATCAAATTAAAAATATCACCCGTCGTTGCGGCTTGAAACCAAAGAGTCTTCCCGTTGTTGCGGATCAGAATTTGAGAGATCATCTGCTATTGCGGGTCAGAAGGCCATTTCTGCCTTAGTAAAAGAAATTTTGGAACTTTTCCATGATAGAAAGAAACCATAAAGGCTGAAATTCAAAACTCAAAGTGCCTAAGAGGTAAAAACTAAGATTTTTTCAAGGGGTCCTAAAACATGTACAATTTTTTTGGGGACAGTTGCAGCAGCAACAAAACCCTAATGGCTCTGATGGGTTCTTTAGCATCTGGAAATTGACTCTCAAATATGTACATAAAATCAATTGCATTAAAATAAAAGATACGAATATGTGCTTACAATCAATTGCATTTAAATGTTGTAGATGAAAGTGAAACTACCAAACCTCCTGTAGGTTGTAGGCAAAGCCAATTTCAACTTAAAAGGTTCACAAATTCCAAAGTTTGTGTACGTTTCTCTATTGTTCTAGTGCCCAAATATTAATTGCACTTAAAGATTATAAAAACAGAGTGAGCTAAACTCTAGACCATTTACATCATTTTTTCGACTAATATTTTTATTAAAATCTGATAAGAATGGTTGAAATTGCATAATCTGAGTGCCCTAAGGGTTATCAAGAATGCTAAATCCATTTTTGCAACCCAAATCCCAATTTCAACAACCAGAAATTCTCTCCTCGAATTCCCTCGAATTTCTCCAACAAAAATGCAAATAGTCTAGAGTTTAGGTCAACTGCTTAGCACATTTCCCCAAAACAATGTTAGTGTCAACTAAGAAAGACTACAGCTTCTTTTGATCAAGGTCAGATGGTTGTGTGTTGGTTATTGGTGACCTTCTTTAGGGTGGAGCAGTCTATACTAAATAAAGCCAGGAGTTTTGAGTGGTAGGCTAGGTTCAAACTTCGTTTTCTAAAATTCTTCAAAGAGATTTAACAAGTCAAAGTTGCTTTTGTGTGATCTTTAATCAATTGAGTAGTTTCCAAGTGGAGACTGGGCTGTTGAGATCGTGGGAGAAAAAAATATTCGATAAAGCATAGAGGTCAACTGAAGTAGCTCTCCTTGGGCTCCTCCTCTATATTCATTGATCTGTTCTGCCGTGTTCATGTTGGTTTATGGAAGCGTTGTTCTATTGTGTTCATGTTGGCTTATGGAAGTGCTTCTAATATGTTGTATGGTCGTGCTTGAAATTGTTGTGTGAATTATTTTGTCTCTGTTATGTTCTATGCAATTGATAAAGGTTGGAGGTTTAATTGAATTCATATATCCTTTCTTTTTCCATGGACAGTGGACCTTCATTTGGATCGGTATATGTTTATTGACCTATTATGATAAAAATAAATTGTACTTAGAGTTGGAATTTGGAAAAACCCACACCAGCTTGGACACATGTAATATCTATGATTCATCCGTTACGTTAATTTTGCAGGAAATAAAAATAAAGAGATGAAACTTATAGATCATATCTAGTCAACTAGCCATTTGTTGTCAACTTTCCTTCCTTGCAGTAGGTGATGTTTCAAACAACTAGCTGGGATCATCATTATCTCTCTGTGTTGAAGAGGAAGAGGAGAAGGGCCATGAAATCAGGAAGATCATTACATTTTTTTCTTTGCATTTGAGTGTTAATAGCAATTATCATGATCCTACTCCACATGATAAAACTTGTTATCATGATCCATTTGAGTGGATAAAACCTGCTCCACATGATCCTCCTTGCTCGGCCCCATCAAAAAATCCAATGGGCCACCCCAATGGGAAAGATGGTTGTTGAAAGGCTCTACACTTATTCATCTTTATGGGTTTGAGCCAAGCATCATATTCACCAATTATGCTAGTTGTTACCCTCATAGGGAAACTCCAACGATTTTCAAACAAAACCTTATTACGATTTTTCCATAGTTCCCATAAAATAAACCAAGGAAGGTCATTGAGTTGTTTCTCCTTAGTGAACCAGTTGAAAAGATTGTCATTAATCTTATCCCTTCCCCAGCAGATCCAAACATGAAAATACTTACCAATATCCATCATTACCTCTCTGAAGAAAATACACCTGCCAAACAAATGATTGATACTTTCTGCCTCCTTCCAGTAAAGACAACAATAGTTTGGTCCAGCTAAACGTTTGTTCTGGAGAACATCCCAAGTTAGAATACAATAGTTCAAGCATAACCACCCAAAAATCTTGATTTTAAGCGGTCGTGTAGCTTTCCATACCCAAGCATTCCACCGGTTCAGTAATGTTTTTCATAATTTGATTGTAGGCTAGTTTAGCAGACACCTTGCATGTAACCTTATTACTTATCCATACCAATTGATATGGTCTATCTTATAGTGAAACCCCCGCATGTATCAACCCATTAATACACTTGGTCCATTCATCCCCTAACTCCCCTGACAACTATAAATCCTCCTCTGTGCACCAATGAAACAACCCACCATTGCCCTCCTTCCAAACATGCTGAAGAAACACTAAATTTCTTCGATGTAAATGTGTTATAAGGCTTCTTGATTAAATAAAATTTTCTTCCAGACCTATAACTGGATCCATTCCTATATTGGAAAGTCTGCCCCTCCCCACGGCCCATGATAAAGCATGATTGATCACCGGGAAACAATCCATATGGAAGAGGATCGACCTCTGCTCCTCTCAACATTTCTAATCCACAAATCCAATGTCTTCTCTTCAAGTAATTCGCCTTAATAACCTTACCCCATAGCCCTTTATTGAATAAACACCTCCATAAGCTTGTAGAATAAAGTGCAGATGTAATATCTCGATTTTGACCCCTATTGCATTAAAATTGTAAATGATGTCAATATCATTATTAAATCATGGTGAGGAGCTTAAGGATAAAGCCCCGCCATCGATTAAGTGTTTTATGTATCGGCAATTAAAATCGATACCTATGGTTCTCGTGCTATCCAGGCACATAATAAATTGAGACGTCATGTAAATATGCAATTTAATAAAATACCCACAACTAGCTATGCAATGCAACAAGAGATGGCGGCATGATTTTCACAAGGAATAGGGATGGATATTATTCAAACCCTTGAGCCAATAGTGTTAAGCCAAATGTCAATGAGAAGGCCCATAAACTCTCAACTACCCATTTTGTCTTATGCACCCAATCATTTAATCCTTCTAGAAGTTGATTGAGGCATTTAATGCATTGGGAATGGAGAGGTATGGCAGTCAATTTTCGTATTGGGGAAATCATAGTTTCGTTTGTGGGGTAAGAAAACACCCAGAAATGTGTTCCCATTCCATTCCTCACGCATCTAGACCTAGTTGGGGCGTTTTTCCTCACATTTTCCTGCATTTTCCTTCAGTTTTTCCATGGTTGGAAATCCGTTTTTTGTGTTGCACAGTGGATGGGAAGAGAGATTCACGATTTGCGGGTTTATCGAGGTCGTTTCTACTCTTGTTAGGCCATAAATTTTTTTCTGAAATCAAATTTTCTCTCCCAAGGTTGATTCCCCTTCTACCATTTCGTTTTTGGTTGCCAAAACGTTTTTCTTCATACCCATTGTTAACACCCAAAAATGGTTAACTACCTCATCTACCTCACTACATGGCTCATTTGTCCATTTGCCTACCATATTTCCCTGAAAATCCCTCTAAAAAGCCTCCAAAAGGCCAAAAAACCCCTTTTTCCTCAAAAAATAGCCAAAATTCCTCTAAAAATAGCAAAAATCCCCAAAAGGGAAGAAAAGGAATAAAAATAATGAGGAAAAAGGAGGAAAACCCTAAAACAGCAAAAACCCTAAACAAGCTGCCCTAAACCACATGGTTTCCCAAAACCATGGGCAAGCACTCCACCACTAAAAAACTATAAATAAGTGATGGAGACCCCTCATTTCATATCCACAGTCATAGCACCCTTACTCTGCCAAAACGTCTCGTGAAACCCTAGCTTACCATCAAGCTATTTTCACTGCTGAGAACCCACTTTTGGCCTATTTTCCACCATCGGAGAAGGAGAAGGACCAGCTCGGAGCTCGGAGCCACCGACATCGGACCAGCGCAACGGACTCCACCAACCTCTTCATCAGAGGTAATACAAAAACTTTTTATACATCTTGTCATTTTTACTTTCTGTCATTTACTTTTACTGTCTTAGTTTAATTTATTTTACTTACATCAATCGAACTGCTACTAAGGAATCCAGATTCCTTAGTAGGTGCTCATTAGCACAAGCTAGGGTGAAAACCCTAGCTACACCCATCACTTGTGTTTTGTTGTGATGTGAATCCTTGTTGTGGTCTGAACTGTTAGGAGTGGAAGAGGACCAAAATTGGCTTGATAAACCTAGTAAAGAGAGGAACCTCACAAAAGATCAAAAGGCACAACACAATTTGAGGCCAAAATCCGATGGCTACCATGTCTGAAATTCAACACTAACTTGTCGAGTATTCAACACCTTCAAATTTTTTTATCGTCGATGGTGTAACGTCGGATAGTCGATAGCCAAGCCAAGGCCGTCGGATTTCCTACACCATGTTCCAACATAGTTCGATTTACTTAAATGTTATGATATTGGGAAAAGAGTGTGAATAATCTAATCTCATCAATGTACATTCCTATCAACTTTGATAGATTGAATTTTAAGTTTTTATCTCTAGTAACTTCAAACCTTACAAAAGAATATGGTGTTGAAATTTTGTGCGCCCGGGAAATTAATGCAAAAATGAAATTTCGCATTCTTCTTAGAAGGTTTCCCATATCATCCCCTTAGTTTGAAAGCATGGACCTGTCCGGCCAAGTTTGATGTGGACTCAGGGACCTCGAGACCTCAAAATAAAGCATTCCCAAAAACAATTCGCTCTATGCTTCAAAGTTTTGTGCATTTGAATCATACCCCTAGAAATTTATTTATTATAAAGTGGGTGGGGACATCTCAAATGGAGTTTCAATACCCAACGATTAGTCCACCTCTTAGTTTGACAGCAAGAATATATCCAACCAATTTCTATGTGGTCCAAGGTACTTGGAGACCTCAAGATAAAGCATTCCAAAAAACAACTCACTTCATGCTTCAAAGTTCTGTGCATTTGAATCATACCCCTAGAAATTTATTTTGTTATAAAGTGGGTGGGGACATCTCAAATGGAGGTTCTGTACCCAACAATTAGTTCGTTCCGCTCATTTTTTCTTGCCAGCAAATACCCCAGGTATTCCTCCCCCTCCTTCATGGGTTGCTCATCCATATCTCCCATTTATCCCATCAAACCAGCATAGATAATTAAGTTAAACTCTATAGTTGATAGCAAAGATTCGTCTCTATAGTTGGAAAGCTGAATGATGAAAATCAATCATCACATAGATTATTAAGCCTCCGGTATGCAATGGCTTGTTTCATCAAACTCATGTAATGGAAATCACAAGGAAACTGTCAAACATTGGGAAGAATCATTGCACTAACACGGAAACTAAATAAAGAGATGACATGACGGATAATTGAAAGAGCTACCTAAACCATGAAATGCCAACTCAGAACAGGTCAACTTGCCACAAAATCTCCCTAAACATTTCCATGTACCCACCGCCATACCTATACATTTAGGAATGTTTCATACCCACTCCAAAGCTCCCGAGAGCAGGGAAACACTAGGTATGAGCTGGCTAAACCCAACATTAACCAAAGATGTGTCTTTGGTGGGGAATCAAATGTCACTTGAAATGAACTTGTTTTGAATAATTAAAATCCTTAATCAACCAAAAGCTTCATGCCTTGACCACAATGAATAAAATACCTACCACAAACTCCTGCTGCAAACTACAAAATACAAGGTTTAAGATATTTCAAAACATACTAGCAGGTACAAAATATTGGCATTCAAACTGCAACACTGTGTTTTTTTTGTATATGCTATGGTTAACAAAAATATATCCTCATAAACTATACACACTATCATCTACTTCCTAATAATCTACTTTCCTACTAGAATACTTTTATCGCTACAAAAATATTTTGGATAATCATTTTGCATATATCAAGTATTTATGAGAGGTCAGTATGTATGTACTTGCCAACATTTTGCATAAATCACGAAGTATTTATGCGGGGTCATTATGTAACAGATTACTTTTAACATCCTATGAGTTAAAAATATCCCCTTCAGGGCAAGTTCAATATACCAGCATGCTATTGCATATTGTTCTTATCCACTGAACTATACACTAGCTGCAACACTGAGTTTTTTTGTATATGATATGGTTAACAAAAATATAGCCTAGTAAACTATACACAGCCATCCACTCTATATAATCTACTTGCCTACTCGAATACTTTTATCGCTGCAAAAATATCTTGGATAATCATTTTGCATATATCAAGAAGTATTTATGCGGGGTCAGTATGTATGTACCTGTCAACATTTTGCATAAATCACGAAGTATTTATGCGGGGTCAGTATGTATGTACCTTGACAGGTACATAGAACGGTGACATTTTCGAGTCTAATCAAGATTTCAACAATAAAATAAATAAATATTGTGTACCGTTGTGAACATGACATATGCACACAACGGTGAAATTTTCTACCCTATTCAAACTTTCTACAATAAAATTGCAAAGCATTCGAAGACTTCATATAATCAATAGAAATTAGTACTGCACTATTTAAAAACAACCAGGCTTCCGATTTTCAGGCATTGTCTTTGTAATAAGTAGTTACAGTTTAAAAGCTTAGCTTAGTTTTAAAACATATCTTGGATTTAATATTATAAATAAAAACTAATTTAGACAGAGCGAGACTTTTTAGTCATAAACATTAAACACATTTAAACCCTAGATCTATACCACCAAGTTTGTAGATCAAGATTCAGGCTTAGGGTTGAACCCCTTATATTTTTTTAGTTAGGCCTCGTAATTATATATTTAAATGGCGTACTTTCTGGTAAAAGGAGGATGGTGGAAATTTGGTAAATGATAAACTATTTCATTTTCAAAGTAAAGGCTTACAATCTAAACTCTGTAAGTTATATCATTTAAAAGAAAAGGAATTCCAACATTTGTTATATCTTAGTTAGGATTGAGTAGTTAACACAAAATTATTGCTATACTTCTCTTGGGTGATTCTTTTTAACTTTCCTTACCACAGCTTAGTAAGCCCTAAATACAAACAATAATCTTCTTCCACAATAGTGGTTTTTGCCCTTTTTTATTTACGCCGTAAAACTCCACAATGAAAACAATGAATCAAGTATAGTTATTAAGGTAATTAACCTCACACGTAAAAACTTGTTCAATATTTATACTTTCTTCCAAAACAAAACAAAAAACCCTTGTAAATCTGAGATTTAACTAAGCAATATTTTTCACTCCATTCCAACTAGGGTCATTTAAACCATTTTTCTACAAAGAAAAAAATACACAGGGGTTGCACAATTTATGCATCCATTCTTTAGTAGTAATTAAGAAAACTGTTTTTTCTCCAGAATCAAAAAAAAGACCCACAGTCTTTTGTATGACAGCTAAGACCCTCTCGGGACTGTAAATCAATGATTTTTTTTAAAGAAAATTCTTTTCAAGCAAACTTTTCTCAACTATAGTATTTCAAGGATGAGCTGGAAAAACATAGTAAACAATGTTTTAAACTTCGGTAAGTTCTATTATAAAACCTGTAAACAAAATAATGTACTCAAAGTAACCATAACTGAACAAGTTGGCTCAATATCTCTCTACTCTATTAGAAATATTTAAAAACAGTATTTCTTTAACTGGTAAAACACAACTACAGTTTGTAATTATTTCATAGCAAGAGTATGAAACTTATAAAACCGATTTCCTCCATAAGAGTCCCATAGGAGCGACAGAGGCCTTACACAGATTTTTGTTCTTGCCTTGGCCTTCACTTCAACCAGCTTCCAAGTCCAAGCTCTTTAATATGCACCAGTTTAAGATCTGTTTAGATTACAAACAAAAGTTTGGGTACTTTATTTCTAAAAAAAAAATAGTTTTTGAAAAGCCTGGCACTTACCTTGTTGACTCTGCCTGGTGTGTTGTTCAACTTTCTAGACATAGCTTCCAATAACTAGATCAAAGCGTAAGTTGTGGATAAGCTGAGCCAGTTCTTTCGAATGAGAAAACAAAACCAGGAAGTCGAAGCGCGTTGAAGGTCAGGCAGTAAAACCCTTCCCAAAGGCATAAGGAAAGGACTGTTGTAATACTCCTTAAACCCGCAATAATTTCCTAAGGTTTCGCAATCTCTAAAATTCCGACAGCTGGGGTGTAGTACAAGCCTCTTGGGGTTTGAAAGGCCAAGAATTAATGACTTGTACAACATACATCCCATCACTTTTAATTCAACCAGACTGCCTAAACGAAGAACTTTGAACTCGATAGTATGATCCTTACCTTTGTCTAAACCTTTCTATGTATGTGCATAGTCGGTAGTCCGAAGTTTTGTCTCTAGCAAGACTTTAGGTTTACGATACTTAGGAATTAAGTTATACCTGCAAGGTTAAGATATTAATTCCTTTAGGTTGTAAAACCACTAAGGATAAATCAACTATTATAGAAATTCAAGACCTTAGCATGTAAAGGGTTTTAAAGTTACCTCAAGTAGTAAGAAAATAATATTTTTTTCTTATTTTTAATTTCGTATTTTATCGATGGCCCTCACCTTAATGCAATGCAGCAGTAGTGACCCTCACCTCACATACAGAGTGAGAGGGTGATTCAGGGGAATAGAAGTTCAAATTTTAAACTATATTATGAACATAGTCTTTTCAGCTTTTCCATACCAGTATAAATCGAAATCAAAATTATTTAAGCAAACATAGATTACTAAGCAAACAAGTACCTATTCTTAAGAAAAATTGCACAAAAGCCAATATATATGACAAACAATAACTATTAGTAAAGAAAATTAAAACCAACATATTAAATTCAAGAAAATAATACGAGCAACATAGCTAACCAACATAAACAACTACTACTACTATCCCTCAAACCTTAACAAGTATATACAAAATCTCAATAGATGAATGTGGACAAGTGAGTATAGCACTAAAAACTCTAAAAAAATACCAACAGAGCTTATATTCCTTGTTGAATAAATGTTAACTATTACAAAGGACCCTCCTCATATATAAAGAGATTTGAGAGGTTAGGGTTACATGCAATCCCTTCGGTCAAAAGAGACTTGATGATTTACAAGATACTTGTCACTTTTGGAGAAGTGGCCATTTTTCTAAGTCAAATCACTTTCAACTTCCTTCAAAAATATATTTTTTCCCTATAGGAAAAAAATAATATTATTTTGCTCAAAAATTTACAATTCGAGAGAAAGAAATGGATTTGACAAAAGCCTTTGAAGATAAACTTTGGAGTTCCATGTCATCATTTGATTTGGGATATGTTCCCTCCATGGCACTTATGATGGCTAATCATCAATTGGATGGTACAAAATATGGAGCTAAAAGGCCACAAAACTGCCATCAATGGCTTCCAAGGCGGTTCAAGTCATGGCAATTGCATAGGGACATTCATCTATGCCTCGGAGGGAAAGTTGTTCTTACGAGTGTACCCCCAATCATTTATAAAAATTGGTCTCAAACTAGGTTCAAAAATGGGAAAAATACCTCTTGACATGAAAGTTGTTCTGTCTAATCTACCTTTCACAAATTATCTAAAACTAAAATTTCCTAAGTTCATTATAAATAAATTACAAGTGTAATTAATGCATTTCCTTTTGTTTGGTGAAAATCGAGCTAAAATTGAGTGAGATTTGGCCTCCAAAAGGTAAACAATAAAGGTTTTTCTGAGGGAGATGAAATCAAAATCTAAGGTCATTATTTAAAATTTATGGGTGAAAACCTAAAGGAACTGTATAGTACTAATATTCACTTCTCCATATCAAATGGGTCTCTTTCAAAGTAAAAAACAAATCAACCTGGAAGGGGCCTAATTAACACACTTTGCTAGCTGGATTATGGACCAAAAAAAAGGGTTACTAGGATTTCTAGAAATTTCTTGGTTGAATCTTTGAGTCAAACCCTGTATATTTTTTCGGCCTCAAAATCCGAATGAGGGAGATATGGAAATTTTGGTTTAGGCATTTTGTCAAACACTTAGTGGACAAGTACTTGGTTGAGGACTTTTGTCAAACAATTAGTAGATAGCGACCTACAACTCTTCCTTCTCTAAGTTCCTTTCAACATTTCAAAAGCTACCAAAAATGAAATCAGACCCTACACATGGAAAGAAAAACACCCTAAGGGAATCTACGTTTTCATAAAAATACCCAAATCATGGGATTTGGTCTCGCAAAAAATGTTTTTGGAATCAAAATGGGGGTTCCAAGCCCATATGATATGGATACTTTCCTCCATGACATCTCAGCTGAGTATTTTATAAATAAAATTTGAATTCCTAATTGTTTATTCAACAAGGGTTGGAGAGGTCATGTGCCCTTATTGGTGAGTTAATGTAAAAAAAAAGGAATTGTAAGTCGATTCAATCTCAGAGGAGACAAAAATAATGTTTCCAGCAAAGTCTAAATGAAAGGAAACTAGAAATGCAGTTTGGAAATGAGGGCAAGTTTCTTACCAGGCACGTTGTTGTAACGCTAGTTCCTCATTCTGGAAACCCCAAATGAGTGTATCAGCCAATTTATTTTCCAAGCAAACTCCTGTACAATATACAAACAACGAGTAATTTAGTGAATTGTCAAGTTCTTTGAAAGTCACTCAACACAGTCTACTTAGTTCTTCGAAAGTCACGTCTCAACGAGGGGTCACAAGTTCATTTTCCATAGACACAAAGGAACAATAAAATGAAAAAAAAACAAGACATTGATTTGGTGAGAAAAGAGAAACGATTACAGCAAAATACCTTATCAAATACATCTCGCTTAGCCATCTCGTCCCAAAAGCGGATGCAAGCAAGAGCTACTAAAGTTGTGAGAGCTGCAGCTATTATATCATCTACAATTTGGTTATGTGGGAAGCTAATAGGAATAGTGAACCCGTGATTAAACCATACCAAATCCATCAAACTCTCAGTTTTTGTAGAGCATGTCCCATGTCTGCCATTCTAAGAGCATCCCACTTGAAATCCATCCATAACAGGTCTGAAAGGACTGCCCTGATAAGTAAAAACCCACTAAAATATCTTACAAATCCACTACTAAAATGGTTGATTGTAGAGGGACCCAAATGATTGTTTCAAACCAATTCAGATGAGGGAGTTAATTGTAGAGGGACCTGAATGATTGTTTCAAACCAAACCCTTATCTGCCTCTGCAAACCCTGACTGCTGCAAACCCTCCTCTGCGTAAACACACTTGACCTCTGACAGCACCTCCAACGACCTCCTCTGTGTGACCTTCGGCAAACCTCCTCCGCGTGACCTTTGGCAAACCTCCTCTACGTGACCTCTGGCAAACCTCCTCTGCGTGACCTCCGGATGTGGGGGTATATTGTGCCAGCTCCACCGTGAAATTATTGATTGGGTTCTTTGTTTCGCGAAGAAATATTATGTCCCTAGTGTAGGAAATCCTACATCCTAGTGTCGGAAATCCTATGCCCTAGTGTCGGAATAGCCCTAGTGTCGAAAATTCGGCAGCGCTAAAATAATTTAAAAGGTTCAGCACTTTTCATCGTTACTGTCTGACACACCCGTACGATACGTCGGATGTCGTCAGATTTCGGGTTCAAATCCTATTGTGAGGGGTTGGATAATCTTCTATGCACACCTAGGAGAACACTTGAATTAAAGGTATGGCCTGAGGGATTGTGTAGCAATGAAAGGAATACTTCCTTGTGTCAAGTGTGTAGGTCTTTTGGAGGCCAAGCTAGATAGATCTTGTAGAGGTGTCCATAACTCTATGGTTGAGCTCACTAGCTTAGCAATTCTTCCTATCCAATGCCTTAGCATCCTGATAAACCCAATTGTGGATTGGCTTGGCTGAACCTTGGTGTGTATCTGGCTATGTGTGAGCCTAATGTTCCATGTTCCTTGTAGAAATCATGCCTAGCTCGAGGGTGGCAGTAGTATAGAGAGATTGATGAACACAACTTGCTTATGGTTGGGTGGACCGTTGCAGCGACATAGCTAGTTTCTTGGGGCAGCTCATTTTCAAGATAAGTGCTCTCTTCTATTAACTCTGCAATGTATTTGTTTTTATTATGAATATATTGAATGAGATTTGCTTCCATTGTATTTTCATACATTATACATTTGCATATGTTTTTACTTTCAATGCATTTTTTATTATGTTCATGGGGCTAGATGCCCGGTTAGATAGCAGTCATCGCGTCCTCTCTCAATGAGAGGGGAGGGGGCATGGTAGCAGAATTCAAGCTTACTAATCATTTGATCCCCCATCCACCAAATATAATCAGCTTTGATAAGATCTCCTATGCACACAAGTGATATTTCCCTCTCGTGGTGTTACCCACCCATAAAAACTGGAAAATATACTTCCTGATGGCCCTAAAAATAGATCTCGAAACCTTAAATAAGGAAATCCAAAACACAGGGATACCTTGCAATACAAACCTGATTAACACCATCCTACCCCCCAAACTTAGAAACCGGCCTCACCAAATCTTCACTTTCCATATAACCTTCTTAACCAACCACCTCCAATCCTTCAAAGTATAACCAATAGGCTTTAGGAAAAACCCAAGATACTTAAATCCATCCTTATAATCCACCATCTGAAAATGCATCACTTGCTTTAATGCCTCGCACTCCTCCTCCTCCATATTTGCGAAAATGAAGCATGTCTTTTCCAAGCTAACCGACAACCCCGACGGGTCACAAAAGAGAGCAATAAGGGAGTGAAAATCACCCCACTCCTCCACTGTACCATCGTACCATTACCAAACAACAGAACACCATCAACAAAATAAGATGGGTAATGTTAACAATACCTACGAAATCTACTCCTTCAGTAACCTTTTTTTCCTTTAGCGTTCTTCAGTTGAATGCTCAATCCTTCAATTGCTAAAATGAATATTGTAGAAGTTATCTTAAAATCGCTCTACCAAGGTGCCTTTTTATGTATAAAGGTGTCTCTATGCACTTACAAGGATTTCTTTTTTTCTTTTGCGGTTGTTTTAGGTATCTCGGACATCATGATGTACAAAATCCAACTACATGGTCATGTGCAGAAAGCATCTATACTTTACTCAGCCTCTAGCTATTGTAGCTAGCTAGGAAACCACTATTACTTTGAGAGGCCATGAAGCCTGTAGCTATTGTAGCTAGCCAGGAAACCACTATTGCTTTGAGATGCCACGTTTTCACCACTCCTAGCACAAAGTAAGCTTCTGAATTATAGTTGTGATGAATAGAAATCACATTGACTAGTTAGAGTTGTATGTTTTGTTAAGTATACTTCTATTGGTGCTCTCCTTTAAGAGAAAAATTCCATGAGCTACTCAGGAAGCATACCAACTGATCACAAGGTGTATAAGTTTACATTCTCAGCTGTTGTTTTATAGAGGTAGATTAAGGTTGATTACTCTATATTTTAATGTAAGGACGAACCTTTACAAGCTGCAAGCGGAGGATGTGGAATGTTGGTGGAATTGGGAGATAGCCTGGAGCGGAGCGGAAGAACGGGGAATGGAATGTGAGAGTGAATGCACAAGAAAAATGCTGAGCCAAAGCTCGGATACCACTTGTAAGGGTTCATCCTTACATTATTATCATAATTGATTATACATATTTATTTATTATTGAATTGATGATTATTACATTGACAGGATTACATTATATATGGAAGCTAACCTATGAATGGTCGGACCTTGAAAAGAGGTGACCATTGACTATTAATACTAATTAACCTAATTGTTAAATAAATTAATAATAGTAATATACTTATTTAGGTATATTAGACTCGCTATTGTAGCTTGATTCCTCGTCGCTTGGACGATTGGAATCCTGCCATGTACCTTTATGCTAAATTAGCCAAGTTTCTATCGCACTCGTGTTTGGTCTGCTATTTTTGTAGTTAGTCGATCATTGACATGTTCATCGATAATTACCTGCATCATTTTAGGGTTTTATGTATTTTCAGATTTTATTTCTATGAATGCAGAGTTTTCCTCAAAAACGGGTTTAAGGATGGGTTGTATGGCGTTGGTGGAGTTTCTTTTGTCCTGGAGGCAGTTCAATACATGTTTTGAGTCAAGTTTTTGGTCGGGTAAGGAGACGATTTGGAGTCTTGTTGGACCGTGTGGAGGTTGATTTTTGGTTACCTTCCGCTACACACTTCCTTCTATTTTGTCTCCTCCTTCATCCACCGACTCAAAGATCAGAGGATCTATAAAACATGGAGAGTATTATATTATGTTGATATTCCTACTCCTCTCGGGAATCGAGATCGACAACTTATTTGGTGGGATGTCTACGGATTCCTTCTTTCACACTGTTGAGTATTATGATATTGGTGACATTGTTACTTTATGTTCCTCGAGGAAATCACATGAGAGGATCACAAGGATTGATCTCATTTCAATGAATATATCAACTCCTGCTCAAAGGTTGAAAACCAAGGGCCCTTGTTGGTATGTTTCTAGGATGTTTCCTTTGCTTGCAGACTCTTGTCATAGGAAGAAATATCACAGTATTTAATTTTTATAGGGACTAATAAATATTGGATAGAAATCTAATTGTATTTACACATAAAAAGAGAAACTTTGTTGTACATAAATTTGCTATCAAATGTCTATATTAAAGCAGCGTTGTCAAGCACTGTTTTCAAAACATATAGGTCTTTTATAAGGCATTTTGGTGGAAAAATAAAACTCGCACTCGTAGCTACTCTTTACTTGAGAAGCACACAACAAGGTTCCTTATTTATTATACCTGATGCAACTTTAGCAAGGTTCTTTATTGTAACTCATGTGATTTTTGTAAAGGTTATTTACCATAACCCTGGGGAGTTTATATGTAGAGGTCATGTGATATACTTAACGTTACGATATTTGCTTTAAGTCTTGTTTATATTTTGCACCGCCCATATTGAAGTTCTTTGGACAATCTGGTGAAATTTCTGCCCTTGCAGAGAATTTTCCCATCTAGAATTTCGTCCAGTCACAAAGCAAGGTCATGGCTATGGATTGGATCTCTACAATGGCTCTAATTTTACACATTTTCTTGAGCTAGTTGTGTATTACAAGATTGGGATGGGGTTTTTCGGAAGCATCCATAACCCTTAACCTTTCACGGTGGATACTTGTATTGGGGAAACTAGCGTATATAGTATCAGGTAGCTTCCCTAGTGCATGGAATGGACTTTCATGGTTGGTGTTTCGAGATTTAGATTCCTTTGTTAGGCTCTCCTTGGATTTTGTTGTTATGTTATGGTTTGCTTCCTTAAAACACAAATTCCATGATCCTCTATGGTTTTCTTATGTGGTTTGTTGCAAAGCGCTTGTATTGATCTTATACTATTAATTTTGGCAACGTTGGGTTTTGGAATTCAATGATATTGTTCATTTTGATTGGGCACTTGAAAAATCCAAAAATTCTATTAGATTGTATCTCCATTTGGTATAATTTGCAACAACATTATGTTTGTCTAATATTTTTCAGTGGTACATCAATGCTACAGATTGTATTACTTACTTTATTAACAATTATTTTGCAATATAAATTTGAACAGATTGGAAATTATGATAGCCTATGGATT
The DNA here is from genome assembly GCA_001517045.1 of Pseudotsuga menziesii. NCBI lineage: Eukaryota > Viridiplantae > Streptophyta > Pinopsida > Pinales > Pinaceae > Pseudotsuga > Pseudotsuga menziesii. The sequence goes on along the minus strand of LPNX010211802.1, from coordinate 41,279 downwards.
GAATGATGCCATCATGTATGTTGGGAATTTATTCCCCGTGATGAACCCATTGAACTGAATTAAGACTCAAATCATCTAAGTCATTCCCAAAAACCAAACTATGACTATTTATCTTTGTTGGTCAATTTTACATAAAATTTGTATTTTGTTTGTTCTACTTCAACGTGAGGGTGCCAAATGAACTTGGAGTTGGGTGTCCAAAGGATGCAAAGTTATCAGTAATCATGGTGGTGATTTTGACCTCAGCATTAATAGGCATCACATTTATGATCATTATTGTCATCACCAAAGATAAATTTCTGTTGGCTTTTATAAATAGCCAGGTGGTTAGACATGCAGTATCCAAGCTACCAAACTTGCTCTCAGTGACAATGCTTCTCAACAACGTGCAACTTGTTCTATTAGGTGAGATCTTCAAGATATTTTTTCCTATTCTTGTTATCAGGACTTCAAGGAACTGCTTGTAGACTCTAACATGTATAAAGTGAACAAATTCCAATAGTTTGAGATTGTCTTTTGTAATTTTTTTTAATTATTTTTTAGTAAGAAAATTTTCCATCATGTATAAAGAAGATGCAAGCTATAATTTTACAATAAAACACGCCTTAACATTCCTCCTTTCAGAAAACTATACTTGATACCAACCTATATTGTCAATATATAAAATCCATTTTGTTCAACACATAAGGTTAAAAACTTAAAACCAATCAGAAAAGTTAGATTTCTCGCAGCAATAAGGAAAAAAACTCACAAGCTACAATTTAAAGAGAAATACCAAGTTGTTGTTGTTGCGACTGGTCTGCAATCAACAATTCCAATGGTATCTATTAACAGCTAACTGCCTCGATATGGTATTCGATGAGTTGGGAGCGCAGTGAAATACCTACATGGTCCCATCCATTGAGGGGGAGTCTTCTTGTTCCAGTTGCAATTAATGACATAATATATAAGGTACTTGGGAGAGAAGAGATTCAAAAGCAGTTATTGGGGTGGAAAAGTGGAATTATCTCAATCAGTTGAAACTCTTTGAACTTTGATAGTGTTAAATTTTGTGAACTTGGATCCTCATGCTTGAATAAAATCAAATTAGAAAGAAGATTGCATAAGAGGTAGAAGCAATTCAGTAAACTCTGATCAATTATTCATGGCAGAATTAAACACACATGAGACCAAAATTGGAAGAAATAACATTCAATCCATTAATAAGTAAATAATGTGTAATACAATGGTGTTACAGTTAGGAGAATTTGACTTTCTAAGATAGGATTCGAATCTACCAACCTAGACTGACTCCAGAGCTAATTTAGTGTGGGAAAATCACCACTAGAACTCACTAATGCAACTCTGGATCACTGAATCAGTTCACAACCACTTAACTAATGTAGGTAGGTGAGCAAATGCACCCTACCTCTCTTAAATCATGCAAACGGGTGCTAGGATGACTGAGAGTGAACTAACTGATGGGAATCAGAGCATAACTGAACATATCTAAACACCAACTAGGGTAAATTGTTGGAGACTATTGGTGGCACTATGAGTGGGTTCCTAAATTATAGGTATTGGTCCCTGGAGATCCTAAACTCATGCAGATAGCACATTGACTGATAGGTGGACTTTATTTGAGTCCCCTGTGGCACTAGTGATGTGGCAATGACCTCCTAAGCTAGGAAAATACAAATAGACTATGATGGTCAAGGGAGGATTAATTAATCATCCTAACAAACAACAAATAGAGAACCCTAGAAAGAAAATAAGGGTAGAGAATATCCAATATTACAAAAAAAAAAAGACAAAATGTAGTCTATGTATCGCCAAATTCTTCTACTTTGTAAGGTTAATCCCTTTAAAATAACATCTTGGAAAATATTTTACCTTATCTTTTTTTCCCACTTGTCTTACCTGAGTAGGATCAGTTTCGCCTAAATTTTGGTTGCGAGGCCCCACCCATGGGTTTTCGTTTCCATTTGCAACACAATATTTATTGTTAAGTGCCTAGTGGTAAAGTATGACATTTCTTATCATTTTCCCAGTTATTTCAGAATGGTTGTTGATAAGTGCCTGAGTGTCTCGTTGGGAACTATGGTATTTCTTGCCTTTATTTTTAATGATGGTAGAATGTTGATAATTCCTAGAATGGTATCATGACAATTTGGCCATTTTCTAATGATTTATGGTATAATGACAATTTGGCCATTTTCTAATGTTTTATGGTATAATGACAGGTTGGTCATTTTCTAATGATTTCATAAAAGTCTTTACAACCTAAAAGTTGTTTTCTTAGAGATCTCTCTCATTCTTCATCTAGCCCCAACATGCCTCAACATATACATTGTACTCTCAACATGTCTTTGTATATGCACTATTTCGTGTGTTTCTATGCACTAGTTAGCTAGCTCTTTCTCTTCTTGTAATATAATAGTGATATGAGTTGACTTCCCACTCCTACTATGTATTCACATTGGGTGTACCTTTGAGTCACATTCACCAACTTTATGGTCACTCATTGGAAATGAATAAATTTGTCTTATCTTATATCTTTGTTATACTCAACAGACCTGTGTAAAGATACTATAAAGCTTTGGCTTCCTTTTATCCTATAAAGGGTATTGTTTTCATTTAACTTAGAAACACCATTAAATTTTTGCATATGCAATGTGGGGTTGCTGGTCTACGACTTTTATGGTGTTTTTAAAAAAACTCTATTGGCTTCTGCCTTTGGTCTATCATGTTCATCATCCAAGACGAGGGCCTTGTGTTTCTGTAAAAATAGTCTATTGGGTTCTACACTTGGTCTATCATGTTCAGCCTTATTTGTGGTGATCCTAGTACACCGCTCGATTCTCCAAGGATGATTTTAGTAGAACTCACCCTGTTCAAGAGAGGGGACTTCCTCCAAAAATGCTGAAACATACAAGAAAAAAGATTGAATATTTCTATGATACCTTCCCCTCCTTGATTATAGGCCTATGAACCCCAACCCTAATCCATCACTGATAGGCCTTATTTAATAGTTGGCTAACAAAGCGAGCCTTCTTCACTTGGCCTCATTATATTAATTAGCCACCACACACTTACTAAACTTATCACACACATAGTCATAAAGGTGCATAGCAGGCTCCCCTTCAAAAATATTCTCCCACAAAACTTGCCATGGAGAAGTACCAAATGCACATACATACGCTTGATAACCCAGAGATATTTCCATACAACAAGGAGATTTGGTGCTAAGATGAGATATTAGTGTGGGCTTGGTAATAACATTATGTATGGGAGTCAGCAAAAGAAAACACCTTTCCAAAGGGGTTGTGGTTGTATCCCATAACTATCCTCCATGGAGAACTTCATAGGTATTACCCATCAGCAGCACAAGCTCCTTCATTCCTTGGTTCATCAATGAACCCCATGTCTTTGATTTGGTCCCATTTTCCTTCAGCTTGTCTTTTAGGAAACCTATATTGAATGTCCTAAGTGAACTTTAGTTGGACTGACAAGTGGAATTGATGATTGCAAAATAAGGAACCTTGCTTCGATCATGGTTGGCACTTTACTTGGAACTGGAGACTTCTAGGTGGATGTACAAAGAAACAAATGTTTTCCCCTTCTTGTTATCATCCTCCTAATTTTGATGTAGGATAAGTGATTTTTCTAAACGCTTGTGTGATGAGGTTTTCCCCTTCATAAGGTAGTAGTTAAGGTAAAACATGGGAGACACGATAAGAGAAAATGGAAGAGAGAAGAATAAGAAGGGGGGAGAAGAAGGTGGAGGAAAAAGAGGAGGAAGAAGTTAATGGAATAAAGAGAGGGTAAGATCAGGAGGAAGAATAACATGGAGGGAGTGGAGGAGGAAAAGGAAGAGGAAAAAGTTGAAGGAATGAGGAGAGGGGAAAATGAAGAGGAAGACTAAAAAGAAGTAGCGGGTGAAAAGGAAGAAGAGGAAGACTAGCAAGAAGGGGAAGAAGAGGAGGAGGAAGTAGGAGAGGGAAAATAACAGTAGGAAGAAGGAAAATAAGAGGAAAGAGCGGAAGAGCAAGGAAATGGGTGAGAACTAGAAGAAGAAGAGTAGGAGGATGAAGAGGAAGAAAGACAAGAAGAGGAGGAAGAGGAGGAGGAGGAAGGCATTTTTATTCAAATATTTTGATGTTTTTAGATTTAAAACCCAACTTATGACAAATATTCCCTTAAAATATCAAATCCTTACCTCAAAACCTAAAAATCTGCAACTAATCCCCTAATATCTCAAACTCTATCCCAAAAAACTAAATATATACAATTAATCCACAAAAAGGTAATCCCAACAAACAAGCCAAGCTTAAAGAAATTTAGGGAAGATAACAAAACATTCGGGGGAAATGAAATAATAAGAAAAAACTTAAGATAGCCTTACCTTTGATGTAAAGGGGGACCCAAAAAATCCATGTTGGGATTAAATGATCTTAAAGCATTCAACGATCAAGTCTTCACATTCTCAAGACATCTCTCAAACATAAAATGCCCACAAAACAAATTTAGAAAAGAAGCCAAGAAAGTGGCATGAAAATACCTTTCAAATAGAAATGCAAGAGCGAAATCACACATAATAGGATTATGTGAACTTACTTCTATTACATCCTTTTTGCACCCCTCTTGTGTCCTTATCATGCATCCCAACTATGTCTTAAATACATTTGTTTGTGGTGTCCTTATTGTGTCTCCCTTGTGTCCTCTCAACATCTTTCTCATGCATTTCTTGCTCCCATTAACATATAACCACTAACTCCCATCCCTTATTTGCTCCATCTTAATCCCCAACCCCAATCCTTTAATGTATGATTATTAAACCATACAACATGTATAACCCCTAATACATATCTACATATAACTTAGAATTCCTATCATATCACCAATAACACCATTCCATGTTTCTACTAACCCTTGCCCATGTCCCTTAAATTTTAATACCTAACCTTGGTGCCCAATCCCCTATTTCCTAACCCCCAACACCCATCTCTTGATGTATAACCATTAATTCTTACAAAATTTGTAACTCATAATATCTATCAATGTATAACCCATAACCCCTATTTCCTTTCCACTAATATCTAACCCCTACCCTATTGCATATCCCCCATCCCCTCTCCCCTAATGTACAACCTTAACCCCTATCTACCATGGCTTATATCCTAACCACCTACCTCGATTCCCTAATGTTTAAACATTAACACATACAACAAATATAACCCATAACCCCTCTCTTATATAACCCCTAACCCCTATTGTCTTTCCACCAACCCTTAACCCATGTCCCTTCACATATCACCCCTAACTCTTATCCCACAAATCCTCTATCTCCAAACTTCCAATCCCCATCCCATGATATGTAACCTTTAATCCATGCAATGTGTATCACCCCTAATGCCTATTTTTGTATAATTCTAATCCCAAAGCATAACCCATAACCCCTAACTCTTGTCACCTAAAATATAACCTCTACGATGAATTATTTATCTTCTAACCCAAATCTTTGGTGTATGACCATTGGACCTTACATCATGTATAACCCCTAAACATTTAAACATATAACCCTAACCCCTATCCTTGATCCCTTTTTTCCTAACCCTCGACTCCACCCCTTAACCCCAATTCTATAATCCTTAACCATTGTCCCTTTATGTATAACCCGTGTCTATGATATTATCTCCTAACCTTCAATCTTGATCCCTTGATGTTTAACCATTACCTCTTACAACATCTATTAACCATAATTCCTATTGACATACAGACCCAACCTTTAACCCCATCTCATATATCCTAACCCTACTAAGCACATACTTATATTAAGAAGGCGGGGTGAGGGGTGAATCAATATAAGACAATTTTTTACTTTTTCAAACATTCATCCACAATAATAATAAAAAAACAATCACATATGCTGAACATGGAACACAAAATTTACGTGGAAACCATTTCAAGAGAAAATCAAGAAACTTATATTTATAATATTTTGTAGGCACCAACCTATTATTACAAATATTTTTAGGCACGGACCCGTTGGAGACACCAATCCCCACTAGTACAAACCTTGGTAGGCACCAACCTACACTTTCATATCTCCGTAGACACCAATCTGCTGGATACACTAATCTCTAGTGGTACAAACCTTGGTAGGAACCAACCTACTCTTACAAATATTTGCAGACACTAATCCACTAAAGGCACCAATTCCCACTGCTAAGCACCAAATTAGCAAGAGACACCAATCTCTTTGTTTGAGCGGCACCAACCTTCAAGTTTCATTTTTTTCTTTGGTAAATATAACTTCTTCAAAAGCTAATAACATTCATATTACCTTCACTAAGTCTGCTTGCTACTTTTGCCTTCATCATGTATGACCAAACTTTAAGTTTTCAAATGGTAACTTTCCCAAAGCTTGTAGTTTTGGCCTCTTCCCAAGAATGAAATTGTACAACATTCCAAATATCCAATTTTACAAATATAATTATGAAATCTTTACTTGAGGTATTTTTGTATGTCTTCTCATATACCTGAAAGTTTCACTATCGGAAAATTCCTAGAGAAGAAGTTATAGCGAAAATGTCAAGTTGGCCTATTTGAAACTGATTCCAGGATCATTTAGAAGCCAGAACTTCCACGACGCATCTCTTAGAAAGTATAGCGAACCAAAGTATGAAACATCTACCTAAGGTACTTTTGTGTGTCTTCTAAGATCGCTACAAGTTTCACAGTTTGAAAATTCCCAGAGAAAACGTTTCAAATGAAACATTTACCTGAGGTACTTTTGTGTGTCTTCTAAGATCCATGTAAGTTTTATAGTTTGAAAATTTCTAGAGAAGACGCTATAGAGAAAATCCCAAGTTGACATTTTTGAAACTGATTTCAGGACCATTCAAAATCCCTAACTTCCAAAGAGAATATCTTAGAAAGTATAACTAACCAAAGTCTAAAACATTTACTTGAGGTACTTATGCATGTATTCTAATATCCCTGTAAGTTTCACAGTTTAAAGGCTCCCACAGAAGAAGTTATAGAGAAAATGCCAAACTTGCCTATTTGAAACTGATTTTAGGACCATTCAGAAGCCATAACTTCCATAGCACATATCTCTTAAAGTATAGCAAATCAAAGCTTGAAAATTTTATCTGAGGTACTTCTGTATATGTTCTAAGATCCCTCTAAGTTTCAAAGTCTGAAAAATCCCAAAGAAGAATTTATAGTGAATATTCCAAACTAACATGTTTTAAGACTATTCAGAAATCCTAACGTACATAGGGCATATCTCAGAAAGTATAGTGAATCATAATCTGAAATTTTTACCGCATGGACTTCGATATCTTACCTTCATCTCCTAAAATTTTCACGGTTTGAAACATGAGTGAAAAAAAAAGTTATAGCAAAAATTTCAATATGACCTGAAACTGATTTCACAAGCTCATCCACTTCTTCAAATGCTACTACTTTTTTATACACACACACTTTCTCTTTTATACTTTTTTCATAACCTTTCATGAAGGGACGTGCTTATTCAAAAATACATGGAACCTATTAATTAAATAATTATCTTGTTTTTTAATTTCACTTTTCCAAATACCATGGGCTTCCAACCCTTTCCAAATATCATGGGCTTCCAAATCCAAGTACCACGGGAAAATACCTCCAACCCTTTCCAAATATCATGGGCTTCTAAATGCATGGGTTTGAAACCACCATTTCACATTTTACTTTTTCATGTGCACCCCTTTCGAATATACTTGTAAACCTATATATAAATCAATCTAGAGTTGCTCCCTTTACTTGCAATTTCCTTAGCATAGCCTTACATGTTCAATGTAATGCCTTATTATGGCATCAATGACATCATTAATCCTTTGACATCAATGACAATAATTCCAACAAACCCTTAATACACTCTCTCCATCCGCCCAAGTTAAAATGCCCTGGGCAAAGTGTAAACACTCTTCATCCAACAACCCAAGTTAAAATGCTTTGGGCAAAGTGCAAACTCTACCTTGCATATAACCTTCACCATAAGATAAAAGAGGGTGCATGGGTGATTTGACTTGATATTTGTTCTTCATGAAATACAATGTTTATTGATCATGCTTCCCTACAAAGATCTTAAATCAATATTTGGCTCATGTGTGTCCAAGTATAATGCGTCACATTCTTGGGAACAAGGGAGGCCTCATGCAAAGACGAGGTCATTTATTTCCTTTCATTGTCAATCTTCCATTTTCCATTGAGAATTCCTCTCCCATATGCATTCTCCACTCGTCCATCCAAAATGGGAGCATTCTCCCTCTTGTTGCTCATGAAGGAACTTGGGAAACCATACTTGTTTATGCTGGGAAATGGAAAAAAAAACCATAAAATTAGCATTGGTTAGAGCATATGGTGGCTAGGGATTTATTGTTGAGAATTCAAAGAGGAAATGAGATGGTTTTGAGCTTAAAACCATGGACAGATGTCCATGACCTCTGAAGCAAACACCACAAACCTAAAATCATGTCAATGTTGCCCCCTAGTTGTTAAATATGGAGTGTTTCTCCTCTACGACATTCCCATAAAGAAACCAACACTTTGGACTCTTTCTACCTACAATAGAAAGGAAAAGGGTGCTTGAGGGACTTCAGAGCAAAGAAAGGGAATGCATATCTTGTATTGCAGAAGAGAAGAGGCTAACATAGCAGATTGATGGCTAGATAAAAGCTTGGAGTCCAATGTGAGCAAATTAGTTGTCATAAGAGAAATGGGTTGGGATGAGTGATATTAGAGCCCTATATGAAATTCATTTGCCTTGGCAATATTATTGTTCTGCTTAGGGGTGGAATCCTTGGTTGATTCCTACGGTTGAGTGATGAATCATTCCTCGCCAACTAATTTGTTGCACTTGCATTCATTTATAAAGAGTGTCCATGCTTGTGTCAATGTTGAATGCTTTCTAGTTGCAGAATGTTAATGTATGATTTGAAATATGCAACACGATTTTTATTGTTTTAATTGCATATGAATTGTATTCTGCTAGTAGTTTAGGCTTTTAGAATTAAATTGTGTTACGAGTTTCTCATATTCGATTATGTTGTTGTTAGAGCTTGAATTAATCATAATGGTGAGCGATTAGAGAGGAATTTCAATTTGGGTGCTTCAAGGGGCAAGGTAGGCATCATAGTATGTCACAACAATATTGACAACACCACACCAATTCTCATTGCAAACAATAGTGCATCAATGCACAAAAATGTGCATTGGTGGTATACATTGGTGTTGTTTATGTATAACAAAACACCAAAGTATTGTGAGTATTGATTTTTAGATTAAAGTTTTGTTCGTTTTTAATACTTACGATATCATAATATATTTAATTAGTAATTATCATAATATATTTAATTAGTAAATCATGAATCTCTTATTACTAATACTTTCATAATTATTACTATTTTTTCATAATTAATTATTAATTAATATTTTATGATATAATGGTTGTTGAGATTTGTTACATTTAAGTGTATATATACAATGTCAAATCAAAGTAAGAAATTAGTTGATACATTGAAAATGAATATATAAAATATCCATCTAGATACACTATTAAGAACCACATAAAGTTGATACATTGAAAATGAATATATAAAATATCCATCTAGATACACTATTAAGAACCACATAAGAATAACCCAAATGTGAAATATATTAAATAATAAAACATTTTCCACTATAAAAAAAGCCTAAAATTACCATAATCTACATTTTTTATGATAAAAGAAGATTGACATATACAATATGATAAAAAAAGATTGATTAATTGAAATCCCCCAAAAGTTGCCTTACTTGTCACACTTAAGTTGTTTTAATTATTTTTTAAATTACCATAATCTACATTTTTTTATGATAAAAGAAGATTGACATATACAATATGATAAAAAAAGATTGATTAATTGAAATCCCCCAAAAGTTGCCTTACATGTCACACTTAAGTTGTTTTAATTATTTTTTGTTTCTTCAACACATGAGGATGACATTTGCACATCAATTGGACTATGCATCCAATCTTCAACTACCATTTCTAGCGCTTGATCATGCTCAATACGTAAATATAAAATTAAGGTCAATTATTACAATATGCCTTATTCACCAACCTCCAAAAACTATACTTACTAATACACTTACATGAGCATCCATTGCTTTGTGAATGATATATATATCGCCGAAGCTTTGTTGCATGCCTCTAGCCATCGAATTGTTAGGATGGCTCCCCATAAGCTTTGTTGCATGCCTCTAACCATCAAATTATTAGATGGCTCTCCGGAGAGGTTTAGATGAAACAAAGTTTAGTTATAATAAATTATGTGTTGTACCAATCTAAACACGAGCTGCAAAATAATTCCTTCACTACTCTCTTCAAGTCGATGTCAATCAATTTAGGTGATGGTTCTTCTCCAAACTTAACCAACTATGAAACAAGCATGGTTTATGTTTAAAGTATAATATGAAGCATCGACTATGAATTGCAAGTGATCAAATTAAAAATAAAACAGCATCCAATGGCCTTCACACAAGATTGATGATCTTGGGCTCAATTATGAATCGACTGGTTTAAACAAGAAGACCATAACCACATGCATGTCAACAAACTTAACTACAGAATAACACAATGTGAGTTAGCATGTTTGAAGTTTCTTTTTATTTTGTTGGGGTCAAGCTCACAGCCCAAAAATAAATCCATTCTTATTAGGCACCCATTATCACTGGCTTGGAAGGTCCATATCATCCACTAACAATGGATCCAACTGTCGGGATGGAGGGGGTGTTATGGATTTTTCTTTACATGCCCTGAAGAATTGCTGGTCCTACACTATAGGCAGGGCTCATTGAGGTAAGCAAAGCTTGTCATAAACTGGCACAAATATGATACAATCAACCACCTTCTCTTGTCTGGGAGGAATTTTTCAAGACTCCAACAAAATTCATTAGCCTCCCTTATGGAACCAAAGAATAAAACAAATAAAATGGAATGGAACGCTCAAAAGATATAGGATACATATGCATAATAATAAGCATACTTTTTCAAATGCAGTTTCGACATCCAATTCAAACAAGTATGATCTGCAGTGAGACAAACGAATGGGCATTCTCTCTGATTATAGCCTTGTTTGTTTCCTTCCAACCGAAAGCATACGAATGTGCATATGCAAGTTTTGGACAAAAGATATGCCAAATACTTAATACTGTTCCATTTATCAGGATAGTATATTGCCACTTGCCAGCAGGGCCTTGGTTCACTGGTGAGGTTTTAACTTTAAGTTTTAATCTGTCCACCAAGGTTATGTTCTTACTGTGGTCTGCCCCATCCAAACAGAGTATCAAAAATGTATGCAAGTCCTAAGAAAATTTGATGAGAAAGATACATGTCAGAGGTGGAACCTAAAGCCAAAAGAAGTCAGTGTCATGCCCGACCTCAGGACATGTTTCAAAGCAACTTCAAAAAGAAAAATGATCCCACTAACTTTACAGTGCAACTTCCATGGGAAAAAAGAATAGATGAATGCACATGTCATTTGTGGTGCAATTTTATGCTATAATTTTGGATCACATGGCAAGAAACAATTGGTCCCGCGTAATATCATTCTCATGTTAAATACAGTGATGTGTACACCACAGAAAAAAGTAAGCAAAGCCTAATCCAGCGTCTAGAAACTGAAACATATTAGACCTGTCCCACAGTTATTGAACCAACACTAAATGATATTGAAAAATATGAATAATGTCAAATTTCTGAACAAAGAACTTCGTCTGAAATTCCAAACTAACGACGGGAGTGACTAGCTCCTACTCACCACCCTGAAGGCATAAGACGTTGCCTTCACATTATTGTCAACATACTTGGTGCTTTTAATTCTCATTAAAAAAATGCCTCCGCTAGACATCTAATTCCTGGAGCAATAATATTTGAGACACATAAGTGATTTCATTTGGGACAAAGTTTCCAAGTCAATGCAATTGTCTAAATGAACAGGAAGCAAATTATATCAACCTTGGATGAAAGAGGGTGTGTACACGTTCCTGGCGGACGGGGCAACTTGACTATTTACAGCTTTTAACCCTACGGAACCAAGAGCATTAATGAGAAATCTGCCACTTTTAACTAAGCTTTTCTAACTTCGTTATAGTCCAAACAATTTTTTTTTAAAAGCTCCGCTCATGTTTTGACTTGGTGTGAATCGTGATCCCTCTAGCCAATATAAGGAATCACTTGTATACATAAATGGTGTGTCGGACAGGGACCAGGCCCACATGAATAATGAGTAAAAAATATAATAAACTTTTAGATCTTCTCTTTAATTATGAGCATCATCCAATCAACACCAGTGCAGAACAATGACAATACTAGGGGCTAGAAACTTTGTCCATCGCCTACACCCAACCAGTAGGCTGTCATGGCAGGTCCCCTTTTGGAGGGGTTATACATGTCGCATGCTTGGGGGCAGTATCACCACCCCTACTTGACAAACCAATTAAACCCCATGTGACATGAGAAAGAATATAGTCTCCATCAATATTTGGCGTATAGATGGTTCTCTGGCTATTTTGGTGATTATGTTCATGAATCATAACTAAACATCATGAAATTTGTTCTAAAAGGTATAATTTAACTGTATTGTTACTTGTCAAGGACAGCATATGTCACAAGAATGTGGTGAGAAGATAAACATTCCCAAGCTAAACAGTGGCAACATTTACTTAATAGGTTGCTCAGCTCGTCACCCCGATCCTTTCAAGTCAACCTTTTGGCTGTTTCGTTAAAAAACTATCTGCATAGTTGAGTAATGAGTTCTAACATTGGGAAAATATCAGATATTGATCATAGATTGACTACCAATAATATCTCACTTGAGTTTTGGCCCTTTGCCAAATTATAATCAACCTATCGTTCAAAAACTATCAGCATAATCAAGTAGTGAGTTCTAACATTGGAAAATACCAGATATTTATCACAGACTGAAGCCACCTTCAATTAAATATCACTTGATTTGTGGCCCTTGGACAACTTATATCCTTTTCAGCCATCAACTTAATCTGTATGTTACCATACAACAAACAGCTTTCCTTTTCACTGAAACATAATTTCCAGCAAGACAATACATGTTTTGTTCGAGATCAAAAATTCAAAGTTAATATTTGATCAACCATAACGTCAAATTTAGCATCTTCAGTCTAAGCTTTTAAAGGTTACATTGTAGAGGACAAAATTCTCAACAGGAATGAAGACAAGTGTCATCCATACAATCTACGCCAGTCATCTTCAACAGATTTCTCAATCTCAATAGGAGTATTTTGGTTTTCCAACAATTCTTTTGAGAATATAAGATTCATATGACTCGCCAAAAGATCACCGAGCTTGCAAAGCATCTGAGGAAGAAAAACAAATCCTGCCACAATTAGTTCTAGAATATAGCAGAATTAATAAAGTTTTGTTTAAATTAGATCTACATATGGGATATATTTGTCTAGAAGCTTTCACATCTAAATGCAGAATGTGATAATTACAGTAGATCTTTGACATTTTGCAAGAATAGTAATAAGACAATTAGAATTTTTTTTGGGTAAAATGGCATATATACCAAAATTATTGTACATATGATTATGCACAGAATCATGGATATACACTGATGCCAGAAAGTTAAAGGATTGCTCTTTTTAAAAACAAATCTATCTTTTATAAGTTCCCTCTGCAGATAAAGATCATACCTGTGAGTCTTCCACCTGTTGTGTTCTGGCCCCCTTACTATCTAAATGGCTTTTTCGGGTAGTTGGAGCTAACAGCAGCACTGCTGGCACTTTCAAAACGTGAACAAAATGAAGAAAGGAAGCTAAGAGATCATCAGATATCTGTGTTGTTGGTGGCAGCCTTTTAAGACCTTTTATGATGGCCTTTGAAAAATCAGACCCTTCGTTGATTTCAGCTGTGTATAGAGATTGCTCCATGTCTTCTAGCTGTAGAGATCTTAGATTTTGCTGGGATTTTGGAATCACTGTAAAAGAAGGAAATATGACTGTGAAAGACAACGACTGTGTGGAAGCTTTTGTCTTGATGAACTTCAGAACTTCATACGCTACACAAGCACTAGTAGGAGCCTTGTAGTTTTGAAGGAGTATCAAGGACACCTGCATTTACAACAGGTGTTCAGATTCATGCACAGACTCCATCCTGAATGATATGAAAGTCAAGTATGCTCTATGTGACCACTTGAATCACAGACTGATAAAACCTATGGATGAAACTGATCTGCTATGAAAGTTACCTCTTTGATTTTGGAATCAATTTCCAAAGTACAAGACATGTTTTATATATTTACTTGCATCCCAAGCACTGGTATTTACTTGCATCCCAAGCATTGTCATATGACAAATATAGAGAGACTTCAATTCATGAACTGATGAAATTATGTCTGTAGGAAAATTGAACATCTCAAATTGATCACAAATTAGATGCCTTCTTTTTTTCTTATCCAAATGATTGTTATAATTTTAATGAACTTAAGCCAAGGCTGTCCCCATAGTTGATGACAGAACTGAATTTAGTTTTACTGATAGCTTTTGTTAGCAAATAGAAAAACCTTTCAACTCGGTAGAATAAGTTTGAAATTTGTGTCTTTTAGGTTTTGATGTGACTATGGTTTGGTTGTGCCAAGGTTTACATTTCTGCTTAAGTAAAACATTGCAGACTTGAAAAAAGGACATGCTGATGGGAATCCTCTTCAGCAAGTGAACTTTACCTTGGTATCAACCAGAAATGTAAACCATCAATCAATAAGAAATGGAAGAATTTTGTATACTAGATTGGACATACAAGAAAGTGCAAACTGTGATTTGCTACAGAACAAGTTACGTAAAATAGGTAGGGGCTCTGACATCTTTACAGAAAAAAAACTAGAATGGCTTTTATAAGCAAAAGCCAATTCGTGCCCACATGTTAGCATTTCTTACTTTATTAGGAAGGGAACCTCCTTGAAGTCCTATTGTTAGATAGATGTAACTCTTTGATCCATAAAGTAACATATGATGCATTTCTTGGAAAAAAAAACTATGTTAAATAGGAAAACCTATGTCAACGGAGGTTAAATTGGGCACTGGGCAGTGAAGGACTGTTGGTAGCTACCTCACCCAGGTTCAATCTTCAGTACATGCATGCTGTTCATGGGCTGTAGCTCTTCCACAAGAATTGGTTCTTGCTTGCCCCTTTTGAACAGAGCCAACTCCACAAGGAGCCTTCTCAAGTGGATGGGGAGCCTTCTCAAGTAGATGGGGACTGTTATCACCCAAACTCAAACCCTTACAGATAAAGTCCTAAAGATCAAGGTATGGTCTTGATGAAACAAAGAGGGGGCCACTGTCACCTCACTAACCCTCTTCTGCACTTTAGGTTGGCTCTTCTCCAACTCAAGGGGGGCTTCCCTAGATTAGGATTACTAGAGCTCACAATAAGGTCCAAGGTGAAATGAAGTTATATCTCTAGCAAAACCGTTTTCCTTTAGTAATAAGAAAAGAAGTGGATGGAAAGACAATGGATTAGTGTCTTATCCATTGGGCAAAATGGGGTCAAGCAAGGCTCATATGGGGCTTGAAAGAATGATAAGGAAGGGTTAGAGCTGAAAGATACAAACCCTAGTCACTCTCTAATTGCTTCACCTTCAGAAATCTAAGGAAAGGAAAACCCTAGTTTGATATTTTCAAATAATCTTGAAGGGTTACTTGTCATGCTAAGAGAGCATACAACCAAGAAATGAGAAACATGCCACAACTCAACACTTCCAACTGACAATCGCCACATAAAAGAAAAGAGACTTACTCCATTAGTTCTCAATGAAACGTGAGCAAAAACAAAACCATCCAATGGAGTGCTTCAATCGACCATCCATGAGAAACCAAAGGATATTCAACTAAGCTATAGGGGATTTCTCCCACAACCCAACCATGACAAATGAAAAAGAGAGCAAACCCTCATATAGGTTTTAGCTCATCTTCCTCTTACAATAAAATATCAATAAAAGTCCTAGATCTCGCCTAGGGACTAGTAAAGAAACCAAAATACTCCAACTATTATGACAAAAGCCATAAAATAAGGTGGTCAATGCCACATGTACAAGGCTCCAATAATGAAAGAGTGGGACACCTCCATCGAGCAAGGGGAACATGAAGAAAATCCCAACGCCTAGCCTCCAAAGGGTCTCCAACTGTAGCGCTTTAAGGAAGTAGACCCATTAAACACTCAAAATGGTGAATGAACCCTAGATCTAGGGTTTGACACCTCCTAGATCTCCTCCAACGCCAAAACATCCTCCTCAAATCATGCAACTACTCTAAAATAGGACCCTCCTAAAAACAAGGCATGAAATTTCATCAAGGCACCTCAAGAGACATGTGTGATACTTCCAAGGAATAAGCTCCTCAAAATGCATGTGGTTCTCCAAGAAAGCGTCCATCATTAATCGTGAGCAAGTGTGCATGCAACCTCCAAGAGTGGCATGTGCAAGCTCTCCATGTGTGTTCCCTTAAGATGTGTAAATTAGCTCCCAATTGTAGGATATTTCCTCGGCCAAGATGTGTAAATGTCCCCTTAAGATGTGTAAAATAGCTCCCAATTGTAGGATATTTCCTCAGCCAAGATGTGTAAATGTCCCCTTAAGATGTGTAAAATAGCTCCCAATTGTAGGATATTTCCTCGGCCAAGATGTGTAAATGTCCCCTTAAGATGTGTAAATTCCAAGCATGAAAAAGGTGAGCAAGCAACCTCCTAGAGTGGATGCCCTCCATTATCTAAGGCATGAAAGCATCTCCACAATGAACACTCCAGATGATCCTCCAAACATGTGCAACAAGATCTCAATGCATTGATTGACCCACTAGGAGATGAAGAATGATGATCATATGCCAAATCTAGCCCTCCAAGCTAGGACGCTACCTCCAAAAACTCAATATCCAAGAGCCAACTCATTAATACATGTGCAAATGCTAGATCCATGTGTTAAATTTTTAAGGTTAGGATAGTTTTTAACATAAGAAATAAACTTTAATGCATGAACAGAAATATAAAACAAGATTCAGAATAGTACTACTCCAATCAATTTAAACTACAATAAATTCAGAATAGTACTACTCCAATCAATTTAAACTACAATAAAATCACACATGATTTTCATATCTTGCAACTTTAACACTCCATTGGTCACTACGTTAAAGTTGGCCCTCGAGATTCATCAAATGCCACGTACAGTAACAAAATGATAAAATAATGTACAAGAGGTATCAGCAGTAAAGAATCATAACCATTATTTTGAACCAGCCTCATACTCAGATACTTTTAGGTTTGATCTTGTCACAGAAGGGACAAGTCAACTGGGTAAACAAATGACGTACCTTGAGAGAGAGCTGAATAGGGTTAAAGCAGAAGCATACTGACCTCAGGTTCTTAGTCAACAAGAAGAGAAACTTCAATCAAAGACTCAAACTTTAGCAACACAGTCATACCTAGTACAGTCATGCTAACAAAGGACATACAGTCACGCGGGGTAAGGATACAGTCACATTGTGCAGAGAGACGCAATCATACTCTTGCACAGCCATGCTTTCACAGTCATGTTGGGTAGGAGACACATGGACATGCTGTCAGGTGGACACACAGTCATACTCTTACACAGTCACGTAGGGCATAGTCACACTGAAAGACACGCAGTCCATGTTGAAGAAGAAGAGAAACTTCAATCAAGAAGAGAAACTTCAATCAAAGACTCAAACTTTAGCAACACAGTCATACCTAGTACAGTCATGCTAACAAAGGACATACAGTCATGCGGGGTAAGGATACAGTCACATTGTGCAGAGAGACGCAATCATACTCTTACACAGCCATGCTTTCACAGTCATGTTGGGTAGGAGACACATGGACATGCTGTCAGGTGGACACACGGTCGTACTCTTACACAGTCACGTAGGGCATAGTCACACTGAAAGACACGCAGTCCATGTTGAAGAAGAAACTCACGATCATGCTGGGAAACCCATAGTCCACGCTGAACAAGAGACTCACGGTCATGCTAGGAAATCCACAATCCACACTGAACAAGAGATTCACAATCACGCTGGGATAGAGACCACAGTCACGCTGCAAGTATATATACACATAGTTACGCAGTGAATAGATACGCAGTCGCATGGATGAAGGAGACACAATCGCGCAGGTGCAGTTAAGCACATAGTCACGTGAAAGGGGAGAAATTCACGGTAAACCTAAGAGAGATGACACTCTGTCAAGCAAAGCGGTGACACAGTCACGTTGGATAGAGACTATTGTCATGCGGGAGAAGGACAATGCTAAGCGAAGGATTCACAGTTGCATGGAGCAGTAGGAGGAAAACACATTCATGCCAGGAGCAGCAACAGAGGAAAACACGTGGAGCAACAGTAGTGGTCACACAGAGGGAGAGAACCTGGTCACAATAAACAGTAGGAGGGGTCGTGAATAGAAGCAATCAACCATAGGTAAAAAACACGATACAACTTCTTCGTGAATAACATAATGAAGTAAATCACTTTTATAGGGTCTCGGTGGTTAAAAAGACAAATAGGTTAACTTAGGATAGGTACCAAAGGTCCTAAGGATGTCATAAAAATAAAACCAAAAATAAAGTGGTCCAAAGGTAAAATAAAACTATAAACAATAAATGGTCCAATGGTCTTATAATAAAACCATAAACAACAAATGGTCCAATGGTCTAATAATAAAACCATAAAGTAAATGATCCAATGGTTTTAATAATAAAACCATAAAGAAAAAGAACTTAGGATAATGTACCAACAGTCAAAAATAAAACCCATACATCATAACAAAGGTACACACAATAAGAGTGCTAGTAAGATAAAGGACCATGAGTCAACCAAAGGGGTCACAATAAGACAACCCACATACCCACAAGATCAAGGTGAACCGTAAAGGTGGACAAACAACTCCTTTTACCTATAGGAACAACAAGACCAAGGACTTTAATCTTTTCTCTCTCTCAAGGTACAGTGTTTCATATATTTTTATCATCACTGCATAAGGGGAAGCTCCAAGCTAGATGGTATGATCCTTTGGTCCTCAATACTGCTCCTAAGTGTTAGGTGCTAGTGACATTATCAAGGAGTGGTCGGTCCCTTGAGAAACAACCTAGCAATAACCGATTAGGAGAGAGGACATCATCTTAGTCAACTTGACCAAGATTCACCTGGTTAACTGACCAGGGGTGCTCCTACAAGAACTGCTTGGTCCCAGACCAAGTATTTGCCTAGTCCAAAACCAGGAAGTCTCTGTCTCAACCTGCAGAATTTGCTTGGGCCTCGTGTGCAAGAAACTGTCTGGTCCTAGCCATAATACCCTAGAGACATATAGGGGCCCTAACCACATGTTAGGGACTTTTCCATGGCATCTACCTGCTTGGTCCCAAACCAGGAACCCCAGGAGACTACTGGGGGCCCTAAGGTACCTTCTAGGGTCTTACTCTGCCCTAGTTAACTGACTAGGGTACCATCCTCTCTGAGAATGGATCTCGCCACTGCACTAACTTTAACACCATGGAATACAGAGCCCACCAATACTCAAGCGATCCTCATGAAGGGGACGACCGCTTCTTCAAGCAACAAAGTACAACCATGCATCAAAATGTGCCAAGAGAGAAGAACATGGGGAGTGCACTCCTAGAAATGATAACCAATAATGCCAAGATGTCGTCCAAGAGCCAAGAAGCAAGGGCGCTCAATGGAAAACCAAGAATTATCAATCTCCAAGTGTAAAACATACCATAGAACTAGGGTGCTTCAATAGCAAGGCCTCCCAATACCATCATGTCATGCATGCAAGCTAAGTGTTCCCTCAAAAGTGGTGGTCCATGTCATCCAGATTCCAAATTAACCTAACAAGGCTAAGGCACTTCATGGAAAGATGATCAATGTGTCATGAGCAAGTGACATATGAGTGAAGTGCACCATCATATCTTAGAGTGTTTTAGCTAGGAGGCCTCAAATCCTCATAACTGCATTAATAATCATGCTGTCAAACATACCATAGGAAAATACTTCATAAAAGAGCAATTATCAACACCTTTAAAATTTAGGGAGACCCTAATTTGATGGTTCCATTCCATGAAAGCACAGTGTTAGACAAATGTTAAGCAAAGATACTCCAAGCATGCCAATATTACCAAAAGGAGTTTGTATCAATATCAAAACATCATGGAGAGATCATATCCAATAGATACTAGCACCAATATACCATGAGGATCCATCAACCAAACACCAACTAGGGCATCAAAAGAACAGGAACCATAAATCTAGCATCAAGTACCCAAGGTATCCAGCAGCTGCATCATCCTGTCAACAAGCACTTGTGATGAAAATCACAAGTGTAGGGCCTTAAACAATATATGGGGTAACAGGGACCAGATGTGATCCTTGGGTGACTTTAGCAAAAGAGATCCCCCCAGTCATGGCTGTTTAGCCAAGAATACCCTCACAAGTCAAAGCCTGGTGTAATTCCTGCCGACCGAGAAGCATTTGTTCAAAAAGAAAATCAGGAAAAAATATAGTGTTTGAAAACAGGGAAAGAACTATAGTATTATACAAAATAATATATATAGCATTATGTTAGTTTCAGACTATAGTAAGCGGATTCTCCACTCACAAAATAAAACCTAAAATCTAGGTACTGAAAAACTGAATTTCAATCAAAAGGGTAAAAATTCTGAATAAGCTAATCTACAAACACGTCTCACTGAAAAAATGAACAGCAAATACACAGATCTGAACCTCTCAAAACAACCTCTGTATTATATTAACTGAAAAGAATAAATTCACAATACAAACAGTTTAAAATCCTTAACACCATGAAGGCGGGAAAACCCTAATTGCCTTAGGTAGTGTGCTTAGTTTGCATCGATAAGCTCAAACATGTAAGTGCCTCAAACCCAAGATTAACTGCACCGTCCTAGAATAGAAGGCTATCTTACCCAAAGCACTTAATCTCCTAGGCATATGCAGCTTCCTAGATTTTGAATGCATGTACATAAACTTGCATGGATAACTGCACCTACTTAACAAGAAGAGGCCCTAATCTAAAACTGGACCAACAGCTAAGGTTGAACAGCACTTCTAAATTAGGAAAACACTATGGTAGGCACATGCATGCACCCCCATTCATAGAACTGTCTATATCAACAAAAGTATCTCATAGAGGCTTCCACTAGTGCTGCAGCGCGCTCACACATCAACCTCTCTGCTGCACAGAAGTTGAGGTATGCTGGATCTGCTGATGTGCGCCAATGCTGGAAAAGAATCAACTGCCAAGTAGCACAGGTCAAACTCTAACACATGAGACCATATTTTTGTTAGAGATCCTACATATAAACATATTTAAGGGAGGGCAGGGGGAATTAAGCAACTGCAGTGCCCATAATGGTTTAATAACAAAACCATCTTTATAGATTAGGCATTACAATAAAAAATGATTATACCCAAGTACAATAATGAAAGTTAGCCCTTATACAAAAGGTAAGAATTAATCAATGTAAAAAGACAGTAAGTACATATCCTCAAACTAAAAATTATCATGCCTTTGATGTCCAGTGGTCTCGTACTCATTTCTATGAGGCATGTCACTGCAATCCAAAACCTAACCAACTTCTGGCTAATCAAGATTGGCAAGAGTAGAATCCAAAATAAAACTCTAGGAATTTGCATCCCAATCCTAAGTAGGCATCAATGAAAAAACTTGAAAACTATTTCCTGCATGGCAAGGGAAGGAATTACTAGTCAAGGAAAAGAATTTACATATTGATAGAGGGGATGATTTTGGTCACTTAACCTTTACACATTATGATTAATTGCATCTGAACTTCAATGCTAACAATTAGTTGTATGTCATTAAGTGGTTGTAAGACAAAGGCATAGGCTTGAGCAAATAAAAAAGAAAGCATCCCAAGGTGATTGTGATGAAAGTAGGGAATAAATCCCACTCTCCCAAAGCTGAAATATATGAAAGCAGGGAATAAATACCGCTTTCCTAAGGCTGAAATATATTTCAATGATGATTTGAGTCAACTTGGCCAGGGGAACAAAGTGGACCAAGTTGACTCACAAGGATTTTTACTTTTTAAGTATTTTACGATGTCCAAGTCACTCAAAGCTTGGAACAGGCCTCATTCACACATGTACCCACCTTAAAAGCACAACCGCATTATCACGGCAGCTAGTGTTGCCCAATTAACACAACCCACACCATGAAAGACATGGTCCACAGTATTACCAAAGAGAACATGCCCATTGTATTTTGAACACGAGTCATCATACTACAAACTCTCCAACTTACTGCTATACCACAGCAAGCCAAATGAATAATGCACACTATTTATAAGTTCATATTTTAATTAAAAAAAAGGAAAAAAAATGATATCAATGTTGTTACCAACTTTTTTGTACCATAGTTGGGTTACCTAAGGAGCCGCCGGTTGAAAAACTTGTTCAAAGTCTGATTCCAGTGTATCAGTTGATCCGTCTGCTTGTCTAGCCAATATGGGCTAGCCACTTTTTTATTTGAATAATTTTGACCATGGCCCCGCAGGGTTTGTAATAAAATGTGCTAGTAGGGTATCTTTGAGTGGTTCGGTCTCCTGAGACGTAGAATCTCAAATAAGGTATTCCAGGGAGTTTTTTGCCCCTGACAATTATCCTTTGCCTTCAGCCGAGTATAATTGGCGAGGTTTTCTCCCGCTTCCTCCAAAGCTAGAATGCCCGATGTTGAATTTTGGGCCTTGGGGGGTTATTAGAGCCCAACTAAGTGTTATAAACCTACTAGGCATTATTTAGATAGATCATGGTCATGTCCTAAGTCATCTGGACATGTAAAAAAAATTTGAAAAAATCTTTTTCGAATGGGGAAAAATTTGTTTTTTTAATTTTTTAATTTTCAATTACTTTTCCTAAGTTTTTTGGGTTAATTTTTCCATAAATTAAATGGAAAAAACCCGTTTGTAATAAATCAGTCATTCGGACTCCGAATTCAGTGATTGAAGGCTCTAACCTTAAGCCAAAAATCATTCTTAATCAGCCAGCCAGTCAAAACCAACTTTCAGATCAACAATCGGACACATAATGCATTTTTTCTCGAAAAAGTCAGTTTTGAGGAAAAAATGAAGTTTAATTAAAAATGATTATTTTGGAGAAAATTAAAACTCTCCAAATTAATCCAAATTCGGCAAAATAAAAGGCCAAATGACATCTCACCGGGCATTAATGAGCATTGGAATTAACGAAAAGTTGGTTCAGTCAGCATTCAATGACCAGAAGGACATCTTTAACTAGCATTTGCGCCTCCTTCAGTCAGGCTCGCGTGTGGGTGAGGTGGAGAGCATTCATTCGTTTGGTGATTTGATCAAGGCTGAACTGAGGCTTGCACTGATGACCACTAGGCAGTGGCTCCTCCATACCTAACAAAGTAGGTTTCCAGACCTAGCAGGCACCCTTCCTATGCAGTAGGACGTCTCCTTCATCCATTCATGCCCCTCTCTCTCCTAAAGGCGCCTTCCACACGTGTGGGCTCATCTGTGGGTTCATTGCAGTGATTAGGGTTGGAGTGGGGGCGCCTTGCCTGGGTGGAGACCTCCCCTCACTCTCGGTTCTCCGATTTAGGTTTGGGATCTCTATTTGGTGGCCAGGCTAGTTAGTTTATGAGGATTGGTTTTAGGGTTTTAGCACTCTCTCATTGTATAAATAGAGGCTCCTTTAGCTCTATTCGGATGGATTTTTGTGTAGAGAAACTCTGGTGAAACTTTGTAAATGCTTGTTGCTTTTATGCAACCATTGGAATAAAATCAAGGCTTTGGAGGCTCATGTGGTGTGACATTGTGGATTATCTTACTTGATGGATGAGGTGATGTTGTTTTAATGCTTTTCTTTCTTGCCTATTTGAGATTATGAATCTATGCTTTAGAAGGCTTCTGTAAGCACATAAGAACAGGTATTTGTGGTTTGCAAGTTAGTTGTTTATTGATTTACTGTTAGAAATTAAAAAAGAGCATTGTTTTATTCAGTTATATTTCATGCTACTTCTTTATTTCAAATTGTGAACAATACATGATCTAATCCTTTGTTTAGCAAGTCTATGAGTTGTTATTTTGCAGATTCTTCCATCCAACCAAGCAGGAGTTTGAGCTCAGCTGCATCTTCTTCTCTTGGAATCAAGTACACATTTCTGGTAATGGCATGCTCATGAGATCCAAGTGTCTTTAAAAAGATCCACAGGTTTGACCATTTTCTCCTTACTTTTATTCATCTTTCAAGGTAAAAAATCTTTATTGTCTTGGGATTAGGGCACGTTTGGGCTAAAGTGAACATTCATTCACTTAGCCTTTGCCCCGGTTGGCTGCCCTGTTTACTTTTTGCAGCCTTTTAGGCCTTCTTTTTGCAGCCATTCCTACCTTTCTTTCGCTGTCCACTTTTCCTTACTTGTTACCCTTTTGGACAGCCCTCTTTTGCCTCCTTTTTCCACTTTTTGCAGACCCTTTCCATCCTCTTTTTGGGCCATCTTTTGGGCTGTACTTTCAGCTTTTTTCACCCTCATTTGCAGCCTTCTTTCTCTGATTTGCAGCCCTCTTTCTCCCTTAGTTTCCAGCCTTCTTTGACTTACCTTTTGTCCTTTTTTCACTCCCCTTCCACCTCTCTTGCCTTGCCTTTTTCTTGTCTCTTTTCTTCCTTCTTTCCGGTAAGTTTGGGTAGTTGTTTTTAGCTAGTTTGTAGATTAAATTTCAAGTTATTTTTTATCACTAATATCATAACAAGTGTGTGTCTAGAACTCTTAGTTGCAGACAGGTGAAGGAGAGCCCAAAGGCCACGAACAAGCAAGGAGTGCAAAAGAACAAAAAGACTGCTATCCCTCTTCTTTCATCCCCTTCTTTCCCCGTTCTTCCAAGAAGCGGGGAACATATCATCATTGTAAAAGACTAATAAAAAGGGCTACTGGGAGCAAGTCTCCTTTCTTTTATTACTTCCCCTATTTGGGGGAAGTGTGCCTTGTGTCACTTTTCATGATTTCTTAGTGCAGTTTTCTTTAAGCAATTAGTTTAGTTCTTTGATTAGACTTAGTTTTTATTTTACTAATTGCTAGTTGTTACTTAGTTTCATTTCCACTAATTGCTAGATTGATTATTGCATGTTGGCATCTTGTTATAAATTGCTAAATCATAAAAAGAACCAAAATCTCTTGAATCTCACCTTAAGGTGGATCAAGAGTGCTCTCTGTCGGAGAGTTTAATCAACCACCTTTCATCTTAATTGTTGTGTTTGTTTAATCTAATAGTTCATAAGTAAGACTCTTGAACTTGCCGAAACACAAGTCAGAAACACTCTTTATCGGAGAGCATCTTAGGTTTGCACAACCCCTGCATTAGTTTCATCCATATTAGCTAAGTCTCTTGAACCACTGTCCTAAGACAAGGTCAAGAGCGCTCTCTGTCGGAGAGTTCTAATTAATTATCTTAATAAAATTCGCAACACACACCCCTTCAATTAATCAACCCCCTTTCTTCCTTGCCGGAGTATGCTCTGACCGATCTTAGATCAGAGTACCCAGAAACGGCACTGGATCTTTAAACCCTGTAAGAGTAACCTAATAATACTTAAACACCCCGTAACCAACGCACCGACATTGTAGAGATTCTTCCCAAGTACTTCCTAATAGAGGCGTCGAAATCTCCCACTGTCATAGATTCCCGGCTAGCTGGTCAATCTTGGCGATACCAACCTGGGATACTGGGTGGGCCCGACATGTCTTCAATGGAGGCAACGTAGAAGAGTCTTCCGACTTTGACAAACCTTTTTGTTGACACCCTAAAGCAAGACCACTGTTAAAAAACTCTTAAAATCTACCAAGAGCACTTGCAAAACGTAATATTCACCAGTTGATTTCAAGACCTGTTTCAATATGCATTTTACAGTATTTTCTGACTCCATAAGGCACTGGTCCTTCTAAATTGCATTATTTTGTATTTATCAATTGCCTGTGGCCTGCTTTAAGTTTTACTTGTGAATACATAATTAACCAAGTCTGGAATCATTACTTATCTTTTAATCTCTTGTCAGCAACGTGGATTGCTTTGATGTATGTGTCATATTCATAATATTAATCATTTAAAATCACAAATAACTCCTAAACAACACCCATCCGCATCCAAAACATCCAAAACTTAACTTAAACATTAAGCCATCGAAAACTCTTTGTTAGGGACTACCCCCCTTGGCTTCGTTAGGAGTTAGCCTAAACGAAGGAGCTAGGAGTAGGTGACAGTACCTAGCTCTGTGCTTGCCCCCAAGGTCACACCTCTCCCACTTTCTCAAGTGAGGAGACAGCTTTCGGAAGATTTTTGCTGCTGTTGTGCAATCGACGGACAACAAATGTCCAATTAGACCAGTTTGGATTGTCCGACATGTGTCAAGCCCCTTTGATAATGGAGAAAAACAACTCTAAAAGGTCAAACACCTTGTGTCTCACGCACACACAAGAACTCTACACCCACAAACGTTGAACTTGAGTTGTTTGCATGGCGGCACCCCATCCCAACCACTAAGCCATAGGCGAGATTTCCAAGAAACACGTGATACTAGAGAAAATGCACACTAATGTTGAGCACACACTTATACTAAGAGGGGGGGTGAATCAGTATAAGACAATTTTTTTACTTTTTCAAACATTCATCAACCATAAGAAAATAATCACATACGCAGAACATGGAACACAAGATTTACATGGAAACCCTTTAGGGAGAAAACCACAAAGCTTATGTTTATAATTCTTTGTAGACACCAACCTACTAGAACAAATATTTGTAGGCACCAATCCCCACCGTTAATCACCAACTTGGTTAGAGACACCAATCTCTTTGTTTGAGCGACACTAACCTTCTAGTTACAATTTCTTCTTTAGTACGTATAACTTCTTCAAAAGATGGTAACACTCACATTACCTTTATTGAGTCTATTTGCTACTTTTGCCTTCACCGGGTTTGACCAAAATTCGAATTTCCAAATGAATTTATGGTAGCTTTCCCAAAGCTTACTATTTTTGGCCTCTTCCCAAGAACGAACTTGTACAACATGCCATGTGTCTAATTTGCAAATCTGGTTCTGGAATTTTTACCCAAAGTACTTTGGTATGTCTCCTTAGATTCCTAAGAATTTCACATCTGAAATGTCCCAGAAAAGAAGTTATAGAGAAAATGACAAGCTGACTTGTTTGAAATTGATTTCAAGACCATTCAAAAACCCTAAATTCCACAAGGTATATTTTAGAAAGAATAACAAAAAAAAAAAGACTGTAATTTTTATAAGGTACTTTTGTATGTCCCCTCGTATCCCTGAAAATTTCATGTTATGAAAAGTCCCAGAAAAGAAGTTATAACAAAAATGTCAAATTGACCTGTTTGAAATTGATTTCAGGAACATTTAGAAACCTAACTTCAACAGGGCATATCTCAAAAAGTATAGCAAAGCAACATTTAAAATTTTCACCTAAGGTACTTTTGTATGTCTCCTCGTATCCCTGAAAATTTCATAGTCTGAAAAGTCCCAAAATTAAGTTATAGCAAAAATGTCAAATTGGCCTATTTGAAACTCATTTCAGGACCATTCAAAAACCTAACTTCCACAGGGCATAAATCAAAAAGTATAGTGAACAAACATCTGAAATTTTGACCACATCTACCTAGAGACCTTGCCTCTGTTTCCTCAAAATTTCACGGTCTGAAACCTCTCAAAACATAAGTTATCACAAAAATGTCAAACTAACCTGTTTGAAATTGATTTCAATATCACTCAAAAGCCCTACCTTCCACAGGGCATATCTCAGAAAGCATAGCGAACTTATGTCTGAAATTTTGACCACATGTACACACACACTTTCTCTCAATACTTTCTCTTTTATACTTTATCATAACCCTTCATGAAGAGACGTGTTCATTCAAAAAGACACTACACCCACTAATTAAATAATTAATGAAGGGGCATGTTAATTTTTTTTGTAAGTTAGAAATCATATTAAAAGACAAAGGAAAATGTACAAAAATACAGTGCCAAGGGACCTCCTATGGCGAGAAAACAGCCCCCAGCAGAGTTATGCAGGCCTCTCCAGAGGAGAAAACAGCCTTTCATCAGAGTGTTTCTTCCATATCTATAATATTGTTCATTGAGAAACAAAACTATAAGCATGAAAGCCATCAAGAGTTTGTCATCTCTGTAGCAAAAAAAACTTTCACCCAAAGTTCAGAAAAAGGCATTAACAGAAATAAAAGCTACTTGATAGCGGCGTTTGTGCATGATCACAATGTGGACACCTTGGGCTCACCTTAACCTTGACAGTTGCTTCTTGGCCATGCGTTGTATTGTTGATGTCGGCTTCAATGCAGGCGTCAATGCAGGATGGATCTTTCTGAGCGCCCTTCTTTCCAGTAGTTTGTTCTTCCTCTTTAATCCTGATATTCACCTCTGGAACCATGGCCGCACCATGTTCATTGTCAGCATTCTCAAAAGTCCCATGGATGGTGTCGTCCTCAGCAATGATCAAGGCAAAGGCGAAGGAAGATGATAAACCAAGGCTACCTCCGCGCAACAGTCCAGAATGGCTTGAACTTTATCCCTATGCTCGAGGAGACGCACTTGACATTCTTCCTCCGCTTCACTGAGGTCGTTTCGCAAGAGGAGCAGGGCATTCAACATTCGAGCAAGCTGCCTTGGAAGGCCCGTTTTCAATTCTCCTTTGTTTGGGTCAACATTTCTCCCACCTCGCCTTCCCCTATGGCCGGAGCGAACCATATTCTCTGCAGTGTGATTCACAGTCGTCGCAGGGTTGATAATTGTCCAACATAAATGGATTACAAAGGAAACTCCACGCCCAGTAAATGTTGAGTGTCGAAATCGCAGAGGGAATGCTACTACAAGCGAGAGACATGGCCATTAAAAGGTAGAGTTCACAGACAAGGAGGAGTGAATGCCACTCGAGTGGCCCTGTCGCGTCCAATCTCGGGAGTATCCTATGTGTAAATGTGGAGGGTTGGTAGCAGCTGCATGGTTGTCACCTCGATCGCCTCACCACCTCTGCACCCCAGTCCCATCTACCATTACTTCACACAAATCGCCAACTGAAACACCATCCAAGAGAAGGGGCATGTTCATTAATTAAACAATTAATTCTCTTTTTTTATTTCACTTTTCCAAATACCATGGGCTTCCAAACCCATGGGTTTGAAACCACCATTTCGCATTGTACTTTTTCTTGTGCACTCCTTTTTTTAATATACTTGTAAACATATATATATATATATAGAGAGAGAGAGAGAGAGGCTCCCCCTTGCTTGCATATGCCTTAGAATAACATTAATAACAACATGTTCAAAGCCATGCCTTAATATGACATCAATGACAACATGAATCATTTGACATCAATGACAATAATTCCAACAATCTCCCCTTTTGTCATTGACGGCAATCTTCCAATGGAACACATAGTCCACCAGGCATAGAAAGGGTTTTCCCCCTATTTTCAACTCTCCCCCTAAAATCAACGACAACATTAATCCTTGGACATCAATGACAATAATTCCAACAATCTCCCCCTCTGTCATTGATGGCAATCATGCAACGAAACACAGTCCACGAAGCATAAAAAGAGTTTTTCCCCTGTCTGTAACTCTCCCCCTTTAACATCAATGGAAAAGGGATGCTCCCCCTAGGCTTGTGCTTCTCCTATCATCAACATTGCTTGCCCAATTTGCATCAGTATATGTTGTTAGAGTAAAATCTTCACCTATTAAGTACCACAAGTTGAAGTCCAAGGTTCCCTTTAGATATTTGAATATTCTTTTCACTGTTGCGCATGAATTTCTTTTGATGCAGCTTGAATCCGTGCAACCTATCCTACAGTTTGCAATATACAACCTTGATGATGTCGTATATAGTAGGCTGCTAATCATTAACTTGTACAATGTTTGATTTGCTTTCAAAGATTCATTTTGCTCAATTTACAATCTGCGACCATGGTGTGTTGACTGGGGCACAATATTTTATTATGAACTTCTTCAACATTTCCTTGATATACTTGGTTTGTGAAATGAATATGCCTTTGTCGAATTGAGAAATTTGTAACCAAGAGGGAATGACAATTCACCAAGCATAGACATCTCAAATCCCTTTTGCATTTCTATTGCAAATTCTTTGTACATTTTGCTCATGATGCTTCCAAAAATAATGTCATCTACATAAATCACAACATCAACTAATTTTATTCTAATGTCTTGATGTAGAGAGTACAGTCACCAACAACCCAAGATAATCAATCTCTATAAATCTAGATAGTCTTTGTATCAAACATAAGCAGTAGTACATCTCCAACAATACTCGAACATGGTTCAGTCGATCTCAACATATCCAAGTTGATTAAACAAGAAACAAGAAAACATCAATTGGGATTGCATATCAACAACTTCAAGTAATCCCCCTTTGAGGGATTAATAAGTAGCAGAAATAGTTCTTGTCGAATATTCCAGTGAACAAATACTCAGTTGAAACTCCAGTTGATTATCATGTCAGGTCGATCCTCGATCGGCCACTTCCAAGGCAATCATCAGTAAGTAAGACGAACATTACACGATTGTACAGTCAATGATACACAACAATATGAAGTCGTCAAACATCTGGTCAAATGATTCATGACCATCCATCAATCCAACCACAATCTATTATAGTAGTCAGCATTGGTCTACAATTCTATCTTTCACGTCTCTTTTGCAAATATCCGAAAGCATGATTGCCATTCCTTCGACTTTTATGATGAGGATGATGACAAAGCACAAATTTTTGTGTCGGTTGATCAAACGAAGTAGGCTCAAGGTCAAGTTCACTTACATGAGTAGAACAACTCGACATATCAGCAACAATGTCATTTGTAACAACATGCTCAAATTTTGGCATGTGAGGAATAGGCAACTCATCAATCTGTTTAGCACAATCAATAGTAGGTTTTGCTTCTGGAAAACCAGTCTAAACTCCACCTGCAACGAATAAAACTTCCCTAGTTGTAGCAAGGCCAAGTGTAGGTAGGGAGCCAACAACAGCATCATATCCAAGACCTATCTTAATTAATGGAGACCTTTGACAATTTATGATATGATCTAAGGTTTCAATACTCATTTCAAATTTCAAGCTTCTATTCAACTTAATAGTTGTTGCCTCTAGTTCCTTTCTTAAGGAAATAATTTCAGATTCCAGCTCTTCGTAGTTTTCTTCCTTTTTCTTCAATGCGATCCTCACCACTTCTTCTATCCCTCTTGCTTCTTCTAATTGAATGTTTAGGTTCATGATAATCTTTTTTGTTTCTTTAAGGTTTTGTGACATTTTGGCTTTTGAATCACGACCCTCTTCTTCATATTTCTACAACTGCTCCTTTTGTTTCAAAAAAAATTTCCTAAGCTTCTTTATTTCGCTTGAGGCACACTTGAGTTCTTCTTCAAGATCCACTTCCCCATCTGTTTTGGCATTTTCCTCTTCTTCTAAAACCGTCATTTCTTTCTCTTTGTCTTGATCGATCTTGGTTTCAATTGCCATAAAGAGAGTTTCTTCACTATCATTATCGGCATTGCTTTCATTGCTCTCTTCAAACAAGTCACTTATCCCTTTTGAGTAGAGACTCTTCTTCTTCTTATAAGAGTTATTATTTTCATGTTTGTCTTGTTTGTGGTTATTTTGATGATGTTTGCTCCCTTTCTTTACGTTATGGTCTTCATCATCACTACTTTCATTTTTTGCATATGAACTCTTCACAACAAAATTTCCTACTTTTCCACAATTAAAGCATTTAAAGGGAAGCTTACCTTTGTATTTGACAGAGCCCTTTTTGAGTTTTCATACAAAATGTGCTTCCTCTACGTCTAACTCGTAGCTAGAACAATCGCTTGACTTGTGTTCTTTGTTCTTTGTTTTCTTTGAGACATTAAAAGTTGTTTGTTTCTTTGATGGATTTTCTTTTTCAATCCTCATTCGTATGCAAGGAGAAGCCATGCAATTCATCCATTGATAATTTATCAAGATCCTTCATTTCTTCAATAGTGGAGACTTTGGGATCAAATCTTAAGGGGAGTGACCTTAACACCTTTTGTACAATCATCGGTTTTCAACCTTTTCACCAAGTCCTCTAATGGTGTTGACAATTTCATCCACACGAAGGAGATAGGCTGCAACATTTTCTTCGTCTTTCATTTTCAGACTCTCGAATTAACTTCTATGAGTTTGGAGCTTTGCCTTCTTAAACTTGTCATCACCTTCATAGATATTATGAAGCTTGTCCCAAATTTCTTTTGTCGATTTACAATGCATCACCTTGACAAACTCGATTTTTGATGGACCGCATAGGATAGCATTCATGGCTTTTGAATTGTTTTCACTAGACTTCTTCCTGACCACATCTATTGCTGAAGTTGTTGGGGTTGTATAACAGTCTCGACTGATTGCCAAATATTAAAACCAAGAGCCATTAAATAGGTTTGCATCCTTATGTTCCAGAAGGCATAGTTTGTTCCATCAAACAACAAAGTCCTATTTGTGGAGAAACCTTCCTAATTGGCCATGTGTGCTCCCGAGATCTACCTCTAGTGGTTAGACTGTTTTTTAAGGAACCTAGATCTAATACCATTTGTTGAGCACAAACTTATATTGAGAGGGGGGTTGAATTTGTAGAAGACATTTTTTTTACTTTCTCAAATATTCATCAACCGTGAGAAAACAACCACATATGCAGAACATGGAACACAAGATTTATGTGGAAACCCTTTCGAAAGAAAACCACAAAACTTCTCTTTATAATTCTTTGTAGACACCAACCTATTGTTACAAATATTTGTAAGCGCCAACCTACTGGAGACACCAATCCCCACTTGTACAAACCCTAGTAAGCACCAACGTACTCTTGCATATCTTCATAGAGAACAATCCCCACTGCTAAGCACCA
This sequence comes from Pseudotsuga menziesii, assembly GCA_001517045.1. Lineage (NCBI taxonomy): Eukaryota > Viridiplantae > Streptophyta > Pinopsida > Pinales > Pinaceae > Pseudotsuga > Pseudotsuga menziesii. The sequence continues at coordinate 8,212 of LPNX010211802.1, read as the reverse complement.
GCTTAACAAGAGATAGCAATCTCTTTGATTGAGCGTCACCAACCTTCAAGTTACAATTTCTTCTTTTGTACATGTAACTTCTTCAAAGATGGTAACATTCACATTACATTTATTGAGTCTGCTTAATGATTTTAGTCCACAATAATATTATGGCCCTTGATTGAGTAGAGTGCATTGATTTTCAATGTTATCCGATTCAATTCAATTGAATGTGGTTCTTTATTGAGTACAGTGCATTGATTTCAGTGTTATTCGATCCATTTCAATTGACTATGGTTCTTGATTGAATACAATGCATTGATTTCAATGTTATCCTATCCAATTCAATTGTCTATGGTTCTTGATCAAGTACAATGCATCGATTTTAGTGCTAGCCAACTAAATCAATTGATTATGGTTCTTGATTGAGTAGAGTGCATTGATTTCAGTGTTATCTAACTCAATCAATTGATTATGGTTCTTGATTGAGTAGAGTGCACTGATTTCAGTGTTATCCAACTCAATCAATTGACTGTGGTTCTTGATTGAGTAGAGTGCATTGAGTTCATTTGTTAACAAACTCAATCAATTGACTGTTGTTCTTGATTGAGTAGATTGCATTGATTTCAGTGTTATCCGACTCAGTCAATTGACCATGGTTCTTGATTGAGTATAGTGTGTTAATTTCAGTGTTATCCAGCTCAATCAATTGACTCTTCTGGTTCTTGATTGAGTAGAGTGCATTGATTTCAATGCTATCTAATTCAATTTAATTGACTATGGTTCTTGATTGAATATAGTGCATTGATGTCAGTGTTGTCCACTTCAATTCAATTGACTATGGTTCTTGATTAAGTACAGTGCTTGATTTCAGTTTTATCCGATTCAATAAAATTGACTACAGTGCATGATTGTCGTAAAACAATTCATGTTATCATGTCTTTTCAAAATGGAGATATGGATGGTGTGAATGTTGAGGAAGTAAGAAGATAGACATGAGAACGTGTTAGGCGACATAGAGAGAAGTTAGCAAATATCATTGGTCATACAAAAGGAAGAACCAGGAAGAAAAAAATGAAAACAAAAAGCACGACAACAAATGACAACTAACCAAAAGCAGGAATAGAAAAAAGAAATTCTACGCAACGAAGAGCATTTTGACAAAAACAATCACAATAAATGGTAGTTGAAGATTTGCAAGTGTGGCTTTTCGAAAAGTGAAAGAATATAGATAAAGATTGATTACTCTGTAATGTATTTCTTATTGATTATACACTCCCTCTTATTTTCTTACTATTCACATGTTTTGTCAATCAAAATTGTTATTCATCTTATTTCTCATTTAAATTTTGAAGTTGTCTTTTGCATACTTCATATACATTATAATGATCATCTACAAATTTAATGTGGTCACTTGGGACTGCAAGCAAAGAACTTATTGCAAAAATAACTTAAAACATCCCAGAAAATAAGTTATTGCAAAAATGCCAAGCTGACCTGAAACTAGTTTCGCAAGTCTTCCCTTTTGGAATGATATTCAATCTTTGCTCATCCACTTCTTCAAATGCTACTACATTTTTCACACGCACACTTTCTCTCAATATTTTCTCTTTTTATCAGTGTTACACGGGGACTCGCCCCCCAAGGTCGAGGGCGCGCCCCAGGGGCTCAAGGGCTCCTAGGGAAACGTTTCCCAGCGTCCCCAAAATCAGGAAACTCTCGGAAACGCACAACGGGGCGTGTTCCCTGCTTTGCAGCGTGCTCCGGTGAAGGGGGGCTCCTAGATGCCCCCTCCCTTTAGTAGTTTACATGGGATGAATCATTGAACTTTTACTGCTGGGATTTAATAATTTATAATAATATTTTTATTAAGACTTGGACGCCCCCTCGCCCCCGCCCCCCCCCACCGAATTTCGCTAATGGCATCTTTCAACCAAAAACATAGTCCACCAAGCATAGAAAAAAATTTCCCCCTATCTGCAACTCTCCCCTTGACATCAATGACAACATTAATCATTTGATATCAATGAAAATAATTCCAACAACTAATAGTCTAGTATGTCTTGCCAACCAATGGTCACTTGTTCCATCCCTGAAGAACAATTGCCTATAACTAGACTTTAGCAAGGAGGAATTAATGGCTCTATCGAGATCACAAAAGGATCAAATGGAACTACAAACAAACCCTAAAACCTACAACAAAAATGAGAAAACAATGCTTGATAAAGAGTATGCAGGTCCACTAGAGTTCAATCATAGCTAGAGTAAGAGACCATAAGAACACTATAGAGATATAACAAGCACAAAGATCATACCAAGACAGCGAGAGGATGCAATAATATATGGTGTTCGTAGGCTTACACACTTTCAAAAAGAGAGATAACTCACAATAATAATTTAGAAATGAAATCTAAATGTGTCTTTTACACAACTCAAGAAGAGGGAACCCTCCCAAGGAGGGGTTATGGGCCCACATAAGATTGAATAGGTTAGCCTTAAGCATAACCTAGTATTACAATAATTAAACATAAGTTGGCCTTAGCCACATATATTATTAATACAATATGGGTTTGCCATAGCCACATGTGAAGATTACACCATTCCCAACACTCCTCAAGTTAAACATGAGGCACATAGAAGAAGGATGAAATACAAATGTGAGTGGGTTTATACTATATAGATACCCAACTCAACAGAGTTGTTCATGGCCACTATACAAACGAGAGTGAGGTTATGAATACCCAACTCGAATACAATTGAGAGAGCTGGAATGATAAGAATGGACTTATGAGTCAATTCCCGCTAGCTCACTCGGTTAAGGTGTGGGTTTCATTCACATGGCGACCCGAGTTTAATACCCTTAGCGGTGACTTAGTTGAAAGGAGACACAAAAAAATCCAGCCATGTTAAGAATTGGTGTGGCCCAGATCAGGTGCGATCCCCAAGTGATTTTGATGACTTAGATGCCCCTGGGTTGCGGTTTCTTAGCCAATGATTGAAATACACTGGCCTCGAGTGACGAGCATTTCGAACAAACAAACAAAATATAAGAGTGTAGGAAATGCTACCCGAGGGTCCATACCATATATGGAAACTTCATGAAATACTAAAATGCATACCATACACCCTGATATATATCACGAAATGGAAACACGTATCATGCAAAGGAAATGTGTTCCAAGGCCATACCAAGATCTGTTTGACATTTTTACTCATTGATTTGGGCAAGTTTTTACTTGGTTTGACTGCATGGACCCACCTTGGTGATTGTTAACCATAATTTGAGGTTAATTAAGCATTAATGACACTTCTAGAAGCCTCTAACTACATAATTTTTTTATAAAGAGGATTTCCCTCTCATTTTTTCCTCACGCAGTTTGAGCAAAGGCAATTCTAAGAAGAAAATTTCCAGTCCTGTGGACAGCTTCAGCAAGGGATTTCAGCAAGAGAAATTTCAGTGTTTTAGGCAGCCATGGCAAGCATTGAGTGGTATTTTGGGCAGCTACAGCCATCGCTTCTTGTGTGTTCAAGTGAGCAGCAAGCAATTTGGTCTTTTGGACAGCTTCAACAACCATTTCCTGTGTGTTTAGGTGGGCAGCTAGCTTTCTTGTAGTTATTTGAATGCTTTCTTAGGGTTTACGCTTCCATTATCCATATCCATTGCATATATATATATATATATATTGTAGTAGCAATGGCTTCTAACCAAGCTACTTCTCTTCTTCCAACTTCTAAATCCAACAAGAGGAATGAGTTATATTCTCTTTGGAGGCATGTTAAGAAGATTGCACAAATTTCCAGTGGTAATTCATGGCAATGGGATTGCAATCTCTATCATCAACCATATAAGAGCTCTTACCGAAGAGTGAAGGCACCTTTCTGCAGGAATTGGAAAAGGATGTCGACAATTGCAAAAAATAATTGACCCAACGAGAGGTGTTAGTTTTTATAACTCAGTTGGTCCTTCCCCATGATTTTGATGTCACATGGGGAGAACATAAATTGTATTTTTCCTAGTGAACTTTTTAATGTAAAGTGTGTTTTATATTATTGAAGTGACTTTTGTACTTTATAAACTTAAAGTGACTTTAAGTTGTGGGACCCAAAAAGTGCATTTAATGTATTTAATAAAGTGAATATGTGCATTAAATGAAAGCCCTCAGATAAAGCTAATCTCATCCTTTGATTAAGCTGGTTGAGTTAGTTAGGGTTAGTTTCGGTGAGATAAAGTATAAAAGAATGTCTAGGGAAAAGAGAGACACAACACATCAGAAGAAGAAGAAGACAAGAGAGAGAGAGAGAGAAATAAATTTCTTTAAGGAAATTTCTGATTTGTGAAAGAGACTGATCATCAAACTGAATGTACGATTCCCAGGACATTTGTAGCATTCATTGGACCGTACAACTAGACAGTACACTCATTATTGCAAATCATACATGCACAGAAATCGAGGCAGATTGCAGGCACGAATTTTAAGACATAATTTTCTACATTTAATGTTGGGAAGAATCCGTACAGTCCATACTTGGCACGAATCTCGAGGAAATTGTTGTGTACAGTTCGCATGTGTGGGTTGACTGAGTATTATTGGCACATTTTTCAATGCAGATTTACAAATGAGGGTTTTTGAAATTGTTTTGATGTCGTTGAAGAAATTCTGAGTTGTTGAATTTCTGATTTCTCTCATAAATAAAATTATTTATCTGAGTTTTCCTCTGGTGAGGTTTTGCCCTGGGCTTGGCCCTAAATTTCTGTTTGTCAAATTTATCTTCAGTTTGAAGTTGAGTGCATTGGTGTTTACACATAAAACTATCAGTCAAATTCATTTTATGAATTTTTTAAGTTCAGACAAGTTATAAATCAGATTTGCAGTCAAGTGTTTGATAAAAGTCCTATATAAGGTTTTGTGATTGTTTATCAAATTTCTTCATGGTATCAGAGCGTGATTGCTGAAGAAGGTGTGTTAAGTTGTGTGATACATAATAGAAGAGATTCAAGTCAGGGTCAGTTAAAGATTATTAGTTGAAGTCCTGACCTCAGCAGGATTGCGATATGAAGACAGACTGGATGGGTCTGACAATTTCAACCCTTGGAAAGAGCGCATAACCGTATTGTTCAAAGAGTTGGAGCTATGGAATATTGTTGGTGTTTCTGACACCATCACAGTTCCCACAAATGTTGTTTTGAAGACTACCTTTGACAAGAAAGATATCAAGGCACAAAGAATCTTTTTGGACTCTATAAAAGATCATGTGATACCTCACATCACAGGTAAGTCACATGCTTTTGAAATTTGGAAAGCTTTATGTACTCTTTATCAAAGTAAGAATCATAATAGAAAGATGGTTCTCAGAGAAAAAACTGAGGAATACCAAGATGACTAATGTTGATACAGTAATCACGCTGCCGGTGAGAAAGTGGAGGATGAAGAGCTTGTTAGATATGCTCTTCATGGGTTCACTGCAAAATGGCACACATTTGTGCAAGGAGTAGTTGCTAGAGAAAGACTTCCTCATTGGACAAGGTTATGGGATGACTTTGTTCAAGAAGAGACTCGAGAGGGAACATTCTAGAATAGCACTCAGAGCAGTGAAGAAAATGTAGCCCTTCTTACCAAAGGTAAAGGTAAAAGGGGGAAGAAAAGGGAGAAAGACCTTAGTAAGGTTTGATGTTATAACTGCAACAAATTTGGCCACTATGCTAATCAATGTCCTAAGAAGGATGAAGGCAAAGAGGGAGAAGCATCAGCAGAAGTACAAGAATATGCTGCCCAATCTGAAAAGGGAATTTTCTTTGGCATTAGTTGAGACTAGTATAGATAGTTCAGTAGATTACCATGACACATGGATAGTTGACAGCGGGTCAACTAGCCATATGACCGGAAAGTATGGAGGTTTTCAGAGGATAGAAGAAATTGCTCCAGGACACTTTGTTGAAACAGATATTGGAAATCCTCAGGTAGAGATAAGAGGAGTTGGAACGATGAAATTCCACGTAGATATGGGAGAAATTCTTGAAGTAAATAGGGTACTATTTGTTCCAGGTATGAAAGTTAGCAGACTTTCTAAGTCATCATTGGAGGATGACGGGTATGGACTCTTTGTCAAGATAGGACAAATATTTCTATATCAGGTAGAGAACCCAGTTGGTACCACAATTTTACTTGGGAATAGAAGAGACGGACTTTATTTTCTGCAAGGAGAAGTGATGTTCCCAGGGTCAAGTGGATGGTTATCTGAGACTGAATCTGAAGATGACGCAAGTGCACAGATGATACCTTCAGATGAGGAGAGTTAGACTGGCAAGAGACTCAACCAGTATGAAGGTTGTGAGCAGATGCAGGGAGAGGATTCCCCTCACAATTATCAGTTTAGAGTTGTTTTTCGACATGGATCTCCAGGTCAAATTTTAGAGCAAGAGGGAGCTTCTTCAGAGGACAGAGACCTAGGTGGTGGAGATACAGGTATTGTCGAAAGCACCTCCCTCGTTAAGAGGAAGTGTTAGTTTTTATAACTCAATTGGTCCTTCCCCATGATTTTGATGTCACATGGGGGGGACATAAATTGTATTTTTCCTAGTGAACTTTTTTTTTTTGTTAATAAGCACAAAACCTTCCATTAATAATGAGAGTAAAATTACAATGGGCCAAAAGGAGCCATGGAGGCCACCGATCTCCTCACAACAAACAGCTCGAATTATCAGCAAAATTGAAAAAACCAGAACCGATCACGCTTCAGTTACCATACAATCCATCAGAAAATTCAAATAATAGTGGGAAAAGGTCCCAGCACACATCACGCCTGACAGGCCACAAACAGGCAGGAACACAAAAACAAAGAAACAGAGAAGCGCCTGCTACTTCTGCCCCGCCATCACGATCTCACTTCAGCCAACAAAATGATCACATGATCCTGAACAAACTTATCTAAAACGCCGATTCCTTGCATACTCCCTCATGTGCCAGTTCTCCTTCATGACAAGGAAGAACGAAAGCCTAGCCAACAGAGCCAGACGAGCACTTAGCTAAAAACTCTCAAACTCAGCTTACAAGGGGACCGAGGAGGACAGCGATGAGAGAAGCCTAATGTGGTTGATGTAATCGGCCTCAGCAAGAGTTTGACAGTGACGGAAAAAATCCTTTTCCTCTGCCTGGTTGGGGAAAGCCGACTGAAAGGAAATTCCAGCCCCTACACCTTTGTTGGCCGTTGCATCTGCCACTGAATTTCCTTTGCGCCTGATATGTCTGAACGTGACCGCTGGGAATGCTAGTAGAATAGAGAAAAGCTCATCTATTCTACTCTCCCATCTCCAGTTCCGGGAGATCTTAGAAGTGGATGAACCCGCCTGGAGTCTGGTTGCCAAGGAAATGATAAGACTTGAATCTCCTTCCACAATCAATGGGGACCATCCGGTGACCGTAGCCCATTTTAGACCCTGCACCAGACCTTCCAATTCAGCCAGATTGTTTGAACTATAACCAAGATCTCCCCAGAAGATCCCCAGCATCTGTCCCTCATGGTTACGGACAGCTCCTCCAAATCCAGCTAGACCCGGATTCCCTTTGGCAGCTCCGTCAAAGTTTAACATAAAAGATCCTGACTCAGGGGGCGACCAGCAATCCGGACTTATCCAGGTCACCGAGTGAGCATGAATCACTCCCTGGTAGGTTGGGATCGAGGTGATCCCCCATTCATTCAAAGTAAGACGTTCTTGGGCCTCAGCGATGAAGTCCTCCGCAGTCCATGGGGTCAGACTGAGAGTTTCTTTGAGGTGCTTCTCTATATTGAGCCACACTTTGTCCAGAGGACGGCTCTTTCCATCAAAGATACGCCCATTACGTTCTTTCCAAAGTTCCCAGACGAGAAACCCCGGGAAGAGCTCCCACATGCGGTTTGGGATTGCATTCTTAAAATTCTTTGAGGGCCAGTTGGCAATGGTATCTGAAACGTTTCCTCCAACGCGAGCCCATCTTCTAAATCGTTGTTCACCTTTGGCCCATAGCTCCGAGGCAAACCAGCAAGCTTCAAGGAGATGATCAGGAGTTTCGAGGGCTGAAAGGCAGAAAACACAACACGAGGGCCCTTGCATGCCCCTTTTGAGGAGGTTATCCCAGGTGAGGATCCTATGACGGATTAAAAGCCAGCAAAAGGAGGCTATCTTCGGCCAGAGATTATTGAACCAGATTTTTTTCCATTTTTCCTCCGACTGACAGCCCTCTTCCTTCTGCTGAAT
>LPNX010211797.1:222457-234398 GCA_001517045.1 Pseudotsuga menziesii | reverse complement strand
CTGAACTGCCCCTTACACTCAATTTGCTTTGCATGTGGGATATTTACTAACCAACATCTGAAAAAACGCCATGGAGCTGTGGAAAGAAGAAGAACCATTGAAAGCAAGACATGTCTGTTCAAGAAACCAATAGATGCCCGACGAGTCAGGAACAAGAATTTATACCAGTCAGTAACAAATATTTGTAAGTCCATCGCAAGGTTCAGCCAATCAATTGATTTCATTAATTTAAACCTTATACTCCTTATTCCATTAGTGCACTGAATTGCTGTAGAAGAAAAAGAAGATGGTACAATAACTACAGAAATGGAATCCGCCCATAAACACATTTCCACTCATTGGTGTGAAATCCTGTTTTATAGAAGAAAATTCAATGTTTATTCACTCTCTGAAATCTCTGTGCTCATTATAATACTGCGCAAAATGACCATTGTATATGTTAATGTGACCATTGTATATCTTAATACATTAACAGTATCGTTGAAGAGAAGAAAATATTAAGTGGGAGGCACTCAATAACTGCAAAAGATTTCACGAAATATATATTTCTTTCATTAAATTAACTAACTTCATTAAATATATATTTCTTCATTAAATTAACTAACTTCATGTAGTTAACTTAAATCTGTCGTTTGCAATTTTTTGTAGTATTTAATAATGACAAATATCTTACATATAATTGTTAGAAAATACATCCACCTATAAATTCCCTAGTCAGAATACAACACTCCAATCCATTTGCTCATTGAAAAAGATTTCTGGAGAATGAGAAGTATAACATGGAAAGAAATGAACAAACATAACATACTAATGAATGATAACCCATATTGGCACGACTGGTTGTGGCTGCTTTATTGTTCAAATTCTCAAAGCATTTCATTCAATATTTTAGTGTTGTAGGAAGATAATATTTTAGTGCATTTTAATATTAAATTAAGATTTACTTAATATATTTTGTTGCTTCCACAAAAATAATTGAAAAGCGACGGTAGAACGTTTATATCCACATGAGAACCAAGAACAAAATAGGGAGAAGGTACGCAGTTAAAAAATGGGAAAACGAGAATTGCTTATTTCAGAGGGTTCCATTAATGATCGACGCAAGGAGGTGCTCTAAGAAGGTCAATTCGATGAAAGGTAGTGGAGGAGGACCAAGCCGGAATTTGAAGAGGATGTCGGAGAACTGAAATTCTTTCTGGTATCAATTAAAACAATATGAAGTTACTGTCTGTGTAACTTCAACACTTTGAAAACCACAGCCGGTTTACATTGCATGGCAGAACGTTGGTTTGGATGGATTTCCGGTTTCGAATGAAAAACAATTGTAGATGGTTTAAATTGGATGGACTTCTTCGCCTTTAAGTGTACCTCTGATGAAAAGCATTGTAATTGTTCTATGTATAGTGTGAAAAACAATGTAAGTGTTATTTGCATTTGCATCGCATTGCAGGTTGGTTGGCTTGGATGGGTTTCTTTCGTTATCGTTTTCGTTTTCAGAGATCTCAAATGAAATAATGTTGTTGTTGCTGGTTATTACCGATGATAACGATGTGGTGCTCAAAAAGAGAAAAAGGATCGGCGCACTGGATACTAATGTGCTGCCGAATTTTATTATAGTTTATTAATTATTTATTTCGAAGTTTACAGCTTCATCCTATCCTTCACTATTTTTTTCGTGCTTATCCCGCCCTCTCATATTTCCTTGCCATAATACTAACGCTAAAATTAGCTGTCCAATGCTCTGCTGATGCTCCGATAACCCTAGATATAAAAAATTTCCGGTCCAGTGACCCTAGTTATTGAATTTCCATTGCATAGATGATGATGAAGTTTGTTGGACATTTTATTTCAATTAACGGTCTCTCTAACTTGTATAGATGTCCAACCCTCATGGCTTTTCCATCCACCATTAACACAATTGTTTAATTCATTCAATTTTTTCGTTTTCATTTCACTCTTTTCTCCACAATCTAAATCTTTTCCTTGGTTTTTCTTGGAGGAAAAGGATAACCTCACAGAAAACCCATTATAATTCTCACAAATTTCTACATTAAAGTGTACTCTACCGCCCTGATGGAAGCCATGTTGTCACATCGGATGCTAATAAACTGGAATACAAAGACATATAATATGAAAAACAATAAACTAACGTAACCAGCGTAACCCCTGCATCTTTTAAACAATAAAATATCACATGTGTTTTTTACCTTACCTTGATCATTCCAAGTGTTTAGTAGGTCTGGCGTTAAGATCAAATATGTCCATATCTTCTTCTTGTTAGTTACCCATCCCATGTCAGAGCAAATTGTATCATTTTGGCAGTAGTTTCCATTCATTTTGAAAATGAAATCTGTTTACAATGATTCATTTTTTACTTGTATGATGAGTGGATGAGCGATAAGGTTTTAGGGCTAGTTCAGATGGACTTCTGTTTGTATTTCTTTTGACTGCCAATGGATTTTAATTATCATCTAATCACTGGCAGCTGCAATAAACAGAGTTGAGTGTTTTATAAACAATTCTAGGCATGGGGTGACAATTAGGTAAAATAGTTTATTATTTCTTAATGGAATTACCTATATCCTAATGTTCAGAAAAGGTGTTCATCCACTATCTAAGTAAGTGAGTCTTGAGGGTAGGGAACAAGGAAATAAGTGTAAGGCAAAGCAGACTAATAACGGGGAAATACGTCACTGGCAGCTGCAATAAACAGAGTTGAGTGTTTTATAAACAATTCTAGGCATGGGGTGACAATTAGGTAAAATAGTTTATTATTTCTTAATGGAAATACCTATATCCTAATGTTCAGAAAAGGTGTTCATCCACTATCTAAGTAAGTGAGTCTTGAGGGTAGGGAACAAGGAAATAAGTGTAAGGCAAAGCAGACTGATAACGGGGAAATACGTATTTAAAGCCTTTCTTTTTAAGGACTTTCCAGGAACTACCGTATTTAAAGCCTTTCTTTTTAAGGACTTTCCAGGAACTACCAGTCTTAGTGCCATAACACGCTAGCTCACCTATGCCTACGTTAGTTTGCGCAGTAAGGCAATACCTAGCCCTTCGGTAAAAGACACTTGATATTTAAACAGGGAATTAATGAAAGAAAGGTGTTCATCACTTGCAAGAAAGGTTAAAGAAAAATGTTAGTTATTTTTGGCCATTGATGAAACCAGGCAGTGATGGTATTAGAGCCATCTAGTTAGTGTTCTTTCCCATCGTGTCAAACATGCTCATACAATTTTCATCATGAAAAGGGTTGTTTTGCTAAAGAGAGAAATGATTCTACTAATTCTCCTCGGCCATGAAAAATATATTCAACTTTTGCCAATCTCCAGTTTTATCCCATAGTGATTCAACACTCGTGTGCTGCTTCACACAAAAATAAACAACAAAAGTTTTCATCATTTGTGGAATATGCCATCTCCATGGGGTATTTTCTTAAAAAAAGTTGAATTGTACTAATGAAAAGTATCTATATATATAAAGTAACTAGTATCAACCACATTATTGTAAAAGAAACATCGATAGATTTTATTGTGGGGAACAATTACAGACATGCTACTGCGTAGATGGGAAAAAAATATTGAAATGGTGTTGCAGAGGTAAGCAGGATCTTTATTCTTTATTTGAAGTGTTTCTGTAGTTGGTGTAGCTACCACACAGTTTGTTCCATTTTTGTAACTTTGACTTGTCACTTTGCTATGTATCTATGTGTATACTATAAAATGATCCTTGGCAAGTAGAAGTTGGAACTGCTCAGCATCAATATTAGCGTCTTGAGATTTTCTTACCTTTACTATACCTTTACCTTCACTGTTTGAACAGACCACCTCAAGGTCATTTGAGCGAGCTTCTTTTTTTGCAGTCCAAATGTAATAGACTACTCTTCCAATTTGGCGAATTTCTCTTCATACCTTTTATTCTAATCTTGCAATTATTGTACCCGGTTTCCATACTTAGGTACAAACTCCATGTTGTGGCAAATCTTTTGATGACTTCACTCTTGGATATCCTTTTTGAAGTGGGCAATTTCCAATGAAACACTATATGACAGCGTCAGCTGCTTTCTTCTAATTGAATATAATATCACTCTTTTTACTGATTCAATCTCTCTATTGGCCACTCATCTCAACTTTCACCTGTCTTAGATGGGATACAATGTCTATAGAAACAACTTCGTGCCTTCAAATTCCGGAATTCAGCCTCACATTCCTGTGTTTCCTAGGAAAGTTTTTCTTTCGATTCCTCAATCGTAGCATCTGCTCTACTAAGTCTTTTTGGAGTTCAAAGAAAAAATGTTCATTTCTCCTGTGACGCTCTGCTTCTGCCACTACAGCCATCCTCAAGAATTCTCTCACCAATTTTTACTTGAAATCAGATATCCTCTACTCCTTATTGCATCGAGAGACGCTCTACAGCTTAGTTTGATATGGGGGATGTTGTAATGTTCCTACCTAACAAAACAATAAAAATTTAAAAATTTAATCATCTGCCAAAAAAATTGTCGACCTAAAAAACAACCCAATATAGGAGAGATGTTGTAATGTTCCTACCTAACAAAATAATAAAAAATAAAAAATTTAGTTACCTGCAAAGACCTTATACATGGTTTTAAAACCATGTGCAAGGCTTCCAAAACAACCCATGGTTTTTTAGACATGGTTTAGGAGGGCCTTGCACATGAAAAACCATGGGTTGTTTAGGAGGGCCTTGCACATGGTTTTAAAACCATGTGCAAGGCCCTCCTAAACAACCCATGGTTTTAAAAGCCTGTTAAAACCATGGCTTTAAAACCATTTTCAATTCTAGACCAATAGATTTGATCCATCTCGATGCTTGATGGAGCCTAGGATTTGGATCTAAGCTTGTATCCTGAACAACTCTTGTTTTTTTCATCAAGTACAACCATTTGTTTGTGGGCTTAGAGAACTAAAAGGTCTTACAGAAGAGATTCCATTTTGGACATGTCATGCACTTCTAGAAAATATGGTGGTTATATATTGTGTACCCTATCAGGTTGATCTCTCCAATCTTCAATGTTATAGAGTTTGTGTTATTTGGCAATTTTTGTAATGTTGCTCTGTATGTATGGTATAAGATGAACCTTGGCATATTTAAGTTGGAACTGCTTGTCATTAATATCAATGTCTACAGAATCTCTGGCTTCTACTAGATTTATACTTCACTTGTTGAACAACCCACCTCAAGATCTTATGAATAAGAGCTTCTTTCATTATGGTTCAAATGTAATAGCATACTCTCTTCCAATTAGGTTAATTTCTCATCATATTTGACCAACGACAACTGATCCTGCAAGGATTTTGCATGATTTCCATGCTTCATTTGCAAACTCCTTGGTGTGTCCAATATTTTCATGATTTCATCTCTCTCAGATATAGTTCACGAAATGAGCAATTTGTAGGGAAAGACTGTATGATAGCATCAGCTGATTTCTTCTCATTCTGAGTAATTTCACATTCTCTTTTAGCTGATTCAAGCTCCCTTTCTGATTTAATAATCTCAACTTTCATCTGTCTCGGGCTGAATACAATGTCTGAAAGAAGATTTGTGCCTTTTAAATTCAACAAAAATCACTTTGATTCCTTGGAGAGTATTTCTTTCAACTCTAATATACAAATAGAATAAAGAGTGCAAAACTAAGACTTCTATTCGTTTTTTCATAGAAAATTCCAAATAAGGACGATTAACTTTGATCATGTTGAGCCTTTTATTTAATATTAAAACTAAACTACTTATTAGATATTCTAATGTTTAGTAATTATAAGTTTCCACTTCTCCAATGTCTCCCTTGGGATCTATACCATTTTCTCCTGGTTTAAGTGGACAGTGTGTCCACATAGTCCTCCTGGTTTAAGAGAGGTGGCATAGATGAAGGTGACAATTGATGCCATAGAAGGAGGAGCCCGATAAACACGGGTCTATTCTTGTGCTCTTTGATCAACTAGTAGAGGAAAAGGCACTTGATGCAAATCGTGATGATTGTTGAAGTTTGGTACCTTGTAAGTTCTTCCCCTAGTGATTTTTCTTGGCCTAAGTCACTTAAAAGGGGAAAATAGTGTGACCCCCTTGGATTAAATGACTTGAGATGAGCATTTAATTTCACTTTAGTGATTAAAGTGACTCTTTGGAAATATTTAATTTTAAGTTTAGTGAAATTAATTTTGAAGAGAAATAACGTGCACATTTTTTTATCATCCATTGATCTAAGCCAGTGTGGGCCCTTTGATTAGATGTCCATTCAGTTGTTCTCATTAAACACCAAAAAAGAAAAAAAAGGCAAGAGAGAATATTCATTGTTTTTACATGAGCATTTGAGAGAAAGAGAGAGCAAGTCGAATTTGAGAGAGGGAGAGCATTCTGAGCAATGGCACTATTCCCAGGAATCTGTACATCTTGAATTTGCATGTTTCCCAAAGCATATGTACAACAATGATTTGCACAAAAATCGAGGAGCAGAAAACCCAATAAAGGCATTTAAATTTCATTGTCGATAGAATGAATTTCAGTCTGAGAATGGGCACGAATTTCGAGACAGAGGGGCATGAATTTCAAGGCAGTCATTTGTTGTTGATGTTGGCACAAAAATTGAGGTATCAATCCGTATTGTCCGTCTGTATAGTCATGTCGCAGCACAAAAATTGAGGTGGTTAGCAAACAGAAATTTATGAAATTTAATTTCTGTAGCAGCACAAATTTCGAGGCTAAAGTTTTTCTCATTTGGTTAAGATAAGTTGTGACTAAAAATTTTATTTTATATTGTATTTTTGATTGAAAAAATAAAGAAACTCTCTCTCACAGGTTTTCCCCGGAGGTTGGGGTTTTGCCTAGGTCAATTTGACCAAAAGTTACTGAGTCTGAATTTTATGTGTGACTGTGTTTATAAATTTTTGCTCATAAAAGTTGTAAAATTATTCGAGTGTTTCTGTCAATTTGTTTATGATGAAAAACACTCAGATTTGCAGCATTAATAACAAAATGGGATGGGAATCAAACTACAAAAATGGTGGCATTAAACCGGGTTGGGGAATGAGCTGAAAATTTTACAATGATAATTTGGAGGCTGCAAAGAATGTTGGTGGGAATATTGAGATGATTAGTGCAGGTCTCTGGAGTTGTGGCAAACTCATAGAAGCTTGAAACAAAAAAATGTACCCAAGGAAAGAATAAAATTCTACTTTAGTGTTCGCTCAAGTATTTGAAGAGAATCATCTACGAGGTTTTCATTACAAAGACCAACAATCAAGGGTGTGTAAGAGGAGACACTCAAAAAACAATGATTCAAAAGCATCACATGCAGAATGGCCATTGCGTTGCTAAATATTTGGCTATCTAAAATCAGAATGGCCATTGCGTTGCTAAATATTTGGCTATGTAAAATAACATAAGTGACAGTGTAGTAGGATCCTGATGTTAGATTAGGTCCCTTAGGCTCCATATTGGTTAAGAGCTCATATTGGATGATGAACTGAAGAGGATCCTTGACATGCAAATCTCAGAGGTATATGGCTTAACTAAATGTATGAACTATGCATCTAGGGATGTGAAAAACCTATGATTATATAATTCAAGGGAGCCAAAATGAAGAACCCTAGAATTATTGCTTGCCTACAAAATGGACACCAAGGAAATAGAAGAGCCAGTATGTGTTGGAAGACTAGACTGCTCAACCATAGGATTTGTAGAATATACAAAAGAATGAACAATCCCTCAAAAAAACACTAGAGCGTCGAGTTGTTTCTTTACCAATGAAATGGTAGAATTTAGTACAACATCACTCATGATCAAATTATGATCACTTTCATTCTTAAAAACAACATAGCTAATGTGATAAATATCCAAAGCCCCAAAATATTTAGAAGGAACTACCAATTGCGCACTCTCTTGTTGCTAAAAGTCTGCATCTTGAAAAAAAAATGGATAAATCAACCTCAAAGTTTGATGCTCCAATGCCATTCCCCAATTCTTTACACTTCTAAACCATCTCCGTGAGATTGTTATCTAGGACCTTTGGTCACAGTNAAAAAAAAATGGATAAATCAACCTCAAAGTTTGATGCTCCAATGCCATTCCCCAATTCTTTACACTTCTAAACCATCTCCGTGAGATTGTTATCTAGGACCTTTTGTCACAGTTTTTGGATATATGCGAATCTATGTGTTGGCTATACTCTTCCTAAAACTTAAAGAACAATGCACATATCCTGCATTGCTTAAAAAGGTCATCATATGGCCTATTTATTATATATAAATGGTATTCCCAAATTAGATTATTTTGTGATTGAATTCAAATCCAAGTAGATCCTTGACAAGTTGTCTGGAGGCGCTCCAAACGTTGGCATAGAAGGTATAGTTATTGTGGTTGACATAGTAGTAACACCAGCAAAATGTACACTATAAGAAGCTTGCAGTAGTGCCCAGATTTGCTTGTCAATCTCAATGATCTCGATAGGGGAAACATGATAGGGTGGGGTATTGGGAAGGGGGCACCATGCCTAAGGTTAATGGTATGCTCGATATGTCATGAGGGTGGCAAAGTAAAAGGTTCAATAAAACATCTTAATAGTGAGAGAGGAGGGTTTCCAATGATGTTGGGGGTGGAGGGGAAGGGGAGAAACTTTATTAGACTTAGCCTCCCAGATAATACATAGATGTAAACATTTATGAAGGGCAACATGGACCAAAAAGAGTTTCTACAGAGGAAGTGGAAAATGAGTGCAAAGTGAGAGTGTTGGCCATCCTTAGCGAGGGTGTATGTGTTGGGGTGAGATGCATATGTGGAAAAGAGCTCATGTTGGTAAAGTATCCCTAGCATTAATTCAATTCAATTTAACATAGCAACATCACACAACATGATGTCGTGAAATTGAGGGCCAATGGAAAAGCTGATATCACATTCTTGAGTCACAAACAAGTACTGAGTACCCTCACTCACCCACCTGAGATGGTATGGATGAGTGAGGAAGTTACCAATAAAACCAAGGATTTGACAAGGGTTATAGAGACCGATTTGTTTTGACTTTTGTTGTCCATAATGAGCTAAGTGAGGTTGTCATTAATCGAGTAGTTTTGAGTAAAGAGCATGGGGCTATTGGGAGAGGCTAGACATGTCGTTAGAATGAGATTTGGATCAAATGTAGTACGGTTATCCACATCAATGACAACATTTGGAGGGGTAGGTTAGGTGTTAGGGTCAAAGAATAAGGTCTTGGAAAAACATGCATGTTGTAGATCATGACATTGTTATGCTATGAGAGGATGACTTATGGAGTGTGCAATATTGATTGGTGGGTGGTGGGAATGTGGAAACCATAGGAAAAAGCCTACCCATGGGAGAGTTGTATCATGAAGGAGGGAACTTAGATGGAGAACAAAAGTGCATTGGGTTTTTTTCTAGCTTCTTTTCAACAACCAAAGCATGTTGAAAACCCAATGAAAGATAAGAGCTATGCACCAAAGCAACTTCATGACAAAGAGAAAGAAGTAAACCATAATTAAATTTAATTATTTGTATTTATTCTTGATCCAAAACAGAGAGATGCGCCTAGAGTTTGCAAAATATTTTTATGCATTGTTGAACCACCTAAGTGGAAAGTTGACAAAGGTGAGGCCAACTTACTTACATGCTCTCTACATAGCCTACTGGATAGAAACACTCTCAAAGTGCGGTGCAGAAATAGTCCCAAGTATTGATGACACTAGAGAGTGGACTAATCCTCTCCCCATTGAGTTCTATGCAAAAGGATTATGTAGTGTCACCCGTATGTTTGGTATGATCCAACCATTGGTAAACTAATCCTTGTAGATGGTAGGCTGCCAAGGTGACTTTGTCTCTTTCTAGTAATGTAGTCAAGTGCTAGAAATATGAAGTGAATTATCATATCCAATCCTGAACCTGATCACCATCAAAATCACTAGAAAACTATGGCAAGGTTAATTTAGGGTCCCAACACAAACCAAAGGTTGGTTGAGACATAGTCTTGTTTAGCTTCAAATCTTGTGGTTCTATATGATGTATCAACTGGGTGCGCTCCTAAAGAAGTTTATTTTAATGTTGAATAATTTGNAAAGGTTGGTTGAGACATAGTCTTGTTTAGCTTCAAATCTTGTGGTTCTATATGATGTATCAACTGGGTGCGCTCCTAAAGAAGTTTATTTTAATGTTGAACAATTTGTTGATGTTGCTGGAAAAACTATAGTTGTGCTTTTGCAATGGAGACATCCTTGTGATTGTAGTTCATGGGTGGAGCCAATCTTAGATTTGGTTGGGAGGGCTTGGTCTCAAGTACAAAAATTTGAACTATTCTTGTAGGAAATAGTCATTCCTAAATAGAGAGGGAGAGGATCCTTGTTAAGTGGTGGAAGCTTGTAAAAGAAGGGAGTGGGTCCCTATCAAGGCATTTAAGGTTTAATGAAGAAAGGAGTGAATCACTTTACATCGTTGCATATGCTGGCTTTGATACCAAATTGATATATAAAGAATATAAGGAGTGAAAAATTAAAGCTTCTATTAACTCCAAAACTTCCCTCTTTACACAATAAGATCCTTCTTTATATAGATAAATCCAAAATGAGAATGATCAACTTTCATCATGTCAACCCTTTATTTAATATTTTTTTTGTAAGCTAGTACCCACAGAGTTTTGAACCAGTGACCTAACACAAGGAGTGCCTTAATAGTACACTCATTGGTCGTTTATTCTAGGCCCCGTGGGAAACCATTTACCCAAAGGTTACTTGAAGGCGACACTTCCTCTTGCAACCACTTGGTGGACCTTTATTCATGTTTGATATCACATATCCATCACCTATCATACCTTCAATGTGTGACAATTTCAGACTATGGATAAGGATGCAATTGCAATACGTAGCTTATGAATCCCAATCAATAATTAGAGGAATTAAGTTAGATGTATGATTTAACTTTTTACGTTGCTTTATTTTTAGAGGAATAATCTTAGTGTTGTGAACCAAAATTTGTTTGATTAAGGTAATGAAAAAAGGAGGTATTTCAGTCTTCTAATGATTCAACAAGATCGCTTGAGTGCACGATGAACAACATTGTTTGATTGAACAATGTTTAGGTCCTTTTTTGATTAAGGTAATGAAAAAAGGAGGTATTTCAGTCTTCTAATGATTCAACAAGATCGCTTGAGTGCACGATGAACAACATTGTTTGAATGTTTAGGTCCTTTTGTTTGCAATCGCTAATTGTAGAAAACCCGACAAATTTTGAAGTAAATGCTATAAATGAAAAAGCTAAAAAAATATGTTGAAATAGAAATTGCACATAAGGAAATCACTAAAAGTGAAAAGTACTCGAAATGAGTTCATGTTTAGGTCCTTTTGTTTGCAACAACTAATTTGACCCTTCAAGCATCAATTTAGTATATTGAACATGAAATTAAATGCAAAATCAACCATTTAACACATAAATTGGGAGAAACAACAATATATTAAATAATAAACCCATGGAAAGGCCATTAAACTTAAAAAGTCACATGTGAAGAGAAGATTACAACATGTGGACTCCAAATCTCTATGTGAGGGTCCTTTGGCCTCCTTTACTACATGTTTTTTCTCTAGAATGTTATAGACAAAACAAAAACTCTTTGGATTCCCTTATGGATAGTAGACACTTAGTAATTAGCATATGGACCACTGAAGTGGAGGAAGTAGTGGAGGAAGCACTGAACAAGGGCTCTTGATTTCTTTTAAATTGAATTATAACAACATAAATTTGCACAACTAAGGTTCTTTCCTCTTTATTTGCAAGGCCATGATCATCTATTAATATCCTAGGAGACCCACTACTTGTTACAACCCACCATGAATTTCAATTAAATGTTGAAGAGAGGGTTTTATTATGTGGCATGATGCCCAATTGAATGTTGATGGTAGTGATGGGAGGTCCTATAGAGTAG
>LPNX010211797.1:210099-220945 GCA_001517045.1 Pseudotsuga menziesii | reverse complement strand
TGAGGAGGCTCTAGCCCTTACAGGGAAGAGCAAGGGGAAGGAAAAGAGGAAGAAGGATGGTAAGAAGAACCTTGACGTATCAAAGGTCAAGTGTTTTATCTGCCATAAGCAGGGACACTTTGCCTCCCAGTGCCTAGACATGAAGAAGAAGAGTAACACTCAGATGGTTGGATCTGCAGAGGTGGATGAGTTCAGTAGGAGCTTCGATGAAGAGTTTTTCTTGATAGCTTGCATGGAAAGCACCATAGGGAGAAGCATATGGTACATTTATAGTAGAGCATCTAGTCACATGACTGGATAGAAGAGATTCTTCAGAGACTTGCAGGACCGGTATCAGGCGCAAGGAGTTGGCACTGTTTCATTTGAGAGGGAGTCTGGCAAACCCCTCAATTTTGTTGATGTGTTATATGTTCCAGGACAGACCAAGAACCTTATATCGGTCTCCACTCTGGAGGACAAGGGATATCAGGTGAAGTTCTGTGACCATAGAGTGTATATCAGGCCCAAGGGGTCAGATAGGAGCTTGGATCAGGTGATTGGCAAAAGAAGCAGGAAAGTGTACATATTACACTTTTAGCCTACAAAGGCTCTAGTCAGTAGCAATAGTAGCAGTCAAGGTGAGTTGTGGCATAGGAGGATGGCACACTTACACCATGGAGCACTGAAGCATTTGAGACAGATAGTCATTGGAGTTCCTCGGGTACAGGAGGAAAAGCATAACCACTAGAAGGGTTGTGCTTTGGGGAAGAACATTAAGAAGCCTTTCCCACAGAGTCAGCACAAGTCTAAGGAGCCCTTAGACTTGGTGCATTCTTATGTATGTGGACCTATGAGTGTGCTGGTTACAGTTCATTCGTTCAGTGGTTACAGTTACTGTGTAACCTTCATTGATGACTATTCTAGGAAAACCTGGATCTATTTCCTCAAGGCCAAGTCAGAGGTCTTTGAGAGGTTCCAAGAGTTCAAGACTCTTGTGGAGAAACAAACAGGAAAAAAGATTCAAGTGTTGAGGACAGACAACGGGGTTGAGTACACTTCCAATGAGTTCATGGAGTATTGTTCAGCTGAGGGGATTAAGAAGGAGCACACTGTGCCCCATACCCCATAACATAATAGAGTTGCAGAGTGGAAGAACAGGACTATGGTTGGAGCAGCTAAGGCCATGCTATTTGATCAAGGATTACCACTATTCCTTTGGGCCGAGGCATACAGGACTGCACTATACATTCAGAACAGGTGTCCCCACGCAGCCTTAGGGAGGAAGACACTAGAGGAGGTCTTCAAAGGAACTAGGCCAGATGTGAGTCACGTTCGCATATTCAATAGTGTTTGCTATTGTCATGTTCATGATGACAACAGGAAGAAGCTGGAACCTTCTCGAGATAAGGGGTTACTTGTTGGTTACATCCAGATTTCAAAGGCATATAGAGTTTACATTCCTACTTGCAAGAGGATCATTGTGAGCAAGGATGTCCAGTTTGATGAGGACAGGGCCTTGCAGAGATATCTGGACTTACCAGCAGAGCAATAACTAGCACAGGAGTCGGGAGTCAAGTTGGAGGAGCCGAATGTACAGGTACAGGTACAGACACAGAGCACAGGTTCTAGTGGTCAGAGGGAGTCAGATGGATAGGATCCTTCAATCATTGACTTGAAGGATGAGCTACAGTAGGATACGGATATCCAGCAGCCGCAACAGGTTGACACTAGGCCAAGGCCTAAGTGGTTTAGATCCACAGTGCAGGATTCCAGGCAAGTAGATCCTCCACAGACATCTTTTAGACGAAGTGTACCACCATAGAGGCTTAGTTATATGGCACTGATGACAGAGTTGATTAAATCTGAACCTTCTAGCTTCGAGGAGGCTGCACAACATGATGTGTGGAAGGAAGCTATGGTTGAGTAGTATGACTCCATTATGAAAAACCAGGTATGGGAGGTTGTGTCAAGACCATAAGGGAAAAAGGTGGTGTGATCTAGATGGATCTACAAGGTGAAGCATGCAGCAGACAGAAGCATGGAGAAGTACAAGGCGCGCTTCGTGGCAAAGGGATTTTCACAGAAGGAGGGTATTGATTATGAGGAGACCTTCGCCCCTATGCCAGGTATTCTATCATTCAGACCATTATCTCACTAGCAGCTGAGATGGGTTGGTGTGTCCATCAGATGGATGTCAAGACTGCCTCCTCAACGGAGTGATAGAGGAGGAGGTGTATATTGAGCAGACAAAGGGGTTTGATGTGGAGAACAAGGACACGCATGAATGTAGACTGCATCAAGCTCTTTACAGGCTCAAGCAGGCACCTCGAGCATAGTACTCAAGGATTAACAGCTATCTACGGGGGATGGGATTTCAGCGGAGTGAGGCTGACCACAACGTGTACTTCTTGATAGGTGAGGTGCCTCTCATACTGGTCTTATATGTGGATGATCTCTTTTTGACAGGATATGAAAGGCTGATTGGAGACTGTAAGTCTAACTTGTAATAGAGTTTGAGATTAAAGGCCTTGGGCTGATGCATTACATCTTGGGCTTGGAGGTTTGGCAAAGAGATGGATGCTTCTTCATCAGACAGGGGAATTATGCAGTAGAGATCCTGAAGAGATTCAGGATGGAGGACTACAAGCCTATGGCCATACCTCTAGTTTCTAACTGGAGGAAGATTGATGCATCAGGGTTAGACAAAATTTATCCTACCTTATATCATCAGCTTATCGGATCGCTTATGTATCTGGTCAACACTCGACCAGAGATCATCTTTGCAGTCAACTCTTTGAGTCAGTTCATGGTCGACCCTCGAAGAGTGCATTGGACAACTGTGAAGCACATACTTCGCTACATTAGAGGTACAATGGATTATGGATTGGTTTATGAGCTCAGGGGGAGTGTACAGTTAGCAGGTTTCACAAATGCTGACTAGCCAAGATGTGTAGAGGACCAAAAGAGTACTTCAGGTTGTTGTTTCAATATTGGATCAGAGGTTGTCTCTTGGTTTAGTAGGAAGTAGAAGTCAGTTGCATTGAGCTCGGCAGAGGCTGAGTACATGGCAACCAGCATGGTTGCTTGTGAGGGTATGTGGCTGAGGAAGTTACTTGCAGGGTTGTTCAAGTGTGAGCTAGAGGCTACAGTAGTTCACTGTGACAATCAGAGTGGCATCAGGCTATCTGAGAATTCGACGTTCCATGACCGAAGCAAACACATAGACATAAAATACCACTTCTTTAGAGATTGTGTTTAGAGGAGAACCACTCGGTTGGAGTACATACAGACAGATGAGCAGGTGGCGGACATTTTCTCCAATGTACTTTGCAGACAAAGTTTTGTGAAGTTCAGGGATAAGTTGGGGTTGCTATCGAATCCCTTCCTTGTTGAGAGGGAGTGTTAAACTAGTAGCAACAAGGAAGGTCTTCCTGCATGCATGTGTTCTTGCATGCAGAAGACTTAAATTAGGAAACTAGTTGTATTTAATTTACTTTTCCTAAGATTACTTTGGAAAATAAATTAAAGTGATCTAAATTAACTTTAGTGAACCAAAAGTTAAAGTGAAAGTGAAATTAGGGTTTTTTCTTTACTGCTAGTTAAAGTGAAAGTGAAATTAGGGTTTTTGCTTTACCTAAAGTTATAAAAGAGAGATCAATTGGTGGAGAGAACACGCACACTTGTATTCCGATAGAGACAGGATACAGACAAGGAGAGAAAGTCAGACAGAGGATTTAGCTAAGAAGATGAAGGAGCGAGCAACAGGATCATTGAGCTTCATACAGCTGGGCCGTACACTCACACAGGAGGGTGTTGAGGTTTAGCTGGGATTTTCTCAGTGATTCTACCGGGTACTACATTCGCCAGGTTTGGGTGAATTTGCAGTGATTGTAAAAGTTCCATATTTTCTCATAATAAAATCCATATCTGACTAGTGCACCAGTTTTCCCATCTTGGGTTTTTTCAGGGGTTTCCATACCCAAAATAATAATGTCAATATTGTGATGTGATGTTGTGATTTATTTCTCAGTTTTATATTCCGCTACATACTATAAAAGATATTCATGTGTGGTTATCAATTGATATTTTGCATGCATTTTTTACCCCTAGTTGAATATTAAAAGAAAATTTACACATCCATGTGAATTCAAACCATTATACACAAATATGCAAAGTTTCTCATGTATAAAGCAAGTAAGAGTGTATAAAACCAAAATAGCATCGACTGCAAATACATATCTAAATAATAGTGCATCAACAGAGAGGTCATAAATGGCCTATAAAGTCAAAATATAAACATATGATTGCAGTCTAGACTTTAGAATCTACTATCTAATGATTCTAATCATATATCAGAATTTTTTGAGTCCTCATGCTCAGACGTAGAGTCATCATCTACATCCTCAACATGAGCATGGCTCGACTCCCCTAGAGCGGAAGGAACTAGTCTAACTGCAACATCAATGTTCGCATCCTCTTTGTTGTGGAAGAGGGGCCAAGTCCATCCACAACTAAATATGATTAATATGGAGGGTGGGATCCTCCTTTTATAACATTAGAAGGGTCGTGGGTCAAGTAAACAGCTCACGCATGGACCCTATTTTTTATTTTATTATAAGAATTTCAAATTAGTTGTTTTTGGGGGTCCTTGGCGTTTTTGTACAGAACCATCTAGTTTTGTATTGAACCGGTCGATTTAGAGAAAACCAGACGGTTTTGTATGGAACTGACCAGTTTAGCCCTGAAACCAGCCAATTTTGTATGGAACCGGCCAAAAATTGTTTGAGTGTGTGATTTGACTGGTCCAACCGACAGGTTTTTTCAAAACCGGTTGGGTTCTGAATACATTGCTATAGAGTAGAAACATCACCACCTTATCGTTTGGGTTTGTCCCTAGGCATTTATACGTAGTGAGGAACATGTTGTTGTAATTGGATAGGGTCACATGACTTTCAAGTCTCTTTGAAGTGTGAGTCCTAAAAGCTTCAAAGAGATGTTCCATACAACTTATGGGAAAGGTCTTGTGATGAGTGGACCCTAAATGGTTTGAAGAGCCTACCACTAATCATGTTGTATGGGTTGTAGATGACTTGTGATGTTTTCGGCTATGCTCACTCGAATGTCACAAAGGAGAAAAATTAGGGTGATAACAGTTATATCAATTGTTCTACTGATCATTACACACCAGACAATCATAATCAAACTAGGAACTACCATTACAGAACAAACATTAACTACACTATTGGTTGTTCATATTAACATTTTGTGGGAATATTCATATATTATTTACTACAATAGGACTATGCAACTCTTCTTCATATGTCCCTATCACACTTTACTACACAAGATTACCCCGTATGTGTTGTAACTGAACTAAATTGTTCTTCCTTGCATCCATATGCAATAACCCCAACTACAATGTGCCCAGTTTACAATATTTCAATTAGATACAATGTTACTTATGACACACACTCCCATAATTTTTTTGGTTGGAGACCTGACTATTCATCAAGTTTCATAGAACCTCGTGTCTCCCTTCGAACAATACAAACTTTTCAGCTGTTCATGTCCAACATACCACCCCAAATATTGTATGAGGACCTTGGCATTTGTACATGATTGTGTGACACATTGTAGCCTCTTTGAATATTTTTCTATAGATGCCCGAGAATGATCGCTATGGACTTTACATATACATGTTTTATTACTCGAAAACTCTTACTACTACACAGAAACATCTAGTTTTTTATGTTGAACTTTGATGGCCTTATAATCCTCCTTTGCTTGAGTATTGCACTATATAACTAAATCCTCAAACTATTATTAATCCTAAATTTGACACATAGATTACTTCTAACCATGTTATAGATTGAAAAACTTAGTAAATCCATGATGAAGCCATCGAAATCAATCACATTGTCAAAGGATGTCAATTTACACACACAAGCCAATTTCCCTACACTTGTGAAAGTGCGACAAAATAAAAACCCAATTTGTGGACATTACTATGATTTGTTCTACATCAATATTTATTTGTCGCTTGTGGAACAACCATTTCTACCACTAATGCATTGGGTACCATTACTACTACAAAGGGACTCCTAATCTATGCCTTGGTAATATTTTGGATCATGATAACCCCCTTCTTAGCTTATTTTTCTGCAATGAGAGTACTCACATATTTTATCACATTTCACTCTACAAATGAACCCTATTCTTGATTGTATTCAACCCGAACAACAACCCACGCATGATCTTCAACATGACACATCCTTATTTAGTAGAACATTCAATGTCGTGTCAACATATCAACATGCATATCACGACACTAGATCAACTCTATATTTCTTATCATTGTCAATGGGATCTCACAATTGACTTACTTATCATACGGTCCATACCTATGACCTCCAATGCTCAAAGTTTACCAATATGCCCCATCTAGTGCCACTACCAACCAATAAGTTTCCAAACCTCAGGAGTTTATTATTCTTCAAGTCAACTTTGTAACCATCACATTGATGATAGACTCTAAACAATTACTTATAAAAATATGTAAGATTTTTGTTTGTAAAGCATTATACAATCAAATAATTTATTACGCAGTTTTATAGTGATATGTTTAGAAGAGTGACAATGACCATGATGGATAAGAGTCACATAAATTCCTTACATTGGTCCAATCCATGCTTGTAGTTCATTCTTTGTACACGACATATATGTACATTTTAGATAATCTCATAATTGCTTTACGTGTTTTTTTTGGCTTTGTTTTCTCTCTATTTTCATGTTGGTTTGAGTTTTTGAACTGCATCATTTAACATACTTGAGTAACAAAAATTTAAACTACTCTTCCCAACATCAAGTCCCTTTCACAACTCATAGCTTTTACTTTGTTTGCTTTTGTGTACAAAAACTCACAGCCCATCACAATTGTTCACTTCAACAATATTGGTAGCCATGCATGATAGTGACATAACTTGTAATTTTGACCAACTATTTTTATAATTGAAGGGACTATGCACCAAGGTTGATCTACATTTTGAATCGACAACCTCTAGTAACTCTAAGTTGAGGGTAGGATAATTCTTGTGATCTTTTGCCAATTTTCAATTCTCATAAAATTACCCTACCATTGTGCATTAGTCCTCTTATAACACTATGACAAGCATAGATCATGACTGTGTATGAATTCCATGTCCAAAATGCAAAAAGTAGATGCAATTGTAGATAACCATTTAAGTTTGTTAAAATACTCTTCTCATTCTTAGGTACATTAAAATATTTTTAATTTTTAGTAAGATTAGTTTATTTTGAATAAGTCTATAAAATCTCATAAGACATAAAAAATTGTTAGGAAGATTTTTTTTTTTGCAAGCAATATCTTGTACCAACTTGTTGAGGCCCGAAAAATCGCAGGCGCAACAGTAAGGGATTCTCCCTAGTCAACGTTCCCAACTAGCCCGTGACTGTTTGGTGTAGGGAATCTGTCCGGTTTGTGGTCCGGCTACCGTAGGTCAAGTAACAAAACAACGGGTTTCACTGGTTACGGCCCAGTCCACTAAGTTTTTGTATTTTTGACTTAAATTATGAAATGCAAGTGCCTAATTAACAATGCAAGGTGATAAAGATGCAAAGAGCATTCACAATGTGATGTGCAGGTTCTTACCTCTCGTCTTAGAACTCACAAGCATCTAAATCATGCAAACAGTAATGAAACAAAGACTAACTAAACTACCTCTAGAGGGCTGGATTAATTCATGAGTAATGCAATATTGTTTAGGTGTTATGGAAAATCACAGATAGCTGTTCTTATAACCAAACATATGAATAGAAGTAAAAGTATACATGACAAGATAGCTCATTAACAATTAAAACATCCCATTACTCATAGTGGAAGGACATCATAAAGATACTGAAGAATATTCAGACGAGAACATAGGTTCAAGAAATTAGAACACTCTTACAGCTAATGAGACATAACTAAAAACGAAATAGTTCACATTCAACATTGCTCATTTAATCACATTGATACATTCCACATTGCGCTTTCTCCAACAGGCAAAAGTTGCAGTTTCTGATTGTAAAACGAAATAGTTCCTCTTACAAGCAAATGGTTTACAAATTTTTCTAGGGAAAAAGTCCCTTCTAAGTTCTAACTTTTCAATATTTAAACTACAACAGCGGATCGTTTGGACTGCCCCCCAAAGGAATGACCTTTCAGTTCCCCAACGCTTCATATTCCTCTATCCTTTCTGTGCATGCTCATGATTGGCTACGTAACTTTCGGACCTTTCAGAGATGCTCCTTTGTCAACATTCATTTGTCTTTTCTTTTGTTTGTCCATCTTGAGATCCTGCTAGTTTCGGGTCTACTTCCACCAAACAGTCTGTCTCCCTTAGCGCCGCAGTGGTTTGACCAATCTCCAGAAACTACCTGCAATCAAATGGCATGCATCATTCATCGGAACTGTATTCAAATTGTATAAACTAAAACGGGGAAGCATTAAGAGAAACCAAGCACTGCAATACGGCCACAAGGGTTAACGAACATCGGCACCACTACTCCGTCCACCCATGGGTTCTAAAGAAACCACCAATGACAGGAAGAGATATGACCTGAACGTGAGCAGGAGACAATCCAATCGGAGGTCGAAAGACATTTGCATCGGAAGCTGAAAAGCTCTGCCCAGCCGCAACGGCGGAAGAGGCATGGGTTAAAGACATGCGATGTGGGTGGGAAAAGCTTTAGTCGGAAGTCGGAAGGTATTGACATCAGACGCGAAACGGCTTTCCTAGCTGCAACGACGGAAGCAGAAAAGATATAGCCACGTGATGCGCACCGGAGAGCGGATCGCTTTACACTTCGGAGGCTTAACCACTTTGGGAGCCGCAACGGTGGAAAAGAAATGACTACGGACAAGTGACTAAATGACCAATACACATCGACGGTCGGGTGTTTTACACATCGAGCGCTTAGTTGATTTGGGAGCCACAACAGCGGAAGGGAAAAGGCTATCAAACACTGATTTAACACAGTATGACGCCCGATTAATAGAAAACTAAGTACTTCGGTTAGCTCTTAAAATTCCACAATGGACACAAAACTGGCTTTACCTCCGAAACGACGACCCAAAACAAAGAAACTTGTTCCGATCGACAAGGAAAACAAAATTAAAACTGCGACCCGCAACAACAGTCAAAAAATCGAAAACCAGGGTGAGGGTTAAGCTTTTACACTCATCTGAAATTAAAACACGGCCAAAAGACTCAAAGGATCCAATGATTAAAAACAATGCTAAACCATGAGGAGGGGCCCAAAATCTAAGAAATTTGGGGAGGACAGTTGCAGCTGCAACAATTGGCGATTACCGGGTGTACCTAGATCTCTGGGCGATTATTCTTTGAGTGACAGACTGCTTAATAACAAATGCATCTATTTGAATTCTTCCAGCTATCTGGATTTCTCAAATGACAGAAGTGTGTACCTTTAATCATTGATAATAGTCCAATTTGGGAGAGTAGAAACCGAGATTTTCAAGTCCAGATAACTCTGTCGAGGCTAGAGGATGAGTTTCATTATTACTTTTGTCATTAGGTAGCTGACAGCTTGGACACCATAGGATTGTAGCATATGGTGAACATAAATATTTGTTTGTTCCTCATTCCCATGCCATTCTAGCATTTTTGTGCCTTTGGACTTTTGTCCCTTTTCATATGAGTCCTCCTGCATGCCTTTCTTTCTGAATTTTAATTTAGGCTCCTCTATCCCATAGTGTCCTTTTGTGTGAGTGGTGTACTTCATGTTTCAGCTCACAGATGGAGAGGAACTTTTGGCAATTTAGTAATTATGATTCAGCATTTGCTTTGATGTATGATGCTTTCAGAGGATTGTTTTACTCTTATTTGCCTTTCGGCATTTGTTTCTTGGCATGGGATCATTTATATTTAATATACTGTTCGCCTTGCTCCTTTCCATGGGTCCTCTGCTATCGCCCCTTAGAACATTTTAAGTGTGACGTGGATGGAGCCTCAACATAGTATTCTAGACTCTTTGAATCCAGTTTGTTTCACAGGGGTTAAGCATGACTTCAATGCACACAGAGCTATTCTAGAAAACTGCTAAACTGGAAGAAATTCTTTTAGACAAATAGCAACACACAGTCTGAGACCCAAAAATGTTTATCATTCCCCAAAATTTTTGATGTTCCCCATGCAACCGCGGGTTCCTTCCCTTTATTGAAATCAAGAAAACTCAAACAAAAGCAAACTGAAAAACATGACTCAAAAGACAGCCAAACAGATTATTTATATACAAGATAGAAGAACTCAAAAAAAACTCAAGAAAAATAAGGCTTGAGAACCAAACCATTTACGGGCAAGTTCTCTTCCCAACCCTGTAAATCTTCCAACTTATAAGTAGAAGGACCAAGCTTTGCTGGACCTGAAAAGGGCCTACCCACAACTGCTGGAATTTAGTATGCTTCCCTTTCTCATCATGGGAGTGATCCAATTTGAGGACTAGGTCTCCCACTTCAAAGTCTTTTGTTCCAGCTTTATGCTTGTCAAACCACCTCTTTATTACCTCCTGCTGTTGCTTAAAGCGTTCTCTGGCTCTAGATCTAGCCTCTTCTGCTTTCAAAAGATTGCATATCCTCATCTGTAAAACTTCGTCATCTGACCCCCTAGACTCTTGAGCCATTAAGGAAGATGGTAGCATGATATTGGGGGGAAGAATGGCTTCTTTACCATACACAAGGGTATAGGGTGACACTCCTATCGCAGACTTGGGGGTGACTCTGTCGGCCCAAAGGGCATTTGGTAAAGCTAAGTGCCAACTCCTCTGGTTTTCTATTACAGTCTTCTTT
>LPNX010211797.1:167894-210060 GCA_001517045.1 Pseudotsuga menziesii | reverse complement strand
CCATTTCCTTGTGGATAGTAATTAGTAGAATAATGCAATTTTATCCCTTTATCATGAGCAAAAGCAGTTAATTTAATTGATGAAAAGTATGTAGCATTATCAAAAACTAACGAAACCGGAACTCCAAACCTGGTCATGATGTGGTCCTGCAGGAAGCTGATGACTTCGTCTTGATTTATTTTGCGCAGCAGTACTGCTTCGACCCAGCGAGTGAAATAATCCATTGCGGTCAGGATGTACTTGTGTTGTAGGGAGGAATTTGGTTTTATTTCTCCAATAATATCCAACCCCCATTGCTCAAATGGCTCCGTGATCATCACAGGCTTTAGGGGTGCTGCTGCTGTAGGTTGTCTCCCACTACACCTTTGGCAAATATCACACTTCCTGACATGTGCATGTGCATCTTTAAAGAGCGTGGACCAATAGTAACTGGCTCTGAGATTTTTGTGGGTTGTAGTATCTCCTGAATAATGTCCCCTAGCAGGCCCGTCATGCAACTCTGTCATTACTTTTTTTGCATCTTCTTTTTCTAAGCATCTCAGAAGAACTCCATCATAATTTTTTTTGTATAATACTCCTTCAACAATTTGATAGGAAGCTGATTTAAGACGCAGCGCTCTTCTTTGCTTAGAATTCCAGTGCTTTGGCAGTAGCACGACCTGTAGGTAATGCACGAGGTCTCTATACCAAGACTCGGGAGCTGTAAACAAAGGACATACATCCATTAAATGTAATTTGGCCTCATCCTCCCAGGCGTGCTCTTCATTGTTCCCACTTTCAGTCATCAATTTGCATAACCCTTGTCCTTTAACTATAGAGGCTGGATTGAATTCAAGGTCATACTCTTGAAGAGCTATTACCCAGTTGCTCCTTCTTTCTCCTAACTCCTTCTGTATAAGAAGGGACCTTATAGCTGGGTAGGGGACGATCACCTTGGTTCGATTTTTTAAAATATAAGGCCTGAATTGCTTCACCGCTATGAATACATCATAAGCTTGTTTATCAATGGTTGGGTAGTTCAATTCGGCCCCTTGTAGACTAGTGCTCATGAAAGATATTGGGAATTCATCCCCCCCATCTTCTTTTTGCATAAGCACAGCTGCTAACGAATCATCGGATGCAAAGGTATACAGAATAAAGTATTTATCGAAATCTGGGCTTTTCAAGGAGGGTGCATGTGCAACAGCAGTTTTAATTTTGCTGAATGTGTTCTTCTCAATTTTAGTCCACTTGAATTGTGCATTTTGCTTGACCATCTCTTGCAGCGGCTTGACAATCTGAGCGAAATCAGGCACAAATCTTCGCACGAAGTTTATAGTTCCCATAAACGATTGCATCCCCTTTTTATTATGGGGCATGGGGATTTGTTCAATAGCCTTAATTCTTTCTGGATCTATAGAGATTCCCTTCTTTGAAACTATGTGACCTAGCAACTTGCCCTCAATGACAGCGAACACACACTTCTTGGGATTGAGCGAAATGCCATACTTTCGACAGCGTTCAAAAATCTGCCTTAAGTGAAATGCATGCTCTTCTCTTTTCTTTGAGAATATCGTAATATCGTCAAGGTATACTACAACACTTCGGCTAATCAATCCACAGAAAGCTATGTCCATATCTCTCTGAAACGTTGCTCCAGCATTTATAAGCCCAAAGGGCATCCTTCTGTAGGCAAAGGTTCCCCATTTGGTCTTGAACGTTGTCTTCAATCTGTCTTCCTCGGCTACTAATACTTGATTGTAGCCAGAGAAACCATCCAATAACAAAAATAGTTCATAACATGAGACCATTTGTAGAAATTGCTCCATGGGTGGCACCGGGTAGTTATCTTTATCTGAAGCACGATTTAAATTTCTAAAATCCACGCATAGTCTGATTTCTCCAGATTTTTTTCTAACTGGTACCATATTTGATACCCAATCAGAGTGCCTAACCTTAAAAATGATTCTAGCATCCAATAATTTCTTCACTTCATTCTAAATCAGCGGTTCCAATTTTGGATGCATTTTTCTTAGAGGTTGTTGATACGGCTTGATGCCGAATTTGATGGGGACAGTATGCTTGATGATGCTGGTGTCGTATGTTTTTAAATCTTCGTATGTCCACGTAAATACATCTTTATATTGTTTAAACATTCTGACAAACTTATCTCTTTCTGCTGGTGAACAACATTTGCCAAGATTTAAAAATTTAGGATTCGCCTCGGTCCCTAAATTTATCAACTCGAACTGTAAAGATGAACTGTGAGTCTTCACGTTGGCTGGTATTCTTAACTTTTCATTTAAATCGAACATCCTCTCCAAAGTTCGGACTCCTTTAGGGATGAAATTATCATACTTCATCTCGGCCTGATATTCTTCATCATCTATAATTGCTCCTTTAAATACCTCATTATTCGTTAAACATTCTATAATCTGCTGGTCATCATCGAACACTCGCAGGTTGGTGATCATATCATGTACTGAGGGCCTGAAAAGCAATTCAACAGAACATCGATTATTAGTAGGTACCATCCTAGCGGCTGATGTGGCCAATAGGTTAGCTGATGCATTTTTAAGTCTTGGAATTGAAATAATATTGAATGCATTAAAACATTTGAGCAAGTCCCATACCTCATTTTGATAGGCCTTCAAGTGCGGGGAAACACAATGTATTTTATTTCGGATTTGTTTCACAATAATTTCAGAGTCTCCAAAAACTTTTAGATTACTTACCTTTAATTCAATCGCTTTCCTTAAGCCCTGCACCAGTGCTTCATACTCAGCCGTGTTATTCGTACATTCAAACTCTAATCTACATGAAAGAAATTGTTTATTACTCTGGGGGTCAATCAGGACACAGCTGGCCCTTGACCCTTCTAGTGTCTTAGAGCCATCAAAAAACAAAGTCCAAAAATCACTAACTGTTGAATGCGAATCTATTCCTACTGCTAAGTTTACTATTTTACAGTTGATTTCATCAGCCTGCGAAAATCGAAGGAGATCAGGCTGGGTGTCTAATGTGTTGCTGGCTTCTTCTGCTTGGTAATTTCCAGGTTCCAATTCAATAAAATAATTGCCCAACATAGAATCCACTGGTTCATTCTTCTCCTCAAGTCGAGTAACATTGTATTTCATGTGAGGCTCCCTTAAAATCTTAATCTGGTTCGGGCTCCCTTTATATGGCAGCCATAAATGTGACCAATCAGAGGCAAAATATCCATTTAATTTAGCTGACCAGTCCCTGCTCAAAATGAGACCGTAAGCGTCTGGTATATCGGCCACCACGATGTTGATGAATTGGCATACTTTATCATTTGATGACAGGTGGATCAAGACATCCTGCATCTCACCCATTACCTTTACATATGTCCTGTCCAACTGGACAACTCTCCACGTAGATGGCTTGGGCTGCCCATTTATCCTCTTCATTAGAGGAAATTTCAACTCAAAATGGGCCTTTTAACTTTTATTCAAATTCCATGTCATCGTGTGTTAGCCAATGAAATTGATTTAAATTTGAAATACCGTATAGGTCTTAAACACTTTTTTAATATAAATTTGGGGATAGGTATCATAAAAAAAACTATTTTTTTGTTTGTATTTTTTACATATCTCCCTATGTTTTTACTCAAATTTTGATAGGGAGAGCTCGTTGGATGTGAAATTAAATTCCGCATCCAACGAGTACCCACTCGACATGCTTTTTACGGGCCCCGCTACCCCAAAATCAAGAAATACCTGAACAAACAGAATGATGATGTCATCATTCCATTTTTTTAGGTATTTCTTATTTTTGGGGTAGAGGGGTCTGTCAAAAGTATGCCGAGTGGGTACTCGTTGGATGCGGAATTTAATTCCGCATCCAACAAGCTCTCCCGATCAAAATTTGAGTAAAAACACGGGGAGATATGTCAAAAATACAAACAAAAAAGTAGTTTTTTTCTTTTCTTCCTCCAAAATTAATAAATATTATTTTATTATTTTAACTATTATTTTATTAGTTCATTTTAGGAGGCCCATTTTGAGTTGAAATTTTCTCTAATGACAGACTGATATCGGCATGACATTGACCGATGCCCCTGAGTCTACTAGGCAATTATGTACGTTGTGATTAAAAATTTCAAATGTGAGGAGGAAAGGTGGATGTTTGCTCTTAGACTTACCTCCAGCACTGGTTTCTCCGATTTCTTCTTCATCTTTAGGATGATTATCAATGGGAGGCTTCTCATCTGAAGCTTCAAGCGCTTTCAACAATCTTTCTTTTTGCTGCGGCACCTTACACATTTTGAATAGTGAGACATTTGCCTCTACCTTCTTTAAATCCTCCACGATGTCATAATCCATCAGTTGTTCAATGGAGTGAGGTTGGTCAGCCTTCACCTTTCCCTCATTGGACTTGGCCCATGTTTCGTCCTGCCTAGGATCTTCCCTGGTAATGGTAAATTCAGGAATCATATCAGCTGCGGAACTATTTTGAAATTTCCTAACATTTTTTTGCAGCCTTTTAATCTTTGGAAGTATGAGACTGTCTGCTTTAATCGACCCTTGGCTCCTTGTTGTTACGTTGGTCTCTAGGACATCCTTGTGACCCCAATTCTTTTCTTCTTCAGCATCAAATAATGAAACATAATTCCATAGAACCATGGTTTCCTCTTTTTGTTCATTCATGGCAGTGGTACTCTCTTTTCTTTCTTCCTCTCCTTCTTCTGTTAATTTGGAATCCAACATCTAATTCATGACCAACGTCATTGAATTTATCCATTGCAGAAAATTATTTTCAGAGTGGGGTTGTTGGTGGAAAGTGCAAAAATTTTCCATCCCTATCTCTGTCAAATT
Source organism: Pseudotsuga menziesii (assembly GCA_001517045.1). NCBI lineage: Eukaryota > Viridiplantae > Streptophyta > Pinopsida > Pinales > Pinaceae > Pseudotsuga > Pseudotsuga menziesii. Next base: position 205,243 of record LPNX010211797.1, on the reverse strand, counting down.
CATAGATGTTGTATTGTGCGGAGGAGGTTGAGACTGATTATTGTCCTCTCTTTTCTTGTAATAGGGCCTGTAGAAATTTTGTGTTTCCTTCTCTTTCTCCAAGTCTATGATTTTATTAGAAAGCTTCTGCACCATTTTGGCCATATTTTCATAATCCGCCGATTTCTCCTCCTTAGGCTTAGTAAACAATAAGTCCTTCCTTCCCCCACCTTTCTCTCCTGACTGTTCGGGAAAATCCTCAATACTTTCTCTTTCAGCCTCCACTACTTCTGCCTCTTCATAGGTTTCCGCCAAAGTAGGCTTGGCCCTACCTTTGGAAAACATGGCCAAGTCAGGGCCTAAGGCTGATGTATAATATTCCATCAAGACCTTGTTCGAAGGCTTGTCCGCGTCAGAAAAATTATTGAGGTATGCTACAAATCTTTGAGTAAAACTGTGCACCTTATCCTTTCTTTCTTTCTTCAAGGCGCATAGTCCTTTCATGAGGGCTGCATGAGTCTTTTGAGTCACATACTTACTTCTAAAAATTCTCTTGAAGGTATCCCACTCAGGGATAGAGTTAGCAGGCAACCCAAAGTACCATGATGTTGCAGCTCCTTTAAGAGTATGCAGGAATAGTCTGCAAATGACATCTTCATATTCCCCAGCCCTCAACCCTTCTATTGCCAAATAAAAACTTTGCAGGTGATCATCTACTAGTATCTTCTCATTTGGGTCAAACTTGGGCAGCATCTTTTCAAAGGATTGAGGTAAATCATGTAACGGAGGGGTCAGGTTTAAAGGCGATCTGACTCTCCATGTAGGTGGTGGATTCGGTGGGTTGGGTGGTTGATTGGCGTTTATGCCTGCCATAAGTACGGGTGGAGAGTGGGGAGGTGAGTGAGCAGAAGAACTGTGAGGAGTGTCTGGGCCTTCTTGATTCAAAGGCAGTTCAACCTCCCATAAAGCGCTTTCTACTAGCTCTTCCCAATCACCAACGAGCACTGAGTCTTCCAATATAGGGCGATCTTTCCTTTTATATTCTCTTCTGGGCAATTCAGGAATGATCGGCAATCCTCCAATCTTTTTTACATATTCCCTAGTGTGTCTCCTTAAATTCTCAACAACTTCGTTATTCACAGAAAACAAATGTTCTCTCTCTCTTTCTTCCGGGATCGGATTGCGAAGTCCACTGCTTTCAAAACTGTTACCGGTGGAAAAGTCTCGGGAAAATGGGTTTCCTCGGCCAGCCATGCACTAGCAGCCCTCCTTCTAGTGCCAAAAATGTTGAGGCCCAAAAAATCGCAGGTGCAACAGTAAGGGATTCTCCCCAGTCAACATTCCCAACTAGCCCGTGACTGTTTGGTGTAGGGAATCCATCCGGTTTGCGGTCCGGCTACCGTAGGTCAAGTAACAAAACAACGGGTTTCACCGGTTACGGCGCGGTCCACCGATTTTTTGTATTTTTGACTTAAATTATGAAATGCAAGTGCCTAATTAACAATGCAAGGTGATAAAGATGCAAAGAGCATTCACAATGTGATGCGCAGGTTCTTACCTCTCATCTTAGAACTCACAAGCATCTAAATCATGCAAACAGTAATGAAACAAAGACTAACTAAACTACCTCTAGAGGGATGGATTAATTCATGAGTAACGCAATACTGTTCAGGTGTTATGGCAAATCACAGATAGTTGTTCTTATAACCAAACATATGAACATAATTAAAAGTATACATGACAAGATAGCTCATCAACAATTAAAACATCCCATTACTCATAGTGGAAGGACATCATAAAGAAACTGAAGAATATTTAGACAAGAACATAGGTTCAAGAAATTAGAACACTATTACAGCTAATGAGACACAACTGAAAACGAAATAGTTCACATTCAGCATTGCTCATTTAATCACATTGATAAATTCCACATTGCACTTTCTCCAACAGGCAAAAGTTGTAGTTTTTTATTGTAAAACGAAATAGTTCCTCTTACAAGTAAATGGTTTACAAATTTTTCCAGGGAAAAAGTCCCTTCTAAGATCTAACTTTTCAATATTTAAACTACAACAGCAGATCCTTTAGGCTTCCCCCCAAACGAATGACCTTTTAGTTCCCCAATGCTTCATATTCCTCTATCTTTTCTGCGCATGCTCATGATTGGCTAAGTAACTACTGGACCTTTCAGAGCTGCTCCTTTGTCACCATTCATTTTTCTTTTCTTTCATTTGTCCATCTTGCGATCCTACTGGTTTTGGGTCTACTTCCACCAAACGGTCTGTCTCCCTTAGCGCCGCAGTGGTTTGACCAATCTCCAGAAACTACCTGCAATCAAACGACGTGCATCATTCATCAGAACTGTATTCAAATTGTATCAACTAAAATGGGGAAGCATTAAGAGAAACCAAGCACTGTAATACGGCCACAAGGGTTAACGAATGCCGGCACCACTACTCCGTCCACCCACGGGTTCTAAAGCAACCACCAATGACAGGAAGAGATATGACCTGAACGCGGGTGGGAGACAATCCAATCGGAGGTCGGAATACATTTGCATCGGAAGCTGAAAAGCTCTGCCCAGCCGCAACGACGGAAGAGACACGGGCTAAAGACACGTGACGTGGGCGGGAAAAGCTTTAGTTAGAAGTCGAAAGGTATTGACATCGGATGTGAAACGGATTTCCAAGCCGCAACGGCAGAAGTAGAAAAGATATAGCCACGTGATGCGCACCGGAGAGCGGATCGCTTTACACTTCGGAGGCTTAACCACTTTGGGAGCCGCAACGGCAGAAAATAAATGACTACGGGAAAGCAACTAAATGACCAATATACATCGGCGGTCGGGCGTTTTACACATCGGGCGCTTAGTTGATTTGGAACCGCAACAGCGGAAGGGAAAAGGCTATCAAACGCCAATTTAACACAGTATGACACCCGATTAACATAAAACTAAGTACTTTGGTCAGCTCTTAAAATTCCACAATGGACACAAAACCGGCTTTACCTCCGAAACGGCGACCCAAAACAAAGAAACTTGTTCCAATCGACAAGCAAAACAAACTTAAAACTGCGACCCACAACAATAGTCAAAAAATCGAAAACCAGGGCGAGGGTTAAGCTTTTACACTCATCTGAAATTAAAACATGACCAAAAGACTCAAAGGATCCAACGATTAAAAACAATGCTAAACCATTAGGAGGGGCCCAAAATCTAAGAAATTTGGGGAGGACAGTTGCAGCTGCAACACAACTTTAAGGACTTAAGCACGAATGAGATTGTTAATACCTTGCCATCCCAAATCGACCTACAAAGGGCAAATATGTCACAAAACATGTTTTGAACCTAAGTGGCGAATTTAAGAATATCATCTCTCCACAAATCAAGCTAGACCCAATTGACATTTAATTTTAGATCCATTCTTATATGGATTATTTTTTGATGAGATTAGGTGCAATACCCTTATCAAACACAACAATCTTTAAATAAGTCACCACCCTTTTTAAATGGTGCATAGTTACCTAATTTGTATACAATTGTTGTTTTTTAAGAATTTCAAGGACTATTTAAAAATGTTTTCATGTTCTTCTTTAATCAACTAGAGTGCACAAAGTAATATCGGCACACACTTTCACCTGAGATTAGTTTCCTACTATAGTCTACTACGAAACTTTGGTTTCCAATTATGGTGCACTACCAAATTTTTTCTCAACAAGCCTCAGCACCAAAAGCAATTTATATTGAACTCGGTTTTTTTGTGCATCTCTTATGCAATGTAGACCTCTAAAAACGAAGCACACCGTTGTTACTCATAAAAGTGTTCAAGAAAAATTAGGCTAGCACGAAACTTATGCCAACAATTAGGGAACAAAAAATGATGCGGCCAACACTAATTATGTTGGAATACATTGTGTTAAGGCCTTGGAGTGTCAAGCTAGTGTTTGACCCCACACAAACACATGCCATGTAAACTCTCCCTTAGACTACATATCTAGCACAACACAAGAAAAACATGTGTCAGCATACATAACACACTTCAAAATAGATAATCTAATGTGGAGCAATCCCATCCACATGAGTAGCAACAAGATGGAAACAAGTCTTCTAAAATATTCTATAATACAACCCTTGTCCACAAATCCTTGAACACCATTATTTCCATGCGATTTAGTGGAGTTCACATAATCCCTCCAATATTAGCAAAAGGTGCTAGATGAAATGCCAAAACTGCTTGGGAAAGTTGAAGAACTTCGACCACATAGGGAAAAAAATATAGGTTGAATTATATGTCAAAAAGCACTCATTTCACAAGGACAATTAGAGGGTATTCTTTCATGCCCAAGGACTATAAGTGAAGATATCATCAACATGAGATTTATTGACAAACACAAACATGAGGAAGTCGTTAATCAAACCCTTGGAGTTAAGTCAATGCCAACCATGAGATTCCTAAACCAATTTATCCCAAGCCTTGATTATGGCGTCAAGAGAAACCTTATCCACAAAAGTCTGCAACGATGTTCTTTTTTTAAATGAAACATAAACATTCTCATATTTCGAGATAGTAATATTAATAAGAGTTTACCTAGCGTTAAAATTAGATCATGGTAAATATTGGGAAAAAAAAATTTCGGTGCTTTGGGTAATCCCATCATTGGCACTACACATAGAGCTTTCATTACTCATGCCAACAATAGACAAAACACATAATTGTTTTTGTGTTTAAGGGAAGACATTTAAGATACCTTGTGGTCTTGTGCAAAAGCCGATGGGCAAGTCGAGTCTTGTTCAATAAATAAATTGGTTGGGATTATGTGCACCATAACTTAAACCCAAGTAAATTCCGCTTCTATATGGTGTCTTGTGAGCTTGATTTTCTTTGTTTCACTGAAGACCTCTCTCTCTCTCTCTATATATATATATATGTATATATATATTGAATTGAACCACTCATATAGTGCATCGACATCAATTTTCCATTTGAACGATGGAATATTATTTTCAATCTTGACGTTAAAGAGGTTGCAGCGCAACCACCAAATAACCTCGATCGATGGTTTCCTAAACTAAGTGAGGTATGAGGAAAAAAATTCTTGAATAGATCTACAAATCAACTAAGATCTTGATGTTGCTTTTAGAGATATTCTTTGACTTGGAATCCAACGAACTAAGCTACCCCTTGAGGCTAACCTACTGTAACGTACCCAAAAACCATACACATAAAATAAAGCATAATACTCATCATCTAAAATGATAATTGTAATAATCAAAATACCACACTTGATTATGTGTTGAAAGGAGATTTTATTATTTAACATCATAATGTAACGTACCCAAAAACCATACCCATAAAATAAAGCATAATACTCATCATCTAAAATGATAATTGTAATAATCAAAATACCCCACTAGATTATGTGTTGAAAGGAGATTTTATTATTTAACATCTTTTCCATTTCCTAACTGTATTTAAAAAAACGCCAAAAGTATAAGTATACACTATAACCAAATCAATACAATTTATTGAATTCAAAATATAGGTAACCATCTATCATATACCCCGCTACTAAAATGCTCAATAGTCATGACAACTTAACTTAAACTCTATTAACACAACATTTAAAAATATAACTTTTCCATTCCTTCAAAATCTATACTTACTTTTTTTTCCCGAAGAAAAATAGCGGTTCCTTGTTATTCAATAGAATCAAAGGTAACATGTGTTCTTCATCAGATATACATATACGAAAGAGTCCTTCAGACTGATCATCATTACATAAAAAAATCTATGCCAAGGGTCCATCAAATCAACAAGCAGAAAAAGATATAGAGTTCAATACTCATCCATGAAGCACCTGGTAACAGAGCTACAATACATAACCCGGGTGGCTGAGCTAGGGAGGCACTCCTGGGAAATATCATTACTAAAAAAGAATGGACAAATCCATCCATGACACAAAAAATGTCATCAACACACGCCAGCCAGAGGCTGAAAATCAATCAGTGGATAATATAGCTGGAAGGAGCCATTACCACTGCATACACCATCAGTGTATTCCATAAAGTGAAGCAGCCCAAATTCAAGACCGAGTGCCTCCTTAGACAAGCCATCATTGTATTGTTGTATTCTCTATATACATGGGTGGCTTCGAGATGAGTAAAGAATACTTGAAGGGCATTGATATTCCTACACTAGCCTTCAAGGTCAAGTGATGATAGGTCAGCTCGTCTATTGAACCAATTGATGATTGCAAAAGAGTCTCCCTAATGTGGAGATGTGGCAGCCCCAACATTTTTGCGAAGGACAATAATACCCAAAGTGCCAAGAGTTCTACATGGGTGTTGGTGCTATATCCACAACCCATTTTTACATAAATAAGAGCTCGTTGCTAATCATGAGGTAAATACCAGTACCATCAATTTTGTTAGCCAAAGCCCCATCAAAAATCCCAATGGGAAAAGGATACTCCTGATGCTTAGCAATCAATCTCCTGGTGTGCCTGTGAGAATTTCTCACAGTGTGGGTTTGAAGCTACTCCAAAATGTTGTAAATAATCTGCTTAGGAACAGGTTTTTGATCCTCAAAGATGCATTTATTCCTGGTGATCCAAATGTTCCATGCCATAATCAAAGGAAAGTAAAGGAGAGCTCTTTCTTTACTAATCCACATGTTCCAGTTTTTCCTGAAGGAGCGATCATTCCAGTTAATAGTGCGTTGGAGTGCCATGCTGAGGCCCCTAATAATCTCCTTAGTAAACCTACAATCAAAAAAAGAGGTGGTCCACAGATTCGGCGTCTGCAAAGCATAAACAACAATGATTGTGCCCAGCCCATCCTTTTTTGCATAAAGTATCCCAGGTGTTGATTCAGTTGGAGAGACAAAGCCATCCGAAACAAATAATTTTGAGAGGCAGGTTATACTTCCAAATTTTACCCAGTAAAGAGATTGTGCAATAAAAAATGGTGCTCTTTGCAATCATCTCATAGGCCAAGCTTGAAGTAACCATTCCTGATTTTTTGTTGTAAAGCCAAACAATAGAGTCAAAATTATTATTCAGTTGAATACCCCCATGTGAAAGACCTCTGATATATTTTGTCCAGGCCTCTTTCCAGGATCCCTCAATGTCCATGTCAGTGGCAGTGAGCCAATACTGATGACTAGAGTTCAAGAAATGAGCATGATTTAGTGTGGTGATGCCATAATCCTCCAAATAGCATCTCAGATCCTCCAGGAGCACAAAGCCTAAGTTAAGGCCTACAATCGGATCCACACCAACTCTAATACTGCAACCATTACCAACCTTCCAACCAAGGTGACATGTGATCCATGACATGGCTCTGACAAAGCCATTCCATATGTACGATGTGACAAGAACCCGGAAATATTTGACACAGAGCCAAGTATCCACAATCATGCCTTTTAGATATTTAAATTTGATAATGTGTGAGCAGATACCTTTACCATTTAGAACAAGCCATAGAATTTTAAGTCTAAGAGCCGTACTGAACTAGTCTAAATGCTTGATGTTCTAGCCACCTAGATCATAGTGTTTAGATAAAGAATGTCAATCCACTAAGTCTACTCTATAGCTTCCTGCTGAGCTACCCCAGAGAAAGTTAAAGATGGCTCTTTTAAGATAATTCATGATCGATTTAGGAATTCTAGCCAGTGTTAACCAGTAGACCGCAAGTCCCATGAGAACCGCTTTAACCAATACAAGTCTGCCACCGAGGGAGATCAGCCTATCAGTCCAATTGTTGATTCTATGTTCAAACCTCTTAACAATCCAACACCAACCCTTGAAATCATATCCCAGTGGTTTCAAATAAAAGATCAGGTATTTGAAACCCTCTGAGACTGGCTCCATTTTACAAGGTAGGATAGCACCAATATTTGCCTTGGCAAGTTCATCAATATCATTAAAGAGAAGTATGGATTTTTCCTCACTAATTTGCATGCCCGTTGCAGAGCAGAACAGGTCAAAGAGCTGCTTGTATTGCTGCCATTCACCAATAGTAGCCTCACCAAATAATAAGACATCGTCTACAAATAGTAGGTGTGTGAGAAATAGTGAGGAAGTAATCTTGACACTTGTAATGACTCCTCTTTGTTGAGCATCATGTATCAGCATACTTAAACTTTCAATGATTAAAATAAATAATAGAGGAGAGAGTGGGAATCCCTGCCTGATGCCTCTAGATGCAGGAAAGAACTTCGAGGGGGTGCCATTCACTAACACAGCGAAGTTTGAGGATACCACACAACCAAGGATCCAATTTACACCTACAAAAGGAATGTCGATCTGTAAGAGGACTAGTCTGAGGAAGGTCCAGTTGATTCTATCAAAGGCCTTAACTAAGTCAAGTTTAAGGATAATAGCCTTCTTCTTTTCAATTGTTATGGAGTGCATGAATTCCTGGGCAATGCCAATGGGCTCAATGATCTATCTTTGATGTAAAAACCAAATTGATTCCTAGAGATGGCTCTATCCAGAATGGGTTTAAGTCTGATGGCTGCCAATTTGGAGAAGACCTTATACACAAGACTGCAAAGAGAGATTGGCCTGTAGTTTGAAAAAGTGATCGGATTATCACACTTAGGGATGAGAGTAATGAATGTAGCATTTAGTGCACCAGATACTTTACCTTCAGATCTGGACTGAGTAACAGCATTAAGTATGTCCTGGCCAACTAAGTCAAAGAAGTGGATATAGAATTCAACTGGCCAACCATCTGGGCCTGGACTCTTATGTTTTTTGAATCCCTTAAGGATGCCTTCAATCTTAGAGAGAGAAAAATCAGATAAGAATAAATCTTTGTCCTCCTTAGAGAGATAAGTGAGGAAAAGCTTAATAACCTTGAGCTGATCTTCAATGTTGGAGGATCCATCATCAGAGAAATGATTTGAGAATTTTGCAGCCCCCATATGCTTGAGCTAATCATCATCTTCAATTAATGTGCCATGATGGTTTTGAAGACCCCAGATAGAGTTTGAAGTTATTCTAGCAGAAGCATAGGAGTGGAAGAATTTGGTACTTGCATCTCCTTCATTTAACCAGTCCACCCTACTCTTGAGTTTCCAAGTAAGGATCTTATGGGAAAGTAAAGTGTGCTTACAAGCTTTACGATGGGAGAGCTGGGAAGACTCAAAGACAGATAGGATGCCAGAGGTCTGGGAAGTAAGCAGTTTCAGAATGCTTGAATCCACATCTAATCGTTCCCGAGTGTTTGACAATTTCTTCTTTTTTTCCCAAGCTTTGACTAAATCCTTGAGTCTAAGGAGTTTAGTGGACAAAGAAAACATGGGATCAAGTAGTGGAGAGATATGAGCAGTCCAGGAGGTATGGGCAATATCAATGAACTCTTGTTCATAGAGCCAGGCCCTGTTAAACTTAAAAGGATAGTTATGACAGTGCTGGATTGAGTCCCACTCAAGGCAGATAAGGTAATGATCAGAAATATTAGATGGGTGGGTACAGGACTTACAGTTGTTAAGGGTAGGAATAATACAAAGAGAAGTAATAAATCTATCCAGACGTTTACTGACACCCTTGATACCAAATCTTCCATTTCTCCAGGTAGGTCCAGGATGTACAGGGGCAAGGTTGACCATGTTTGCATCATTTAGTAGATGTGTGAAGTAGTGAGATGCCTGATCCAATCGTGCTCTAGTTCCCCAAATCCCAGAGTCTGATAGGGTAAATTTCAGGTCTCGAACGAGTATCAGGTTGGGGAGGTCAAAGATGCCACCAGTAAGCACATTATCCCAAAAAAAGTATTTGTTGGAGTACAGTCCATAGTAGTTAGGATGGAGAAGATCATGTCTAGGTCTTTGAGTTTATCTTTGATCAAAATGCTAGCATAGGAGTGGTATGATTTTCATCGAATAGTATTGGGGTTCCAGCTAGTGAGTAGACCCCCAGAAAGGCCATTAGAATCCAAGGCACAAAATTCCCAGCCAGGCTTCATCTTGGAGAAGAAGTGAAGAGCAGAGAAGTGGTCACACATTGTTTCTTGTATCAAAATCATATCAGGATTGAGAGAGGAGAAGAGTGTTTTGAGGGATTTTCTTTTGGTAAGCCCTCCAAAACCACGAATATCCATAAGATATAATCTTCATGGGTCGACCTGAGTGTCAGGTGACAATGCTTTAAGTGCCTGTGGAGAGTTAAGAGATCTAGCAGCAGCTTTGATATGTGCTGATAGGGGGGTATACAGTCTTGTAGTACCATGATCCTCTGATGACTTATTCCTCCTAGATTTCTTGATGGTAACATTCTCGACTCTGATTGAGTCCAGAGGTAAGGTAGAAGGTGAAATAGGGGACTTGTTCGAGAAAATGTCCAATGATTTCAGGAGAGAGGGGTCCTTAAAGGAGGGAGATGAAGTGGGGCTAATAATATTAGTAGTGGTTCTTTGGAGAGGGGGAAATTCATCCAAGGTAAAAGGAAGGGGAGAAGTCAGGGGAAAGGAGGTAAGTCCAATAATGGAATAGACACGCTTGCCGAGGATTTAGGAAGTTCGGAGGGAGCTGAAGGGTTCGATAGCGTGGTCCAAGGGGTATGAGATGGGGTAATGGTCGAGGACACTCGAGCCGGTGTTTCAATATCCTGGATATACTGAAGTTGTCCTTTAGTAAGGTCACCTACTGAGGTTAGAGAGGTTGAGTCGTAGGGACCATGAGGTGTAGGAAAATTAGTATTTTCAACAAGAGAGGAACCTTCCACCTGTGAATCAAAGACTGGTTCTAAATCAGAGAAACCGAGATTTAAAGGACGCCCATGACGAAGGGTAGAAAAAAAGTTTTTTAAATGGCCAGTTTCGTAGCAATGATTGCATTTGAACGGGATGTTCAGATAGTCAAGTCTTTGGGTAATCACTGTGGTTCCACAATCGATCTCAATCTAATGCAAGAGACCACGAGATACCACAGATAATGGTATCTCGAAAATCTTAATCACCAGCACCCCAGCCATCCTTTTGTCGAAAATCAGGTTGAACTCCTTTTCCAGCACCACAAATTTCCCAATTATGTTTGCAATGCCAATCAGGAAGTCTTTTTTCCATAGAGAAAAGGGAAGAGCCGACATCAGGACCCATAGGTGTCTTTTAATGACACGCTCTATAAGTGGGTCAAAATTCGCATGCCAACGGCTCAGGACCAGGGAGGCGTTCCCTATAGTCCAGAGGGAGTTCAGTATACGGGAAGCATCCAAGTCTTGGATAAATACAATGAAAATCCAGTGGTTTGCAAGGAGACTGATGGTAGGGGTATAGTTGAGGATTGGCTTCCAATGGGTCGTCGCCCAAGAGACCCATTCTTCCTTATTCATAGTGCATTATTCCAGTCTGCCAATCAACGCCCTACTACAGAGTTCAAAAACCATATCAAGCATGAGGTCCCTCCCAAGAGTATAAAAGCTATACTTACTTTACTAAACCCATAACACTTATAATGCAAAACTCCAAGGCTTATATATATATATACTTTCATAAACATACCATCCGTAAAATACCACATCATTAATTAAATTGCTTTTCTCATGATTTGATATTCACACCATCTGTAAAATAAAAAATAAAAAATAAACATAATAAAAATACCAATTCACTTTTAACTAAAGGATGCGATATTCACACCATGAAATATAACATTCATTTTATAATTGCCATTCAACTTTAAGGAGGAAAAGAAAATATGACGAACTTCTAGGTCGAGGGATAATAACAAATAAAAAATAAAAAATAAACATAATAAGAATATAAAACGATAAGGAGCTGTCAAGAATGGAAACATTGACTACGGTCGTCATTAGTTATTATGAGAGCTTCTAGAAATACTGAGTTGTACTCACTCCAACTCTCAAACCGAGATCTTAACAGAGACTGGCGGACATTACAATCAAATTGGCAAACTGAGGTAAAAGCTTGGGAAAGAGTAAGACCGCTCTTATTGATTGCATGACGAAAGAATATGGACAGAATCTCGAGGAAGATCTTGGATGCTCTACAATATTCCTGCGCCAAAGAAACTTTTGAGTACAAGGGCCTACATTTCAAATATGTTGTTTTAAACTTAGCTTGCAGCCTTGGATATGAACCACAGAGGTTACGCATTACCAATTAGAATGAAGACTGAGTCATGCATCCAACATGATTAGGGAAGTAAATCTTGTTTACAAACTATATTCCAATGAGGATAATAGCTGCATCTTCTTCTCTGCCACCATGGATTTTAATAGAAAGCTTCTGTATTTTGTTAGATACTTGGTTTTCTTTCCGATTTGCTATTGTAACCACAATTTTTCAGATCACGCATTAATGAGGGATGGGTGTTGACGCGCACATTAGAAACACCCAAAACAATGACCACTCTGAGAACAATAGATCATGCATAATTCAAGCTTTGCAGGGTACTTTTATGCCTTCGAAAACCAAATTCGAATATCAAACTGAAAAATCCTCTTATGGTTTCCTACAAACATATTTTTTCAGGATGAATTAAAAAGACGGTTTAAGCTTTTCTAATTATAGATAAAATTTCTTCATAGGAAATGGCAAGACTCTACAGAATGTTCTAAATAAAGAAATAATTTGTTCAGGCATACTTCAACCGGGTTTAAATAGCTTAGGAAAAGGGACTAATTACACGATTAGGGTTTCAACAAAGTACATATAACTTCTATATTGTTTATGCCGTTGTCAACCAAAGCCATCGGAATGATAAAATATTCTCAGGTAAACATGTGTTTCAGCATAAATAACATTACAAAGAAGAGGATCATGAGTTATTGAATAATGAACTGTCAAATGAGTTATTGAATAATGAACTGTCAAATCACATCCCCATACTGAATGTAATGCTGTAGTTTGTTAATTATTTCTTGTCAGGCTTCATTCTTTTCTTTCATCATTATATTAACATTTTGTGTTTATCTTTCTCTTCTAATATTCCAAGCATTATATTAACACTTCATGTTTATCCTCTCTTCTAATATTCTAATAACTCTTCTAGTATTCTAATAACCCTATATTAAATTTATCTTGTTCTGCTACTACCCCAATAACCCTAGATATTGAATTCCAATAGTAACCCTAGATATATAATGTTCTGCTTCTGCCCCAATAACCCTAGATATTGAATTCCAATAGTGACCCTAGATATTGAATTCCAATTGTTGTTTCTCTCCTTTGAGTTTAACATCTGTTTATGCCAATCCCTGTTGCTTTCCATCTATTATTAACAACGTTTTTTTTGTCAACTTGAGTAATTCAATATTTCCCTTTTTCATTCTAATTTTTCCTTTACAATCTTTGTTTTTCCCATTTTCATTCTATTTTTTTCTTTACAATCTTTGTTTTTAAAAGAAATTTTGTGAAAAACCTTCCAATACCTCATTATGATCTATAAATACTAAACTAAGTATGATAGTGCCTAACCTAAAGGAAACATTGATTATATATGATAGTGCCTAACCTAAAGGAAACACTGATTACAGTGCCTAACCTAAACCTAAAGGAAATTAATGATCGAACCCATACCACTATCACTTATCACTACAGCTAATCCATGAAGCTAAAAAAATTCCATGGTTGGAGAAAACAGGTTTCTGGCATGAGAGCCTAGTATTCTAACAAAATTCCAAAGTATAAACCTGTCAGTGTGATCTGTACTCTATAGTTTTTATGGAAGCCATGTTATGAAATTCATTGATAATAAATGAAAATGGAAAAATATTTTATTGAAAAAAAGGTTGTCAAAAAATAATAAAGTAGCCTAAAAAAATTCCCATGTTTTTCTTCCTTTATCCTTCTTGCATTAAGATGAATATATCACTCTCTTCCCTATATAAGTTACCCATATCTATAATCCCATGTTATAGCAAATTGCCTGATTTTGGCAGTGGCTTCTTATGCCTTCATTTTGTAAATGCAATCTAAAATGCAATATGTTTGGCCGTGGGCTTCTCATGCATTCATTTTCTAAATGAAATATGTTTATTATCATTTTTTACTTATAAGATGAGTGAAATTGGATAAATATTGTATACTTGTATTATGAGTGAAATTGGGATAAGGTTTTAGGGCTGGCTTGGATGGGCTTCTGTTTGTATTTAAGTGGTGAGCCAATGGGCAACCAATCACTCACAACTGCAATAAACAGAGTTGCTTGCATTTGAACAACTGAAAGCATAGGTGGACAATTAGGACAATTAGACAGAACAGTTTCATGTTTCATTGTGAAATTGCCAATATTTTAATGCAAAATAGTTGTTGATCCATCGCGTAGACCTTCAAGACAAGACACTTCTGATTTTGATGTTAAAACAGAAGACACTTCTAATTAAAACAATGATTCTGTTTAATGTTTCTTCCAACTGCAACAAAAGTTGAGGGCAAATGGTGTTTTTTTGGGTCCATTTAAGGAATCCAAGCAGTGATGGTATTAGAGCCATGGGAATTAATGTTCTTGCTCATCATGTAAAACTAGAGCACTGCATTCCCACACAAATTCAATCATGATAGGGGTGAAGGTTGATCTATCTAACAAAATAATAAATACCATTTGGTAGATAAGGGGTAACCTACTGCCTTGCTAAAGAAAGTAGAATGCTAATAAATTTGGAATATTTGAATCATACTAATTAAACTAAAATGCTGTTATGAAAAGTCCTTATATAAACACAATATTGTAAAAACAGAAAAAAAACAGGATATGGCATAAGATGAACCTTGGCAACCACAAGTATATGCATATGGTATAAGATGAACCTTGGCAACCATAAGATGGAGCTGCTCGGCTTCAATATCAGTTTCTAGAGATTCTTTGCCTTTATCTTCACTGTTTGAAGAACCCACCACAAGGTGACTTATGAAAGAGAGCTTCTTTCATTGTAGTCCAAATGTAATAGAATACTCTCTTCCAATTTCTGTCCGTGTTCACCACAAGGTCTTAGGAAAAAGAGATTCTTTCATTGTAATCCAAATGTAATAGAATACTGTCTTCCAATTTCGTTAATTTATCTTTATACTTTCTAATCTTGTCTTGCAGGGATTGTCTGTAGTTGCATACTTTATGTGCAAACTCTTTAGCGTGCCCAAGATTTTCATGACTTCATCTTTTTTTTTGTGATACCCTCGAAGCAGGCAATTGTGTCTGCTACTTTATTCTCACTAGAATGATTTCACATTCTGCTTTAGTTGATTCAAGCTTTTCTTTAGGCATGACTTTAATCTGTCTTTGGTAGCATACAAAGTCTGAAATCAGCTTTGTGCAGCTTTGTGCCTTTGGTAGGATACAAAGTCTGAAATCAGCTTTGTGCCTTTGGAATTCAGCCACATGTTCCTGTGTTTCCTCTTCTTTCCACTTCTCAAACCAAGACTTTGTTGGAGTTAGTTTCTCCCTCGCAACTTGGCTTCATTCTTCCACTGCAGAAATACTCAGAAACTCTTTATGATGTAGTCAAGCTTGAAGTTGAATTAACCACAACAATCAATTCTGCAAATTAAATTAAAATAGAGCACAAATCAACAACTGAAAGCATGTACACGAAATTTTAAGTACACAAAAGAAATTGAATTATGCACAGCCAGCAATATTATTAATTTACCAATCCAAGAAGTTACATCTTCAAGGCCTCAATGGGCTCCCTCTGATGGTAAAAATTACTCTTCGAGTGACTTCTATTAAGTGCAAAGATACTTAAAAGATTGCCTGCTCGTTTGAATCTCAGCCAGGCTTTGGAATATTAATGGAAATTGAAATAAATAAATGAAACAACTTGGTTTTCTACTGCTCAGTTGCTTCTACCTTGTTCTTTCTCTCGTCCTCTCATTGTTCTTTGTCTCCGTCTTCCTCTTTTGTTTCTTGTTTCTTCTTGTCTCCTTCCTCCTGTTCTCCATTGTTCCTATCTCTTTGTTATTCTTCTCTTTTGACATGTGAGGAATGAACATAGTGCTTCCCTCCATATTAAATGTCATTATCCCCACGTTATCATTCACAACCTCCTTTGCGAGTATACTTTGCCAAGTTTTATTCAACACGTACCACCATCAATGAATTTAAATCTAATAAAAATAATGTGTACATTAATTTAATGACACTTTGACGTTTGAATTAAAAACTGAGTTATGCGATGATTGACCTCGTGAAGTTTGAATTAACAACTCG
This sequence comes from Pseudotsuga menziesii, assembly GCA_001517045.1. Taxonomy (NCBI): domain Eukaryota; kingdom Viridiplantae; phylum Streptophyta; class Pinopsida; order Pinales; family Pinaceae; genus Pseudotsuga; species Pseudotsuga menziesii. Next base: position 189,095 of record LPNX010211797.1, on the reverse strand, counting down.
TTTATGCGATGAATGACCCCGGAACGAAGTTGGACCGTTGGATTATATGGAATAGCTTAAACGGTGGTGATCTCTCATGAAAGGGGTAATCAATGGTTGTGAAACACTAGTGAGATTCTCCTATGGGTGAGCCTTATGCATATCACCTTGGTGACTGTCAAAGTCATCCATCCCTCTATGGAGCATCATGACTCTATGGAGCATCATGAGGTATGGGTATCTATGGATGCATCTTTGGTTGTTAATAGCTTTAACGATGGAAAATTTGATTTTTGATATTTTATTTTTTTTAATCACGTGAAAAAAACTTGTAACTTGCAATTCTAAGTGCAATTTTAAGTTGAATTAAAGTTAGAATATCTAAATGATCATTTCAAAAAAGAATCAAGTATAATCCAGTTGTACTTTTCTAGTTATGCTAGATAAATCCAAAATTCGTAAGGTGCTTGGAAATAGTTCATAGCTACATAAGTTGTCCAAAATATCATATTAGTCAAAACAACTCATAAACATATGAACCTGTCGTTGTGCAAAGATAACAAAAAGTTGATTACAAACAACGAAATATAAATAATTATGTGAATTTTAATATAATTGTATAGTGTGTCTTCGAATGCAAATGTGATCGAAGAATTCTTTCACAGACAGGTAATCTTCATCTAGTTGAAGTGCTTCTTTAGATAAAGCATCAGCAGTCAAGTTGTTTTCTCTAAATATATGTTGGATAGTGTAGCTGCGAAGAGATAGGAGAAGTGACTTTGTTTTCCTACACCGATGTGATAGTTGAGCGATCTTTATTTTAATTTTGTCCTCAATCCAATCTAGAATAACTAAGGAATCTTCAAAAATTTGTTATTGTAGGATGCATGTTTGAACAACATACTTCAATAGACCCCAAAGAGTAATGAGTTCCACTCTTTGGTTGGTTCTCTTCCCACATCCTAGCTTTAAGAGAAAAAAATGAAAGCCTGAATAATACAGGGCTATACCTCCCCGACAAACACCATTGTTTAAAACACCGTCAAAAAGGGCCCAAACCCTATATTTGTCGAGGACCAAATCAGGCACGTATCGTTGATGGCATGCCTTTGATGAAACCTTATATTCCGAAAAATGAGTGATAATTTTGGATACGACCTAGAAGGGAGATTGCAATATGCTTTCAAAAATAATGGAGTTTATGGCCTTCCAAGTGTACCAAATAGTAATTAAGGGAAGCGACCTGAGAGCTGAGTGATAAGTTTTCCAAAACAACATTTTTTCCTCAACTGTAGATTTATTCCACATAAATTTTATTTGAAGGTGTTTCATTATTTTAGTCCAAGCATTATGAAAAAACCAACAGTCCCCAAATAGATGTTGTATGCTTTCTAAATTCTCTTTTCACATCAAGCATAACCCTGAACCTTGAAAACCTCTTTTGCATAGATTAGCCCAAGTGTGAGCCCAGTTCGTCAAACACAAGCCACCTGAAACATTTAATTTTTAAAGGAAGATGCCAAGTCCACATCTTATACCACCAAAGTGATTCATAATTTGAATAGAAATTTAGAATGGCGAGGTATGCAAAGTTCACAATGATCATACCAGTCTTAGGATCCATGGTCCAAGACAACCTGTCCATCGAGTCGCTCAGGGATATCCCAGCATGTCTAAGCCCACAAATATAATCATGCCATTCATGAGCAAGTGATCCATGTAATTATAATTGAGTCAGAAAGAGCCAACCAAATATAGAATGTGAGTCATCACTAGAAATCTGAGACAACTAGAAGATGTCTTTTGAGGCAAGATGATTCAAAAGTGCTAAAGACAACTTAAAGAAGTGTTCACCCCCCACATATGGGTCTCTACCCTTGATGGAAACCTTGATGCTAAATTGACAATGTTGGAAATCCGCTTGCCACATCATCTTTAGCTATCACATTCGTCGTCATGTTGTAACTTCTCTAGTGTGCACTCTCCAACCCTCTTCATTGTTCAACATAGTTGATTTAGTCCATCTCGCCATATAAGCTCTTGATCAATTTTTTATGGATAAATTTGTTTGGTACGGTATTTTGTACTCTTATGTTATGGTGACATTCAAACCTGGAATAGTGGAATTTGTCAAGATGTTAAAGGGTGCCTAAGATTCATGAAATCTGAGACATGCCGTTGTCGCTTATGCTATACAATGCATCTTTCACAAATGACTACAAGGTCTATTGACATTTAACCTTTATAAATATGAAATGTGTGTTGTAGTTTGAGGTCCCAAAAACATTGGCCGCTTCTCTGATGAGAGGAATGACTATGCACAATTTGAACCCATTACATCACTGCTCCAATGGTTGGCTCCCTTGCTTAATTGGCACAATACAATTCCTCATTTTAGCAACTACATGTAGCCTTTCTAGGTTATCCTTGAGCAGATGTAGAGAGGCGCATGTCTATTTTTGTTTTTCTGCCATGACAAAATTGGATGTTGGTGGGATTGTGGTGGATCACATATAGTTTTCTAAATAATTGGTATTGTAATAGTATACCAATGCCTATGGAATTAGATTAGTTTTATGTTTGGCAATCACATATGTAATTCTATGTTTTTGGTTGAGAGGTGAAGTTATCCTCATAGCTTACTGAAATTGAGACTTTCAAGGTGCGTGATGTATGGCTAAAACGGTCATGAACCAAGTTAGGCATGTGAATATCCTATCTTTTAACAATCTAGTCATGTGCTTACGGTTAAGGTAGGTTTAATTATATTTTATGTTCATCAATCACATATAGCATTTATCAAAAATTCAAAAGAAATGTGATGACATGGATGTACAAGAAACAAATCTTCCTGGAGATTTTTGTATACTAACACTACTTTCACATACTTTTCATGTTGGATTGGGGATTTTTGTATACTAATACTACTTTCACATACTTTCCATGTTGGATTGGTTTCTATGACATTATGCTCATCATAATCAAGTGTTTTGTGTATTTACACAACCTTTCTTGGTTAGATGGGTTCATTTGGCATTATGGTCATTAAAAGATTTTTGTATAATGATGTTATTTTCTAAGTTGAACCCATTTCTCTAACATTTTAGTCACAAAGTCAAATAAAATTTGATATATTTTATGTATTGAAGCAACTTTTCTTGATTGGATGGGTTCATTTGGTATTATAGTCACTTTAACAAAATCAAATGTAAATTGTTGATTCTAATTCCAATTCAAAAATATATATCTTAATAATAATAACAAATTTATTTTTTTATTAGATAAGCTTACTAGATATTTTAGTAAACTTTTTTTATTAGATAAGTTTACCATGATATTTTAGTAATCATAACAAAATTAAATTAAAATTAATTTTATAAAAAATTGATAAAAATATTATTAATTTTAATTTTGAAATTTGTTAACTAACTAATCATTATTTTTTATATTTAAAATGTTTAAAATTAACATATCACAACTAAAACACATAAATATTATCACAATTAAAACACATTAATATTTTTTTTAAACTTCATATTTATATTGATCAAATGATGAGTTATGCATTGGTGTGAGGTTTTATCTAGGGTTTATGTATCATGTAATACCTCGATTCTGACCCCATGGTATTAAAATTGTACATTATATATATATATATACATACATACATACATACATACATACATATTAAATCATGGTGAGGATCTCAAGGCCAAGGCCCTGCCATCGATTTGATGTTTGATGTATAGGCGATTAGAATTGATGTCTATGGTTCTTAGGCTAGTTAAGCACAGTATATTTTGAGACATCATGTAAATATACAATTTAATAAAAATACCCACAACTAGCTATGCACTACAACGAAAGAGATGGGGGCATGATTTCACAAGGAATAGGGATGGGAATTATCCAAACCCTTGAGCTAATAGGGTTAAGTTGAGTGTCAATGCGAGAACCCATCTCTCATCTACCCAGTTTGACCTCTGCACTCAATCACTAAATTCTTCTAAAAGTTGGTTGAGGGAGTTAATGCCTCAAAAATAACTAGTTTATTTTTTCTTAGATAAGCTTGTTAGATATTTTAGTAAACTTTTCTTTTATTAGATAAGTTACCATGATATTTTAGTANAATTGATAAAAATATTATTAATTTTAATTTTGAAAATTTTTAATTAACTAATCATTATTTGTTATATTTAAAATGTTTAAAATTAACATATCACAACTAAAACACATTAATTTTTTTTTTTAAACTTCATATTTATATTGATCAAGTGAAGTGATGTGTGAGGTTTGATATTTTGGAAGTTATGCAGTGGTGTGAGGTTTTATCTGGGGCTTATGTATCATGTAATACCTCGATTCTGGCCCCATGGTATTAAAATTGTACATGATATATATATATATATATATATATATATATATATGGTTATTAAATCATGGTGAGGAACTCAAGGCCAAGGTCTTGCCATCGATTTGATGTTTGATGTATAGGCGATTAGAATTGATGCCTAAGGTTCTTGTGCTAGTCAAGCACATTACATTTTGAGACATCATGTAAATATACAATTTAATAAAAAACCCACAACTAGCTATGCACTGCAACGAAAGAGATGGGGGCATGATTTCACAAGGAATAGGGATGGGAATTATCCAAACCCTTGAGCTAATAGGGTAAGTCGAGTGTCAATGCGAGAACCCATCTCTCGTCTACCCAGTTTGACCTCTGCAGTCATTAAATTATTCCAAAAGTTGGTTGAGGTAGTTAATGCCTCAATCGAGGAGAGGCATGGCAGTCGATTCCATACCTGAGCAAACCTGTAGTCTAGGGAACCCACATTTTTGCTTATGGGGCAAGTAAACCCAGAAAATGCGTGCCCATTTCCATATCCCGATATCACCCTAAATGTTTTTTTTTTTGGGGGGGGGGGCATTCATTCTATCATTCGATCATTCGATTCTTCCTCCTCACCCAGCAAGAGCTAGCTGGGGGTTCCGATTTATTTTTTCCCAGTTGTTTCCTCGTCTACCCTATTCGTTTTTTGTTCCCAAAATGTTTTACTTCATGCCCAACACCTTGTGTTTTTTTTTTGTATCCTGGTTTTGGTCTGAAATGATAGGAGTGGAAGAGGCCCAGAATTGGCTTGATAAACCTAGTGAAGAGAGGAACCTCACAAAAAGATAAGAGTGGCTAGTTAATCCTCTATGCACACCCTGAAGAGCACTGGAAGGGAAGGTATGTCCTGAGGGACTATGTGGAGAGAAGGGGATACTTCCTTTTGTTGGGTGTATAGGTATTATGGACACCATGATAGATAGATCTAGCGGAGGTTTTCTCCAGCCTCGTGAATGAGTCACTAGCTTAGCAATTCTTCCTTCCCACTGCCTGAACAACCTGATAAACCCAACTGTTAGTTGGCTTAGTTGAGCATCCTGATAAACCCAATGGTGAGTTGGCTTGGTTGAGCAGCCTGATAAACCCAACGGTGTGTTGGATTGGCTGGACAACCTGATAAACCCAACCTGTTTCCCCGTCTACCCTGTTCATTTTTTGTTCCCAGAACGTTTTGCTTCATGCCCAACACCTTGTGTTATTGTTTTGTGTATCCTAGTTTTGGTTTGAACTGATAGGAGTGGAAGAGGCCCAGAATTGGCTTGATAAACCTAGTGAAGAGAGGAACCTCACAAAAAGATAAGAGTGGATGGTTAATCCTCTATGCACACCCTGAAGAGCACTGGAAGGGAAGGTATGGCCTAAGGGACTATGTAGCATAGAAGGGGATACTTCCTTGTGTTGGGTGTGTAGGTATTGTGGACGCCATGCCAGATAGATCTTATGGAGGTTTCCGCTAGCCCTGTGAATGAGTCACTAGCTTAGCAATTCTTCCTTCCCATTGCCTGAACAACTTGATAAACCCAACTGTTAGTTGTCTTCGCTGAGCATCCTGATAAACCCAATGGTGAGTTGGCTTGGCTGAGCAGCCTAATAAACCCAATGGTGTGTTGGCTTGGCTGGACAACCTAATAAACCCAACTAGTAATTTGGCTTGGCTTGATCTTAATGTGAATATTGGTTATGTGTGAGTCACTTCCTGCAACATGATAAACCCAATTGTGTATTGGCTTAGCTAGACAGCCTGATAAACCCAAATGTAGGTTGGCTTGGCGGTGTTTTGATGTGTTATGGCTATGTGTGAGCCTGTTGTTCCCTAGTTCCTTGTGGAAATCAAGCCCAACTCGGGGGTGGCAGTTGTGTTGAGATATTAATAAGCATAGCTAGCCTATGGTTGGGTGGAATGTTGACGCAACATAGATAGTTGTGGGACAACTTCATCTTCAAGATAACAATTCTCTGGTTTTAATTCTGGAATGTATTTGTTTAAGAATTATGATGAATGTGTTGAATGTTTGCTAGAGATTCAAGTAGATATTTACTTAAGTTGTATTTCCTGCATTTTACATATGCATATGATTTTTGGTTTCCAATGCATTTTGCTTAAGTTCTGGGAGGCTAGAATCCTGGTTACAGACTCAGAATGCATCTGACTTAAACGTTTCTGCACCCCAGAATCTGCCTGCGGAAGGTGGAAGGCGAGAGGTAGAAAGATAAGAAAGGAAATAAGGTAAGATGTCGGTTTTCCACACCCTGGAATACACCACAAAAAGTGGGAAGCTGAAAGATAAAGGCAAGTATTTTTTGGATTTATGCACCTCGGAGTCTACCCACTGAATGCTGAAGTCCAAAAGTAATGGTAAGATATTTCAGGTTTTCCGCTACCCAGAGTCCGCCCACGAAATGTGGAAGGTAGAAGGTGGAGATCGGAAGGCAAAAAAGTGAGAATTGACAATGGCAATTGAATAGTTATGCCTACTACAAGCTGCATTGAGGAATGAAAAAGGCAGAATGCGGAAGACAGAAAGGTCCTGTTAAGTGCAGAAAGGACTTTTCTGGCTGCATAAAGCATCTAATAGTAGAGGAACAAGTGTTATATAAGCATTTAAGGTTCATAATGAATGTTAGAGGATGTTACATGACCCATGACTTGTTTTAAGAGAAAAAAATAATTTTTCTTATATGTAATGTAAGTCAAGCGTATGGGTACGTTATAGAGTGGTATTAGAGCAGTGCAGTCACGTTCCTCCCTGACAGCTAATGTAAGAGGGAAGGGTACATGACAGAGTGGTATCATAGCTATTGGTTACAACATTGGGACTAATTGGGCCAAGTGAATAGTTTACAGAGCTATTGGTTTCAACATTGGGCCTAAATGGGCTAAGTTGAATATTTTGCAGAGAGAAAATTGCAATGAACAGTTGGTTAGTAAATTATAATATAAGATTATCACGCAGCTAACAATGGTGTTTATTAACACATTTTGTAGAGTCCTAGTGCAGTTTGGAAAAAGTTGGTTTTGGCCCAGCCATGAGAAATAACAGCATGAATGATGCACATCATCCCTATGGGGTCGAGGCATATGCCATGGGGGAGAACATTCGAGTTGAGAATACTAAAATGAAATCCAATGGTATAAGATATCAAGAGACTGCCCCAGATATTGTAGCCACCATGAGAAGGCTAAGGGTGGAGTTGGAAAGTTGCAAAGAATACAATGAGAGGATGATTAAAGCTCAGGAAGAGAAAAATTAGCTAAATGCAGCCATGCTGTAGAGTTTGATAGACATCCAAAGGTGAATGAACTCTGGGAATTGGACAACAAATCCATAAGGGAGTAGGAGTAGTGCAATAAGAAATCCCCGCAAGAGGTCCAACGTCTCTAGAAAAAGTTCTTCTAGTGGATCTTCTGACTCTAAAGAATCCATTGGGGGTTCAATCTCTTCATCTCATAGGAATAAGAGAAAGAGGCGTTGCCAGAACAATTCACATGGGGAATTTAAGAAGGCAAATCCTCCTACATTTGATGGTGAGGTAAAATCCAGTAGGGAAGTTGAAGCTTGGCTTCTTGTTATGAGAAAGTATTTACAAGTCCATGACTACTCTGGAAATATGAAGGCAAGGGTATCCATCTTCAACTTAAATGGAAGAGCATCTATATGGTGGGAGCACCTCAGGAAAGTGAAGAAGATAAATTAAAGAAGGATTGTGTGGAAGTTGTTCAAGAAATATTTAAAGCAGAAGTACCTCTCTAATAGGTACTATGATGATAAGATTAAAGATTTCCACGAGCTAAGACTGGGACAGTTGACTATGGAGGAATATGCAAACAAATTCTTGGAAATTTTGAGGTATATCAAGTATATCAGAGATGATTAAGTGAAAATTCAGAGTTTTCTGTTGGAATATATTAAACCCACTCAATACTTAGGATAAAATAATCAATCATTATTTGTTTAATTATCACCCACTAGCTTAATTAGTTGGCATCCACTTGCACATTAAAGTCAACACATGCCATCTACACCTCATGAATGATTTATTTCTAATTATGGGTTGATTTTAACCACTTAATGACCATCTAGAATTAGTTAACAACACTTTACAACATATTCTGCTTTATTCTATTTTATCCAATTTTTCAGTGGATAAGGTAAAGCTAGTTAACTAGGAAACTGGGTTATTTTGTTGCCAACCCATGCTTCATGAATTTCTCTCCATTTTCTAGGATTAGCATGTTTTTCCATCTCCCTTGACAACTCACCCATGCTTTTGCCAATTCGTGAGGTCCTTGATAGATTTTGGAAGTGCTTTAGCCACCTATGGGGGTTTGCTATATTTTGGTAAGTCAGCCTTTATGAGCTTTATGAGATTTATGAGTTGTCTCTCTACAACTCTATTTTACTTTATAAGGATTTATTGCAATTGTAATAAGATCAAATATCATTTATTGATCATTCATTAATGTGTGTTCATTAATTCCTCTTCTTCTCTCCTTATGTTAATTCTCTGCAATTCCTAGTGAGGTTAATTGTTTGCTTAGATTCTTAGCTTGTTTATGGAATTCTTGCTACCATTAAGGATTCAGAATTCCAACATGGTATTAGAGATTTTGAAGCTCATCAATTAATTCTCCTTTCATATTTGCAGGTTTATTTGCAGGGGAAACAACTTCAATATGGGTTCAAAAGTTCCTCTACTATCCCCTTTCAACTATGTTGATTGGAAGCCAAAGATAAGCACATACTTGAAGAGGAAATGTCTCTTTGATGTATCCATTGGTGCTTTGAGCGAACCTGAGTCTTATGAAGAGAATATTGACTGGCTGAATAATTGTGATAGAGCTTATGGAATCATGTGCTTGGCAATGTCTCCAAATATACATCATCTCATATATTCTGTTGAATATCCATTTGAGCTTTGGAAAAATTTGGACAAGGATTTTGGTTTGCAGGAAGTAGAAGATGAAGCATGGATCGAACCTAGCATCTCCTATTGTTCTCTCTCTCAATATTTATTGGCCTCTACATTCCTTGATGAATTTATTTATGATGAAGAACTTTTTCATACAGTTCATGTTGTTGCTACCCTCTTTGATTCGAATACTTCCTCCAATGAAGAAGCTAATATTGAAGAGCAATATTTTTCTGTGTCTCTTGAAGACACTGATGATGAAAAAGAAGTGACAGATGGACCTTGTATTTTTATTGATGATGATTCACTCACACATTCATTGTTCTATATGTCTTCTATCTTAGTTTCTAAGATCTATGTGCTAGATCCTTCGCACTTTGTGCATACCTCTCTCATTGATGGTGCACAACCTAGTGGCTTTTAGGATGTTTGCTTAGCCATATCAAGTCCTATTAGTGTCTTTCCACTTACCATACTTATCTCATGTGATTTCCCATCTCCTCATGTGTTCTTGGCATCAATCCTCAGAGCCTCTTTGAAGATATCCTTCATTCCTCCTTTCATACTTCTACTACAAAGGTTTTATTATCAGTTTATTCCCATAAGTCTACTGATATGCTTATATGAAATCCTTTGGAGTCTTTAGAATCTAGATCAACCCATGGATCCCATGCATTCGCACTCTTTGATCCTATGGCCTCTCTTTGTTCCTACATGACCACTTGCACATATCTTCTCTATGTAAATGAAGTGTGAGGCATTATACATTCGCTTGGATAGTTATTTCACCTATATAGAGTGGATTTCATCTCTATTGGTTCGAAGCTCAAGTCATCATATCATCTTGGAGCTGATTACAACTATCAAGAGCTTTCACATCATACATGGTCCTAGTTTCCATCATGCAGCTGTCTTTGATCTAGGTAAGAAGATTTCCCTTCTTCCCAAGAAGAAGATTCCTCCAGACATTAGCATTTAGTTTGGAGCAGCATCAGCTGAATTTTTGGTTTGCCTCTCATGTCCTATCTTGAAGGAGGATTTTCCCCATGTGGTTTTGCCTCTTTCCTCTTCTTTTTGGACATAATAATTATTAAAGGGTGACCATAGCCTTGTTGTTGGGCCCTATATGCATCCATATGCATCGATATTTTCTTGACATGCCATCAAAAATTTAGACGTATAGGGGGGGTGTTGGAATATATTAAACCCACTCAATACTTACGATAAAATAATTATCATTATTTGATTAATTATTCGCCCACTAGCTTAATTAGTTGGCATCCACTTGCACCTTAAAGTCAACACATGCCATATATAACCCATGAATGCTTTATTTCTGATTCTGGGTTGATCTTGACCACTTTATGACCATCCAAAATTAGTTAACAATACTTTACAACATATTCTGCTTTATTCTGTTTTATCCAACTTTTTTGTGGATAAGGTAAAGCTAGTTAACTAGGAAACTGGGTTCTTGTGTTGCCAACCCATCCTTCATGACTTTCTCTCCATTTTCCAGTATTAGCATGTTTTCACATCTCCCTTGACAACTCACTCATGCTTTTTCCAATTCGTGAGGTCCTTGATATATTTGGGAAGTGCTTTAGCTACCTATGGGGTTTTGCTATATTTTGGTAAGTCAGCCTTTATGATATTTATGAGTTGTCTCTCTACAAATCTATTTTCCTTTATAAGGTTGTATTACCATTGTAATAATATCATTTATCATTTATTGATCATTCATTAATGCGTGTTCATTAATTCCTCTTCTTATCTCCTTATGCTAATTCTCTGCAATTCCTAGTACAGAAGTCATGCATGGACATGGATCCTAGTATTAGCTCATAAAACTGCTTAGCTTTCCCTTCGTAGTAATATTTTGAGAGGTACTCTTATTAAAATTCCTTTTTAAACTAGTTCTAACTTACTTTCCTATCATTTATTCATTTTGCTCTTTTTAAGTCCTGCCACCAAATCTCAGCTTTTTCAACTAGATTGAAGATGGCCATTTCACCCTTCATAGAGTTGGATTAATTGTAAATAGTGAAGTACTTCTTCATCCTGGAGATCCAAGCCTTAGCTACTTCTCCATTTTTTACTTCGTCGTTAAAGGTAGGAGGCTTTATCTTTTTTAAATTCACCTGTTAGCTAATCTTTATATTTTCTTTTCTTCCTATGTCTACCCTCAGAACTATTAGTAGAATACTCTGATTCACTAGATAGATGGCTTCCGTCAGAGTAAGGATAGTCAGAGTATGAGTTCTCTTGTCTATGTTTATTTTTTTTCTTTTCATTTGTTATCTCATGCAGGTTATACAGTAGGGCTTCATTTAAGTCTTCTTGAGTTTTTAGTACCCTTTCATGTTCAGTCTTAAAGTTCATAATTTCTTCTTGTAGGTCCCTCAGTATTTGCAGAATCTCAAAGTTAACAATGTTGTTATTAGGGGAATCCTCATTATTAGGTTAAACCCATGCAGGTGGGGTAGGGGATCGTCTTCCGACCATATCTTCCTGTCGTTTAGTAAGACAGTTTTCTGCTATACAAGTAATAAGAACAAAATTTTACATTAGTTTTTTTCGGAAAAATGTGTATGGACACCATAGGCCCAAGTGTTGTAACATGGCTCTGATACCACATGTAATGTCCCTAACATACATACATTTTGGATAATGTTAAAACATTTATAAATAGTTAAATATTTTATAATATCTTTCAAAATACTTGGTACTTACGTCACTTAACCACATTTTAACATAAGAGAAGTTTACAATTTATACCCACATCATCTATTTCATAAAACAATCATAATTTTCATACATATTTTATTAACTCATCCCGAAACGTTTATGTAAACAAGAAGAGCATCACAGTCTCCACATATTACAAAAGTAAAATATATAATTGTATTTTCCTAAGTTTTCAACCATATATATATATATTTATATAACGGATTTTGATTACATAAAATGTATCATGTCCAATTACAATCTCCCATCTATTACTCATAATATCCACTCACATAGGAAAAGGAAAAAAAACAGAATCATTTAAATAAATAATAATAATAAAAAGAAATAAATCCCCTTATTCTTTCGAGTTATATTAAATCATCATGCAATCAAGTGTATACAACATCTTATGAAATGGTATAGTATACAAATCTTTTGCCGAAGGTTATAGAAATACTTGTCGAACCTTCTCATGCTTACCCATGTGTATATGCTCATTCATTAAGATTATATATATATATATATATATAATATTTTGATTTGAAGGAAAATCAAACACCCTCTAAGTATACGCCGTCGATCTCAACCGAACACAAGTTAGCTGATAGGTTTAACTGGACAATATTTTGAATTGAAGTGAAACTAAAATCTAGAGACCTTGACTAAATCGCTGCAGAGATATTTCAAGGGAAACATAGTAATTGAATTGCTACAGATCCAACAAAATATGAATGACAATTGAATTTCTTACAGATCCATCAAAATACTAATGAAGAGATGGAAGTAGTTTTAAGAGAAGAGAGTTCAAACCTTTTAATAAACATAAAAGTTTCCAGAAAAAATACATTTAAGTACAAATAACCAACAATAAGAACGGAATATAAATAACCTATGAGAAATGCTGAGTATAAAGATACTATTTTTAATAAGAAAAGTGAAGAAATAAAAAGAAAACCATTGCAGTGTTGGGGTTGTGGGGGGATTCATTTCTATCAGGATTGTCCTCATAAAAAGGATAATCGAAATATTCACACATTGCGAGGAGCATCCACAGTGGGAGAAGTTGCTTGGAACATACTGCAAATTAGCGCAGAGCTAGACAATCATCAAGTGGATTATCATCCCTCCATGATTGAGGTAGATGGTAAGATCCTTGACAAGCCTATTTCTATATTAATTGATTCTGGTTCTACCCTAAGTTATATATCTCCTAAGTTAGTATATTTGTGTAAAATGAGAATGTATTATTTTGAAAAATCGTGGTTAGTGCAATTAGCCACCGAAACAAAAAGAAAAGTATCCAATTTTATTTCTAGTTGTGAAGTTCATATGCAATATTTGATTACAAAAGTAGATTTGAATGTTTTACCATTAGGATCTTACGATGTACTAATTGGCATGGATTGGCTAGAAAAACATAAAGTTGTGCTAAATTGTTTTGAGAAAAGTTCTTACTAGGAAAATTTATGCCTTGCAATTGAAAAAGTGTGCTAGAAAAGGATGTAGGACTTTTGCTATACACATCACTGAAACTAATGATAAAGAAACAAAACCTAATCTAGAGGATCTTCCCCTTTTAAATGATTTTAATGACGTCTTCCCATAAGAGATACCAGGACTACCTCTGAGGAGGGATATTGACTTTACCATTGAATTGGTACTTGGAGAAGTACCCACCTCGAAGGCCCCTTATCGAATGAACACACCTGAGTTGGTAGAATTAAAATTACAACTACAAGAGTTAATGGATAAAGAATACATTAGACCGGGTGTGTCTCCATGGGGAGCACTTGTCTTGTTTGTTAAAAAGAAGGATGGCACATTGAGGCTCTGTGTCGATTACAAACAACTAAATAAAATGACAATTAAGAATAGATACCCTCTCCCCTGCATTGATGACTTGTTTAACCAAGTATGGGGAGTGTCAGTATTCTCTAAAATTGACATAAGGTCTTGTTACCATCAAGTAAAAATTAAGGATGAGGATGTCCATAAAACTGCATTCAGAACAAGGTACGGGCATTACGAGTTATTGGTCGTACCATTTGGCTTGACTAATGCCCCAACCACGTTCACGTGTTTAATGAACAATGTTCTTCAAAAATATCTAGATAAGTTTTTAATAATATTTATTGACGATATATTAATATACTCAAAAAATGAAGAAGAGCATAAAGAACATTTAAAACTAGTCTTGCAAAACTTAAGAGAACATAAAATTTACGCAAAGTTTAGCAAGTGTGAATTCTTTTAAGATAAAATTCAATACCTAGGTCATGTAATAACTAAGGAAGGTATTTCGGTGGACCCAAATAAAATCAAGGTAATCAATGATTGGCGAGTTCCTAAGGATGTAACTAGGATTCAATCCTTCATGGGAATCACAGGTTACTATCGTAGGTCCATTGAGGGGTTCTTGAGAATTTCTCATCCAATAACCTCACTTTGAAAGAAAGGAACTAAATTCATATGGTCTAATAAATGTCAAGAAAGCTTTGAAAAAATTCAGCACTTATTAACCACCGCACTTATTCTAAGGATTGCAGATCCTTACAAGGACTTCGTAGTATGTACGGACGCATGTTTAGAAGGATTAGCTGGTGTGTTATTACAAGAGGATTATGTAATAAGTTATGAGTCAAGAAAACTTAAAATACATGAACAAAACTATGCAACACATGACATGGAGTTAGCTGCTATAATACATGCATTAAAGATGTGGAGACATTACTTAATAGGAAAAACATTTACCTTATTGTCGAATAAAATAAGCTTAAAATACTTATTTGATCAACAAAACTTGAATGCTCACCAAGCAAGGTGGTTAGCCTTTTTGAGCAAGTATGATTTTGAAATTAAACACATCAAAGGCAAAGAGAACAAAGTGGAAGATGCCCTGAGTAGAAATGCCATTCCACATTGTTCAATTGCCTTCAGCAGTTATAAAACAAATCTTGAAGGTTTAATAAAAGAAGCAACTAAAAATGATGAAGAGTACTTAAAGTTTAAAGAACAATTGGAAACAGATGATAAGGGAAGTGATTCACCTTATTCCATAAGCTTGGAAGACTTGTTAGTTTATAAAAAATGATTACACATACCAGATTCTGAAAAAGTAAAACAGTTAATTCTTAATGAACTACATAAGAAACCTTATTCCGGACATCCGGGATACCAAAAGATGATAACAAAGTTAAGAAAAAGCTAGTATTGGTCTAACATGAAGAATGATGCTGCCAATTACCAAGCTAGGTGTTTGAATGTCAACAAGTAAAAACTGAACATCAACATCCTGCTGGACTACTGCAACCCTTACCCATTCCAGAATGGAAATGGGAGATAATAAGCATGGATTTTATAACGGGATTACCTAAAACAAATAAGCAACATGACTCAATAATGGTAGTTGTTGATAAGTTAAGTAAAGCTTCCCACTTCATACCTGTAAAATCTACCTTCAAAGCCATTAATATAGCTGATATTTTTATGAAAGAAATATTTTGATTACATGGTATTCCAAAGGTTGTAATTTCTGATAGAAATGTGAAATTTATTGGTAACTTTTGGAAATCCTTGTTTAAGGGTCTAGATACACAACTAAATTTTTGTACTACTTACCATTCTCAAACGGATGGGAAAACTAAAAGAACTAATCAAGTGTTAGAAGATATGTTGTGAATGTATGTAATGGATAAACAAGGTAAATGGGAATAGTATTTGCATTTAGTATAATTTGCTTATAATAATGGGTATCAAGCTTCATTAAAGATGAGTCCATTTGAAGTTTTGTATGATCGGAAATGTCGCACACTTGTGTCTTGGGATAACCCTACTGATAGGATTATTCTTGAACCAGATATGTTAAAAGAAATGGAACAGATGGTGAAATAGGTGTGGCAAAACTTAAAAGTTGCCCAGGATTGGAAAAAAAGTTACGCAGATTTAAAACGAACTCCAAGAGAGTTCAATGTTGGTGATCACGTATATCTAATGGTAAAGTCAAAGAAGAGTTCTTTGAATTTGGGAAGATATTCCAAACTGGCACCAAGGTATTGTGGACCTTTTGAAGTGTTACCTAAGGTAGGGTTGGTATCCTATCAACTTGCACTTCCACCTAATATAAAAGTACATGATGTATTTCATGTTTCATTGTTACAAAAATATATACATGATGCTACTCATATAATTGACTAGAATGTGTTTCAGGAAGAACCTGAGGTCGAGTTCCAGACCGAACCTTTCTGCATTCTAGACAGGAAGGAACGTATGCTCCGGAATCGAGCCATCGTTCAAATAAAAGTGCAATGGAACCACTTCAGCCCTGAAGAGGCAACTTGGGAAATGAAGGATAAAATGCAGGAAGCATATCCCTCCATGTTCCAGAATGAGCAAGGGAGCTCAGAATAAAAAGAAAATTGAGGACGGTGTTAAGAATAAGGGGGGGAGAAATGTAATACCCTCGTGACATTACTTTTATTTTCATGTTTTGAAATTTTATTTTTATGTAATCAGTTATGAAACTCAAAAACTCAAATGGCATTTGCACAACAAAACCATTTGATTTAATTATTTAATTATTATTTAAGGAAAATGACACTTG
Organism: Pseudotsuga menziesii; assembly: GCA_001517045.1. Lineage (NCBI taxonomy): Eukaryota > Viridiplantae > Streptophyta > Pinopsida > Pinales > Pinaceae > Pseudotsuga > Pseudotsuga menziesii. The sequence continues at coordinate 172,479 of LPNX010211797.1, read as the reverse complement.
GATAATTCAGCTACATGAAAGGACACCACCATGGCACCAAGTAACATGTGTAAGCAAGCTAGAGTGATTGTTACCAATCAAATCCAATCCAAAACTCAACAACCAGACAAGATCCTAAATAATAGGGATTTAGGGATCTTATTGGAGATTTGATTGGGATGGCATAAGACCTGGGAAAATCTATTTATATGAGTGCACTAGAATAGCATGGGACATCATGTTGTGCATGGACAAAATGATTGTTGGGTGCATGTGTTGAGCGCTTTCCCTATTTTATAAGTCCGTCGTGAAAACTTGTTACAAACTCGAGGATTGAGTGTCGCGAGGATGTTAATTGTTATTCTAGTGCATGGTTGGTGATCCATATTGGGGGTGGAGTGGAGCAAACCGTTGAGTTGTTGCGTCCTATGCTTGGGAGGAGTTGATTCTCCAAGTAGTTATTTTTGATCTTTTTTCAAGTAACTTTGAACTATATGGGCTAGATTTTGCATAGTGTTGTTTTACTTATAAAATTCAGATCTGGACTTTGTATGAGCTTGAAGTCAATTATGCCTTGCTTATATTTTTCTGAATATTGAACTGTATGCATATGGATTGATATGAGATCATGTATTAATTTTTCCTTTAAAAAAAAAAAGAATTTGAACAATCGTTGCGTATTTTGTTAACGATCCTTGTTCATTGATTTCCAAAATGTTGATTAATCGGTGAATTATGTCAAACTTTAAACACATATCTGTTTTGTATTAATCTGGATATGCTATTGTTTTTCCAACGCATCTAAGGACATCCATATTTTATATTATAGTACTTTAAAATATCAGAGCTGATTTAATTTCTACCTACGACTTCGTTGTTTGATCCGTCAAATTAATGCAATCAGTTTCCTTAATGAATGGTATATGTTTGATTTTTCACAACCAATTTTTCCTTGCTTCGTGTACATGATTGAATCTATACCTCTGCATACGTTTTCCTTGACTCTACACATGATTTCTCTGTTTGACCCATTCAATTTTCATTTGCATTTGATGGATCTATAAAAAATTAAATTGTTGTTTGTATTTTGATGGATCTGTAGCAATTCAATTGTCATTTGTATTTGATGGATTTGTAAGCGAATCAATTGTCATTTGCATTTGATGGATCTGCAAACAATTAAATTTTTGTTTTTATTTTGATGGATCTGTAGAAATTTAATTGTCATTTGTATTTGATGGATCTGTAAGCAAATCAATTGTCGTTTGTATTTTGATGGATTTGTAAGCAAATCAATTGTCGTTTGTATTTTGATGGATCTTTAGCAATTCAATTGTCGTTTGTATTTGATGGATCTGTAAACAATTCAATTGACGTTAGTATTTTGATGGATCTGTAAGAAAATCAATTGTCGTTTGTATTTTGATGAATCTATAAGCAAATCAATTATCGTTTGTATTTTGATGGATCTGTAGCAATTCAATTGGCATTTGTATTTGATGGATCTGTACAAAATACAATTGTCGTTTGTATTTTGATGGATCTGTAGCAATTCAATTGTCGTTTGTATTTGATGGATCTGTAAACAATTCAATTTTCGTTAGTATTTTGATGGATCTGTAAGCAATTCAATTGTCAATCATATTTTGTTGGATCTATAGCAATTCAATTACTGTGTTTTCCTTGAAATCTCTTTGTGACGATTTAGTCAAGGTATCTGGATTTTAGTTTCACTTCAGTTCAAAATCTTGTCTGGTTAAAGCTATCAATTAACTTGTGTTCGGTTGAGATTGGCGGAGTATACTTAGAGGGTGTTTGATTTTCCTTCGAATCAAAATATTACATACATACATACATACATACATACATACATACATACATACATATATATATATATATATATATATATGAATGAATGAGCATATACACATGGGTAAGCATGAGAAGGTTCGACAAGTATTTCTATAACCTTTGGCAAAAGATTTGTATACTATACCATTTCATAAGATGTTGTTATATACACTTGATTACATGAGGATTTAATATAGCTAGAAAGAAGAAGAAGATTTATTTCTTTTTTTTTATTTGTCTAAATGATTTGTTTTTTCCTTTTCCTATGTGAGTGGGTATTATGAGTAATAGATGGGAGATTGTAATTTGACATGACACATTTTATGTTCGGGTACACAAGGTACTCTCAAAGGACCAAACACCAAGAGCGACCTCTTTACAAAAATGAATCACAAATCAATACACCAATGTTTGTCACGTGGTTAAAACCCTCGAGAGGGAAACAGTCCATGGCCCTAAACAAATAGCTACTTGGAGCAATTTATTATGTAAAAGAAAGAAAGTTACATGAGCTTCTCATAATCGATCAACTAGCCAAGGACCCTCTATTCTCTTTAAATAGAGATCATAGACCAATCGGGTGTTAAGCCACGGATCAATGGTAGGTATGATCTAAGAGAAGTTGAACTGTCGGATCACTCTATGTTTAGAACATATTGTGACCGTCAGATTAGAATATTTACAAATGCATACTAATGCATACTAAAGAAACACACTTTTACCTAACGGATATATTACACAAGTTGATCTTAACTAACTCCTAAGTGTCTAAATATCCTAACATCCCCCCTTAAGAACAACTTGGGATAGGATTGAAGGATTTACAAAAGTGACACTATTAGGAGAAGGAATGAGGGATTAGAGCCTATCCCCCCTTAAGGACACATTCCTGAACTCCTAACATAGACCGAAGTTTAGAAAACTTTGCTTTGGTAAGAGACTTGGTGAAGATGTCTGCAACTTGATCATCTGTAGGGAAATAGAGAACTTCAATAAAACTACCATGAACAAGATTTTTGATGAAGTGCATGTGTAGCTCAATGTGTTTGCTACGATGATGTAGAACTAGATCTTTGGAAAGCTTGATGGCACTTTGATTGTCGTACCAAAGTGGAGTAGGCTGCTGCTACTTGAATTCAAAATCTGAAAGGATCTGTCGAAGCCATAAATATTCCTGACTGGAATTAACTGCAGTTCGATATTCTGCTTCTATTGAAGAAAGAGAAAGAGCTTGTTGTTTGTTACAAGCCCAAGTTACAGGTCCAAATCCCAGACTGAAAACATAACCTGCAGTAGACTTTCGATCATCAATATCGCCGGCCCAATCTGAATCAGTGAAACCAACCAAAAAAGGTTTCCCCCCTATACTGTAATGAATCCCAAATTGATTTGTACCTCAAAAATATCGAAGTATTCTTTTTGCTGCTTTCCAGTGACTTTCATGAGGAGTTTGCATATAACGGGCAACACGACCAATGGCAAAGGAAAGGTCAGGACGGGAATGAGTCAAGTATAAAATACTACCAACAAGCTGACGATACAAGGTGGCATCTACTTCAGGGGAAGTACAAGTGGCAGAAAGTTTGACTCCAGACTGGAAGGGAGAAGGGGCTGGTTTACAATCTTCCATGTGGAAGCGATGAAGAAGGTCACAAGCATACTTATACTGAGAAAGAAAGATTCCTTCTTTGGTTTGCAAGACTTGGAGACCAAGAAAATAATGCAAATTTCCTAAGTCTGACATTTCAAAATTTTGCTTAAGACTGGATTTCACATGGGTTATAAGTTCAGGGTCACTACCAGTAAGGATAAGATCGTCAACATAAAGAACAAGTATGGTGAGATGGTTTCCTACTTTCTTGGTATAGACATTGGGGTCAGAATGGCATCTAGAAAAACCAGTGTCAAGGAGAAAGCTATCCATTTTGGCATACCAAGCTCTAGGAGCTTGCTTAAGGCCATATAAGGATTTATTAAGGAGACAAACAAGGATAGAGTTATTCTGAACATATCCAGGAGGTTGTTCCATGTAAATTTCCTCATGTAAATCACCATGTAAGAAGGCAGACTTGACATCCATTTGATGGACTTCCCAGTTATGTAAGGCTGCAAGGGAAAGAACAAGGTGGATGGAGTTCATTTTGGCTACAGGGGCAAAGGTTTCATTGTAGTCAATCCCTTCAACTTGGGAAAAACCTTTGGCAACTAACCTTGCCTTAAGTCTTTCAACACTTCCATATGATGCATACGTAGTTCTGTAGACCCATTTACATCTGACAAGTTTTCTTCCTTTTAGAAGAGGAACAAGATCCCAAGTATCGTTCACCATTAAGAAACGATATTCTTCATCCATAGCTGCATCCCAATCTGGATTTCCTGAAGCTTCTGCAAAATTTTCTGGATCATAATTCTTGGAAACTTGAGCCAAAAGAGAAGAGGCTCGCTGAAACTGAGAACGAGTTCGTCGTTGATCTCTAGGATCACCAGCAAGATCACCAGCTGCTTCACATGTTGAACGGACCCATCGATGAAGTATTGGTGCTGGTGCAATTGGAGGAACATGAGCAGGCGGAGGTGGATTTTCATCCTCACTATCATCATCAGAAACTGGAGTTGGAAACCTGTCAAGGAAGCTAGAAGAAGAAGAAGAAGGTACAATCGTCAAATCAAGCTCGTAGGCCAAAGATGGCACACCCACCAAGTTAGGCTTGCGGGCCAAGATATTTTCATGAAATTTAACATCTCTTCTAATTAT